>CM062815.1:159372049-159800532 GCA_031772625.1 Pinus tabuliformis
TTTATATTTTTCTTCTAATTTAACTTTTAGGATATTTAACCTCACCTGATAATGCTTTTCCTTCTTCTTCACAATTCTTCAATAATTTCTTCCTTCCTCCATTTGTTTTTATTTGAGAATCTCTTCTTTTAGCCTTTTTTCTTGTTCTTCAAATGCTTGAAGAGTCTCCTCATATCCTTTGTTGAATTTTCAAGATCAATTTGAGAGAAATCATTTCTACTACAAGTCCTTCGCAATGATTAGTTCTTTCTTTAAGTTCCTTGGTTGTTGTATCCTTTTCATTCACTTGATTTCTTAATATGTTACTTCATCTTGCAGCCTTTGACATTGATTTCATTTTTCTTGTTGTACTGCTTCCTTACTTTGTTTTCTTCTCGCAACTGAGTCTTTAACCTGACAATCTCTTCTTTGTAGGTACATTCCATTTTATCAAATAGATTTTTCCAATCTCTAATTTTATCTGTGAGCCATTATATTTTAGGGCTATTAGATTTCTTTCACTTTTACCCATAAAAGCAAGCAATCAATTGATTCACTGTCACATCCACTATCTTCAATATTACATGAATAGGGAAATGGATCACAAGTGGAACAAAAATCAATACCTGATAATTCTCTTACCTGATCATCTTCATTCCAGATTAATACAAAGCGAGGTGACTATGAATTTGAATATTTGCTTCCATCCAATAGAAAATCTTCACTGTCACTATTTCTTTGAGATGTATTCTTATTTTGAATTGCTTTGTTCTTTTGCTTGTTACCCATTGCCTTGATGGATCTCTTTCAAGCGATCAAGCTTCTGCCAAAGGACTTGCTCTGATACCAATTGTTGGGAAAAATAATGAGAGGGTGGAGGAGGGGGGTGAATTAGTTATTTCAAATCAATAAGCTTTTCAATTTCATTTCCTGATTTCTGTACATTTCTATACAGAAGGGAACTCGCATGTGTACGCGACTATTCTTAAGAAAACTAACGTATATCTAGTAAACTTACTTTGCAGTTAATTCATCTTCTGTTTATTTTGATCCAGTGCATCATTACTTCATTAAACATTAAACAGACAATGACCATGTGTAGTAAGAACAAAATAAACCATCACACATAAGCAACACACATGAACACCATATTTAAGGTGGAAAGCCAATGCGGGAAAAAACCACCCGTTACTATCGTCTCTGCCTTATTTTAATATAAATAAAATATTTTACAATCTTGTATTGACGCAGACTCATACCAGTACACAAGCACTCACCTGCAGAAGGATACAAGCTTTGCTCGTTCTATAGCTCCTACTGGAAGGGAGCTCCAACCCCCTGAATCTTGTACTGGCATAAACTTATACCAATACACAAGCACCAACCTGTAGAAGGCTACAACCTTTGCTCGTTCTCCAGCTGCTACTGGAAGGGAGCTCCAACCCTTGATCTGATTTACCAGCTACCACTGGAAGGAAGCTCCAACTACCTCATCTCTGGGGACCACGTTTCATAAATTTTCATACTGGATCCACTCGCTACAACACATCATAACTTGTAGGCCAAGTTTCATCAAATTTTCAGACTGGACCCATTACCAACACTTAAGTTCAATACAAATCATCAAACTGAAACTTATCACTGTAACTCAATCATTAATCTCTGACCTATCACTGAACTAACAAAACCAACCAACCACTGAATTAACCAAAACTCAACCAATCAACTAGAATAGTCAGATCACTGTAACTAGAATACCAAACAACATACTGCACATCATAGAAACCAGATTCTGTTATTGCAAACCCTGATCAACCATCTGTCAAAATATGTACACTACTTTGCAGTAGCAAACTCGCATGTGTATGTGCCTTTCATGAATCATAACATATCTTAAACCACAGAAACCTGAAAACTGAAACACTGTCACTCTTAACTAATCATTGAATCATATTGGATCTATTGAATCATTCTGAAACAATCACAAAACCTTCACCGATCTTCATTCACAAACAACAAGTAACTTCAACATTCTTCAATCAATCAATCCATAATCAAAACATCACTATTTAAGCCCATATCATCAAGAATACTTCATTGACAGACAACAAAAACACATCAAAACTAATTAAACTGATCAGACACCATTTTCATCAAAACCCTACTTTCTGTATGTGCTTTCTTCAAAGCATATCTGCGTGTGTACGCGCTTTTCAAGAAACAAACTACATGTACGCGACTTACCAGAATTACACTAGTGTGTGTATGCGCCTTGCAGGCTATAAAACCTGCGTACAAATCTGCAAATTCAGAATCAAATCTTCGTTGCAACATAGAACTTTAGACATACCCAGATCTCGGCATACACAGAAAAATCACGTGTTAAGACGCTATCAACACAAATCAAATCATCTCATAATCATGATTGTCATCTTAGATCTATTGGATCTGATCCATCATCAAACTCCCAGGTGCATACTTAGTTTAGATCAAGCAAAGCATCAATAGCCCATTACATGCATATTTGCTTTAGATCTAACTATTCATAAGATTTCCATCACTTGCACACTTTCTACCACTTTGATCTTCATCACCTTATATAGCTTAAATTTTATCCAATACCATAGGTCAAAACCATACTCCGACCGATGGTTTTCTTAGATGGGATCAAAACTTCCATTGTTGGGCTCAATACCACAGGGCAATACCATGGTAAGGACCCTTGGTATTTAGAATACCATGGTGCGGAAACTGTATGCGCCTTTGCTTCTTCATACTCACATGTGTACGCAGCTTCGTTTAACAGAGCCCGCATATACTTCTTGAACTTTCAACTTTATCATTCCTCTGCCTCCGAACTGCTATGCCTTTGTCAAAACACTCTATCACATCTGTAGATACATCCTGTTAACATCTTCATCAAGTTGGTTTCCATCAAAGAACAACTCATCAAGTAGGTTGTCATCCAGGACAACAGATCAGGTAGGTTGCAATTCATCATGTAGGTTTCCATTAAGGATAACACATAATTCATAATGCCAACATTTTGTGCCTTTCCCTCTGACCAATATAATTTGAATTGTTGTTATGTGTTCATGCATAGTCACGCACCACATCCACAAGTGCCAGCTTGTGCAACTCCATCAAAATATCCTGCAGGGAAAGTAATGTGTGGAGGGGAATTTCTGAAACTTATATTCTTAACCAATGTCTGCTTTTTCTCCAGGGACGCCATCCAAAATGCAATATTATTGACGATATTATTTATATTGAGTGGCATATCTTCAAAAATAATGGAATTTTTGGCCTTCCAAATTTCCCAAAAGACTACGAGGGGAATGGAAAGTTGGTCTCTAGTCCTCCCGCTCCACCATAACAAACAAGAATCTATAGAGTCGTGTTTCGATAGAGGAAAGCAAAAAGGCTTGAGATCTTAAACCATACCTGAGCAGCAATCAGACAATCCAACAGATGGAAATTTGTTTCCGCTGCATTCCTGCAAAGTACACATCGACCAAGTCCGTTTAAACTTATTTTCTTCAGGTTCTCCCAAGTCAGTGTCTTGTCCTTCCAAGCTAGCCAGGAATATAAGATGATCTTGTACAAGATCTGTGTCTTCCAAAATTTCCTGAACTAGCATTTGTGTTGTAGATTTTGTGGGATACAAATAATGAAGAGGTATGTGTCTGCAACATATATGGACCCCCGGTGTAGTAGGTCATCCCACGCGATTTGGTCTCCTCCATCATTTTTGCATATGCCTGATCTGTGTAAGATGGAAATATATCTCTCCCATGCCACTGCCAAAACGTCAGTCAAACCAATTTCCACAACTTTCTCCCAGACATGAAAGATTTCGTTCCATGTTTTAATAACCTGAGCAAGGTAAATGATCCCTCTAGCATTTAATCTAGCAATGAAGTCACCTTTACTGAGTGAATCCTCCTCCACACCCAGAATGTGATCTCTACCTATAATAATGTTGTTTCCTGTGCCAAAAGACCAGCAAGTGCGATTTAGGAGCCATTGTTTGATTTTGTTGAAACTTGCCCAAATGGAAGATCCAATTGTTTTGTTTTGCTTTTTTTGTTTTGTTTTGTTTTGGTTTTGTTGTTGTTTTGTTTTTGTTTTTGTTTGTTGTTTGTTTGTTTGTTTTGTTTTGTTTTGTTTTGGTTTTTTTTTTTTTTTATCAGGTCATCTCTCATCCACACTTCCGCCTTAATGTCACCCAGATATTTTTCTCGAATGATGTCTCCCCACAGACATTCGTTGAATAAGCTGCACCATAGAGATTTGGTTAAAAGTGCCCATCCAAAAACTCTTAAGTTTAGGATCCCCCAACCCCCAAATTGCTTTGGAATCATGAGTCTATCCAATCTGATCAGATGATATTTGAGGGATTTTCTAGAGCCTGCCCAGATGAAGTTTGCCAGTATACGACTAATTTTGTTAATAATAGTGGTGGGGAGACAGTATAGGTGTGCCCAATACACCACAAGTTGTTGCAAAACCGATTGCATGAGTGTGACTCTGCCCCTGAGAGTCAAACAACGATGCTCCCATCCAGAGATTTTCTTATGAAATTTATCAGCAATCCATAACCAGTCGTTAACTCTGTAATTGTTTGGTTTGATATTGAAACCCATATATCTCAAACCCAAACCAATCGTTTGAGTGGGCATGCCAAAAATGTTGGCAATGTGTTCTATCTCCTCCTGATGACCTTCAACATATAATAGCATGGATTTTCCCTTGTTTATCATAAGTCCTGAAGCGTCACCGAACCTGCAAAAGACATGGTGTAGTGTGGTCCATTGCATCTTGGAAAGCATTCCGAAAATCAAAATGTCATCAACAAAAAAAACTGTGTTAAACCTTTATGCTGCGTCCCAAGGTAAGTCCAGTAAAAATGTTCTCCACTCTGGCCACTTTGATCTTATGACTGAGGCCATCCATGACTAGTATAAATAATAGGGGCAATAAAGAGCAACCCTGACGAAGTCCCCTTCTGACACCAAAAAATTTAGTGGGATATCCATTTATAATTACAACATATTGAACAATGGATACACAAGCCATGATCCACTCTATATTTTTCATATCCAATCCAATTCTTGTAAGTATGATGCGAAGGAAAGGCCAATCTACACAGTCGTACACTTTCTGTAAGTCCATCTTCATAACCAACGCTTGCAGTTTCTTCATGTGGATGGAATGAAGGCATTCCTGTGCAATGGCAACAACGTCATCAATCAATCTGTCATGCAGAAACCCATATTGTTCCCGAGAGATATAAGTGGAAAGGGTCGACTTTAGTCGTACCGCTATGATATTGGATATAAGCTTATAAATAGGGAGATGGGCCTGTAGTCCTTAAAGGATTCCAACTCTTTTTTCTTTGGAATGAGGGCAATGAATGTGGAGTTGATGGCCCCTGGAATGTGTCCCCGAATCCTGAACTCTTCTGCCATAAGCAGTGAATCAGGCCCTATTAGGTCAAAGAAATGTATGAAGAATTCAACAGTCCAACCGTCTGGCCCAGGGCATTTATCTTTTGCAAAGGATTTTAGGACCATATGGATCTCATCCAAATCAATGGGCCTGTATAATGCCAGATTTTGAGCCTGATCAAACATGGTGGGATAGGAGTCCGAACCCCAAATCTGGGCCACAATCAGTGTACACCCTCGCGCTCGATAGAAGGATTCAAAGAATAAAACTGCTTCTTTATGGATATCAGTTGTAGAATGTGCCATATTGCCATTGGAGTCTCTAATGTGCCATATCGAATTGATGTTCCTCCTATAGTTTGCATATCTATGATTTTTTTTGTCCCCTCTTTTAGCCACAGTGCTTTGCTCTTCAAGCGCCAAGTGGCTTCCTGTATGTGCAGGATCTTCCTCTTTTTTTCCTCCATATCCTTTATTTTGTTAATGAGAGCTGGAGAGGGGTTCCCATTATCCATGATCTTACCAAGTCTCGCCATTTCCTCCTTGATATCTAATAAGTCCTTAATCATGGCCCTTTTCTTAATTCTCTCCCATTTTTGGACCTCCAATTTTAAGGCACGAAGTTTCCCATGTATGGCATGCATGGGTGAAATATTTGTTTCTCGATGCAACGAGGTCAAGAAATATTTAACCAAATTATTAAAATCATCACCCTCAAGCCAGATTCTGTTAAATTTGAAGGGCATACCCAAACGCATCTCCTCCCGTTTCCAAATTAACAATATGGGCATATGATCAGAAACATATATCTTAAAGACATCATAATGGAAGAAACCCAATGTCTGTACAAGGTTTTCATGGACCAAAAACCCCTTATACAAAATGGAACTGAAAGTTAAACGACAAAATTTCAACTGGATTTAAAATAAGATTAGTTCAAAAACTGAGTTGCGCAATTTAAATTTGAAGCTGTTTCGTGTGATTGTTTTACGTTTTAGAGATTAGCCGGTTATATTTCTTGACAAATTTGTCCAAATTTTGAAATTATAAATTTAATAGGTAGATATTGATCACTCCAAAATGTGGATACTGAATGTATATTTTCTTTGAAAACAAAATTTTGAAATTACAAATTTAATATGTAGATATTGATCGCTCCAAAATGTGGATACTGAATGTATTTTCTTTGGAAAAAAAAAAACTACCAAAAATTGTTACCGGTGAAAAACACTCCAAAAGACTTTAAAGGGCATCGCCTATCTAGGTTAAGCGCTGATTTCCAAATTTCCATAAAAATCTACTCATATCCTTTTCTACCTTGATTGACACACAAGGCGTATCTGTCTTCCTGTCCTCTATCCATGGCGAGTCTTTACGGTATCTTTCTCAGCTGCCCTGTTTCTATTCTTCTACCTTGATTGTCACGCAAGATTGATGGACCTTTCTGGCATTTGGCCATGGCGATTCTTGTGTTAAAGTCATGGATAAAGTTTGAAGGAGTTCCTCTGTCAATGCCACATAAACAGAATCACGGGTAAATTGCTCTATGTGCGCCGATATTTAAGGTACAGTGACAAACTCCTGGGTTATTGGGTCAATACCCGCATTAATAGGAATAAATGTATTACTCTTTTCCACTCTGTTTTCGTCTCGCTTATATTCTAAGGGAAACTTCCACGTTCTATGACCATTACCACTAATTCTGCAGCTGGATTCCTTACAAGTATTGCGAGGAAGAGAGCTCAATTCAAATTTCCCAAAACGAAAGGAAAATTTGCTGATTCCCCCTTTAGTCTGTAATTAGATTCAGACCATGGGTGGCGTAAATTTAAGCAATGGCAATCAGGGAATGAGCCTGTTGGGTATAAAGTTAGCAGGAAAGCCCAGATGGTTTCAACTCCTCCTCTGCGCTGGAGGATTCTTTCTTGGGTATCTGGTGAATGGAGTCTGTGAGGTACTTTCATACTCATTGTAACTGCCATATGAGTTCTTGCATGGAGTAAACGCATCTAATTACTGTCATCGTTTCGATTTCATTAGTTACCTAGCAAAACTAAACAACGCTTGACAACAGACCTTGATGTCTGAAACCTAACAAGAGATTTTCTGAAACTGCAAAACTGACTCTGTTTGGGAACTGTTGTATGCAGGAATACCTGTATAACAGACTCAAATTCAGGTGAATGTTCAGAATTTCAAATATGTTCAGAACGCACTTGCATATAAATACTTGCAAAATAAGCCATGTTTACTCACCCACATTTCGTTTGTTTTGTTTTCTGGGTAAAGCTATGGGTGGTATTTCACTTTTGTACAAGGCTTTCTGTATATTGGGCTTATATATCTCAATGGCTTCCGACTGAAGCACATCTTGAATCCATGGAAAACATACATAAGCCTCTCTGCAGTACTGATGGGATCCCAAGGGTTGACCAAGGGATCTTTAATATTTCTCAACTATCCTGCCCAAATCATGTTCAAGTCTACCAAGGTATATTAAATTTATAATAATAATAATAATTTATTTTAAGGTCACTGTAAAGTCAGATATCAAATTGGTAGGAGATCTCTGGTTTCCGGTATGAGATCTCTTGTTTCTGAGATATGAGATCCCCTCTGCATAGCTGCCATTTATATATAAATTGACATCTCTTGTTTCTGAGATATGGGATCCCCTCTGCATAGCTGCCATTTATAACATATGTGAAGAATTATTATACTCTGATTAGTGCTGAATTACATATTATTATATTTATTCAGACATAAAATTGGTTTATAAGATTCCTTGTTTCTGAGATAAAGGACCTGCCTCTGAACAGTTATTCAGGTATAGATTGACATATATGGATAATTATTGTACTCTGTTTAATGCTTAATTGCATATTATCATATGTACTCAGATTAATGATGAACTGCATATTACTATATGATTTGATCCATTGCAGGTTTTACCTGTGATGATTATGGGGGCCTTCATACCAGGCTTAAGAAGGAAATATCCAGTGGAGGAATATATCTCAGCTGTATTGCTTGTGCTGGGTTTGATAATCTTCACACTTGCAGATGCCCAAACATCTCCAAATTTCAGTATATGCGGAGTTTTCATGGTGTGTGGGGCTCTGATTTTGGATGCCTTTCTGGGCAACCTTCAAGAGGCCATATTCACCATGAATCCCACTACTACACAAGTATGGACTGCAAAAATAATTGATGAACCCAATTAATTAACTCTCATGGACACTAATTCTGTGTTACATATACCCTCTATTATGTATTTATTTACATGCTTGAATCTGCTACAGATGGAGATGTTGTTCTGCTCCACTGCTGTAGGGCTACCATTCTTGATTCCTCCCATGATTTTGACTGGAGAGCTCTTCACAGTCTGGGGCTCCTGCCTACAAGTATGACTTCAAGTCCATTCCAAGGAGTTCTACTCGTTTAAATTTCAGAATTACCAATACTGACTTCTGACTCCAATAATGTTCTCTTATGGCAGCACCCTTACATTTACGTTGTGTTGATATTTGAAGCCATGGCCACCTTTGTAGGCCAGCTGTCTGTTTTATGTTTAATAGCAATCTTCGGAGCTGCTACAACTGCCATGGTTGCTTACCAGTTACCCTATTTCTAAATTCTTACCTAAATTTAACGTTGCTTATTCTTTAGAGGTTTCTTTGATGATAGTTGAATTCTGCAGGTCACAACAGCAAGAAAGGCGTTTACATTGCTCCTATCATATCTCATATTCACGAAGCCAATGACCGAGAAACATGCAACTGGGTTGCTTCTAATAGCCATGGGAATCGTTTTGAGGATGGTTCCAAATCCAATGCCCAATTCGGTGCGAATACAAAGCAACTCTTAGGTCTTGGGCGGCCCTTCCAACTAAATGTTGCTTGGAAAGATCATACAGTGTAACATAACGCAGGCCATTTGACACCTGGAAAAAACACGGCCCATTTGTATCATATTCCCCTCAGTAATACAATATAATGATGCATATTGTAACAGTGTATTTGTGGGAGCGTATCCCTGACTTTGCATGCATCCCTTTCACTTGGAGTTGTGTTTCAGGAAATGTTTATTGTGTGAAATTGTAGCTGAATCTGTACAGATTGGATGTAGTTAGAAAACAATGAAAAACACTGGCAAGTAGAAAACAATGAAAAACACTCGAAGTGGAAAGGAAAAAAAATAAATAGAGAAAAATAATTAATGAATTCTAATAAAAATAAATAAATTATGAGAGAATACAAATTCAACGCAACATGGCTGAACTAATACATGGCTGAACTAATACAGTGGTGAATCTAGAGATGTGAACATGCACTAAAGAGAATTGACACCTAGATTTAACTAGCCATGTAATCATCATTTAACTATCTCATGCAAGTGGAGGTAGTAGAATTCATGCATGCATTTGCAGAGTGCCCTCTTGGTGATAATAACGAGGTTGCCCTGCATGACTCTACTTGTTAGTTTTCGGTAGCTCTGAGGTACTTCTGTATTGGTGGTGCCTAAAATGTAGAAGTAACCTAGCACATTTCATTCCCTAGACACTCTACTTCACAAAGTTGAGAAGTGCACATTTTTAATTAATGACTAAAAAGTGAATTTTTACAAAGTGAATATGACTTTATAAAGTTGGGTCACTTAAGTGATTTAAGTAGTGTCCAATATGAAATGAAGTCATGACCGTTGATCTTGATATGACTAGATTAAATCGTAGACATTGAGACCTAGAGTTAGGGATTTTAGTCATTGATGAGAAATAAAATGAGAATAAGAGGGTGAAGAGGCACACTATTCTTCATGAGATTTGGAGAGGAGGAGAAAGGGAGCCATGGGGAGAAGTTCAACAAGAGGAGCTAAGCTAGAGAAAGAGAGAGCAATACATACAACAACTGAGAGACGACATGAATTCCTAGGAGAAGCACAAAAATCAAGGAAGGTAAAACACAAATTTCAAGGTGTTGTTCAACATTAAATGCATGGCAAACAACACAAAAATCAAAAGTTGGTACAATTCATTTAATGCACAGGTCGTACAAAGATGGGCATGATTTTCAAGGGCTCACTGAGCATGAATTTCGAGCACTGTACAACAAAAATTTCAAAGCAGTTGGGCACGGTTTCCAAGGAAGCTTGGGCACCAAAATTGAGAAGCTCAAGACAACATGAAATCCAGGGAAATCTGGGCACAATTTCCAAGGGAGATAAGTTGTATTTAATGCTGATTTGACTGCTGTATTTTTTTTTTTGAGAAATAAAATTCCTCCTCTCTCTCTTACTAGTTTTCCCTTAGGGGATTTTCCAGGGTCATTTGACCAAAAACACCTATATTAAATTTGTGGGTTGCTTTTGTTATTTTCAAGAAAAGTGAGTAGAGTAGGATCATGTGTTTTGAGTTTGAAAATATTCTGTTTTATGACAGTAGCATGAAATATGTTGGGTTTAACATTAAACTTGGTGTGACTTCATAAACTTGAAATTGAGTTGGGCCTAAAGTCAATTTTTCTACACTACTCACTAATCTAATTGAAGTACAATTAAGTGTATGTTATCTCCAATACCCCTCTGTGAAGCACTACTAGAGACAACAAAATGAATGAGTCTAAGCAAGAAGCCATGTCAGGTACTGATTTTACAATGCATCTAAGTGGCATAGAATAACTAGATGGAGAGGAAAGAGGGAAAACCACATGAGAACAAGCCACCCTACTCAAAATACAACATTGAAAAAGAAATACAACTATTAGGAAGAAAGTGAAACTTTTGCTCAGAGAAGTTTTTCATGAAGATGTTGATAGTCTATTCAAAAGTGGGACAATATCGCAAATCGATGATCCCATTAGGTACCGATTCCCAAATGTAGTGCATGTGGATTTCAATTTGTTTTGTTCGTTGTCGCTCCACTAGATCTTTGCAAAATTTTAGTGTGCTTTGATTGTCGCACCAAATGATAGTTGGATGATGAAATGTGATACCAAGCTCAATTAGGAAGTTTTGCAACCAAATGACCTGACAATGTTGATTACACCTCTGTATTTGACCTCTGCCGATGATAAAACAATCATGGATTGCTTTTTGCTGGACCAACAAATGGGACCAGAACCTAAACTAAGAACATATCCTTAAGTGGACTTGTGATCAATGTTATTTCCAACCTAATTTGGATCAGTGTGGCCAATGAGATCTAAAGTACATTGTGCTACAAAATGTATCTCGTAGTTGATGGTTAGTTGGACATATCTAAGTATGCACTTGGAAACCTTTCAATGCAGCTTATGTGGCTCCTTCATATATATGGAAACTATGTCTATTGCATATAAGAGATCTAGACAAAAGTGTTGAAAATGCAATAAGAAAATCCTAATTTAATTTTGTCCTTGAATTAAATTAGGAATAAAATTGTAATTCCACATCACATGACAACTTGTTTTAGTTAACTAAGTTAATTTGACTTAGTTGGCTCAGTTAATTCGAGTTGAGGGTCTAACTTGAGTCACGTAGAGTATCTCTTACTTTATAGGAGCCCTGGTTGAGTTTATTTTGAGTTGTAATTAATTAATTCAATTTAAATGAGTTAAACTCAGTTAATCTAGTTCCAATTGTTGGAGGAACAAGTGGGAGGTCTAGTAGTGTGGTGCTGAATGCAATGATCAACCAATTAACTGATGATTCACTCATAGATAACTCATGCATGTCAGATCTGATGGTTACTCAGTTGCGATTGGAGTTCAAGGACAATGTACTATCAGCTGTATAATCATCCGAATTGTACAGGTGGTGCATGCAGTCAGAGGAAGGCCTATGATGGCTTGCACAATTCCTTTGAGGAATTTCCCTAATTAATAAGGGGCTAATTCCCAAGGAAACAACGCAAGGAAATAGGGACTTGAGCAAGCATAAAATTAGTTAAGTATTGGCCCGGGTTTGTCTAGGAAGCTCTGAGACAGATAGAGATAGTGTAGAAGTTGCTCGGGCTTGAGCAAAGCATTGTAATCTTCTTATATTTTCTGACTAATGCAATATACAAATAACAGTGGTTTTTAGCCGTGGCTTTCCCCAGGAAATCATTGTGTAATGTTTTGATTGAATTCTTTCTCTTGTATGTTTCGTGATTTCGCGACCGTTTAATTATTTCCGCTGATGAGTAGAGTAGATTCAAGTCTATTGTTTTAGTAAATTACAATTAGTAGTTTGAATCTACAAGGAATTTCTACAAAGAGTGAGTGAGATAAAAAAGATTTCCCACAAGCTTTCTATAATGGTGCAATCAACCAATGATGTATCCTTTCCAACCTCAAGGTGAACCATGATAAGAAAGGTGTAGCTGCTAGCTTGCACTAGGTCATCTAAAAGCGAACTAAGATATTTCCTGTGTACTTGGACTGAGCAATTTTGAGCCTTGAATCATTTTGGTTCTTTTCTAGACTTAGGAAGAAGTGTAACAAATCCATATCTATCATGGAAAACCTGTCATGTATAGGGGTTTTGCCAACAACAATGGCATGCATTAGTAGTCAAGTGGAATCTAATTGAGGAACAAATTTAGAAAAAGTATATAGGAGAGATCAATGATTTACCTTACCACCTACAATTTTGGATTTATCATGCATGTCGTATATGCTCATCAAATATGGGGATTTGAACCTTGTGAAGAAACCCTGAATGTTTTCGAAATTGCTTGGGTCTAATGAGTTGAGCTCATTTCAAGGATGTGACCCCACATCTCATCCTACGTCCCAAAAGAGTGTCTCCAAAGTGGTTGAAACATTATTTGGAGCGATGCATGCTTCGACATAAAACAATAATTTTGGAGAAATCGCTAACCATAGGAAACAGAAGGCCTCATTCGTGCAGTTGAAATATTTGGATTTTTCAACTGTGGGATTTGGTTCAATCTCTATTTCCATGGCCATTCGATATGGGCCTCCACTTCTAAGCTAAAGTAGAATTTTAATTTCCATTTGAAATAGTTATATGGTGTGAAAATTGTAGAAGGTGGAAACTCCATTCTTTCCAATAGCTCTAATCTTCAACACCTGCAAATAGATTGTTTATGTTCCTTCTTCTTGGCTCCTGTGGATCCTTATACTATGTGAAATTTTAGTTGAACTTGCACCGATTGGATCTAGTTAAAAAGCAATAGACAAAGCTTGCAAGTAGGAAAGATGACATAAAATTGATAGAGAAAAAAATTAATGAATTTTGTTAATGCACAAAAAGGAAAATTATGAGAGAATACAATTCAATGCAATATATTCTACATGGTTGAACTAATATAATAGTGAATCTAGAGAAATGCGAATATGCATGGAAGATAATTGACACCTAGTACTAGTTAATTGACCATGCAATCATGAGTAAACCGCCTCTTGCAAATGGAGGTTAATAGAACTCATGAATGCACTCGTGAAGTGCCCTCTTGGAGATATAATGAGGTTGCCATACATGACTCCACTCAATAATGTAACCGAAGTACAATTAAGTATATGTTATCTTCAATATCACGAAAGCAAATATAAATTGAGAAATAATTATATATATAATATTAATAATAATAAAAATAAATACCAAAAAATAAAAGATTAACCTATAAATTTAAAAAGCTAATAAATAAATTTTAAAAAATATATAAAAATCTATTATGAAATATTTTGAATTAGATTTTTAATTTACAAAAATAATTTAATAAAATGATTCTCTTCAATATTTTTTTACCAAATCCCTAATAATTAACAAAATTATTTAGGATAATCCATCATAGAGATTTTCATTTTCAATTATTTCGTGGGTTAAATCTAAATATTCTACACGAAATATACTAAATATTTTAGTTATGATAATAAATATACTATATGATTATAAAATTAATATATTTTAATTATATAATAAATATACTATATAAAATTAAAATATTTTAATTAGGATAATAAATATACTATATTTTAATTAGGATAATAAATATACTATAGGATTATAAAATTAATAAAATCTTTGTAAATAGTAAATTTTAAAAAATATGTAAAAAATTATTATAATATATTTTGAATTAGATTTTTAATTTGCAAAAGTGATTTAATAAAATGATTTTCTTGAATATTATTTTTTACTAAATCCTTAATAATTAACAAAATTATTTGGGATCATTTATTATAAAGATTTTCATTTTCAATTATTATATCTGCTCGTATGGTGTATAACACATTCAATTTTGCTTTTGACTATGTATTAGTTTGTCTTGACCAAAAATTTACGACGCTAATCCCTAGTTTAACATTAGGAATTCAATTTTTGTTATTTTTTATTATTATTTAAATTTATTTATTTGTAAGGTGATTGGTTGAGGTCTTATTATAGGTTCTTTAGTAACTTCTTTTTCTATTAGTTATTAATTTTTTTTTAGTTTTATTTAATTTTTTGATGTATATATATATATTTTCATGAATTATAAATTTTCAAGCTATTTTCAACTTAAGGTGACTTATTATTATATTAAAAACATATTTTAATAAATTTAATGATAAACAATTATATATATTAATAAAAATAAAGCACACACATAGAAATATGTATATTAATATAAACAATATTAGTTAATCAGATTTCTTAATTTTTGGTGATGACATTTTTATTAGTTGTTTTATTTTTGTAATGAAATTTGTCTTTGTTATTTTTTAGTTTAATTAAACTATATTTAAACCAAGTGACATGTACTAACTACTATGTAACTTTTGTTTGTTAGTAGGTTAAATTTAAATATTTTACACGAAATATACTAAATATTTCAATTATTTTAATTATGACTATATGATTATAAAATTAATAAAAACATGATTATAAAATTAATAAAAACTTTTTAAATTGATGATATTTTTTGTTTAGAAAATTTAAGATCATTTATCATAAAAATGTTGTAAGTTTGAGTGAAAAAAGTATAATATTATTTAATTATACGTATATATTTTTACTTTTGTTTTGGTTATTTTTTTTTAAAGGTTATAAATTTTTTGAAAATTTTGGTTTTTTTGGTTGTTTTTTTTGCTATTTTTTTCATTTGGAATATTTAAAGTTTTATAAAAGAAAAATTGATATATGATTTTTTTTTCAAATTCATCAAATTTAATATAAGAGGATTATTTATTTATTATTATTATTTTTTTTTCATTCATAAAATGAATATTTTTTCCATATTGGAGACGTGATTTTAATAGTTAGAAATGGAATATATTTTAACTTAGGATCTACCAAACACCAACAGGGACCAAATCTCATTTCACTCAAAAAGAGGTTTACACCTCAAGAGATTTAATTCCTCTCGACACTTGGCAGATCCGGAATTAAGATGGATCTAGGTTGATTGTGTATATATGTGTGTGTGTAGTCTAACTAATAGATGAAAATAGTTTTTTTCACGACATTTTTTCTAGTTAACTTTAACCAAAATTCGGTAGAGGTTTTAAAAACTTGAGTTTAAGTTGTTTAATCTGTAGAGCTCGAGTCCTAGAGGTTTTTCAAGGTGTTGAATCTATTTATGCATTCAAAAATGTATTTTAAACAACAAAAAATCACAATCTTACTTGAAATTGTATTGCCGAATTTTGGTGAAAATGACTATTTTGTCTATAAGTTAGACTATATATATATTATTTATTTTTAAATTTTATGTAATTTGACCGAGTCAAAATGTTTTAATTAATAGTCATTTGATTTGATTTTTATTTTTATGTAATTTGAATGAGTCAAAATGTTTTAATTAATAATCATTTGATTTGATTTTTATTTTTATGTAATTTGAATGAGTCAAAATGTTTAGATAACATAACATAACAAGACATAACAACATCTCTTCCATACTAGGTTGGAAAGAGTCTTTCAAGGCAATTAATATTTGATAAATAGTAAGATAGAGTGAGGAGCATCTCTTGCGCCCAACATTACTTCATGAAAAGGAAGGTGGTAATATTATGAAATGTCCCTATTCCTATTTTATGTTATCATTTAGGTACCATGTTACATAACAATTCCAGCTTTGGATAAACCATCAACTTCCATATTTCTCTCTGTATACATGTGCTGGAGAGTAAGATTGTTGGAAAGCACTCTCAGAGCTCTAACCTCTCCCAACACATAATTTAGAAACACATTGTGACATCTCTGTTCATCTTTACCTATTTGATGACAACCTGAGAATCACCAAACACCTACAAACTGTTAATTGATTTTTCGTTTCCTAGTCACAATGCTAATTTTATTGCCATCAATTTTGCATAATTATTTGAAGTCTCCCCCATTCCTAAATTGATTCACTTATGGTAGGATCCCCTTGTAAGGCCTCAAAAAAATAACCCAGGAAAGCTCTTATCAATTTGTTCTATATCCACTACCTGCATTGAGTTTTTTATCCACTACTTGCTCAAGTGTTCTTGGGACCCACTCAGATTGAAAGAGCTCTGAAAGGTATTTTCAGTGGTATGTGGAAGATTGACGATGGCCTCCTGGATCAACAAATATGGCCAATCAAAGGACCTCTAAGTCAAAAGGTTGCATAGTTAAATTGGTGGAGTATTGGAGTAGGACTAGTTTGGAGGTGTTGCCAAACTTGGCGGCAAAGCTGGCGAAGGTGACTGGTTAAAAGGCGAACATGTTCTTGGGTGAATTTGCTGCCATGTGCCCCCACCGACACATCTTCGGTATTGCACTGGTCCATGCCTGCTCGAGCTTTAATGCGTAGGGGGGCGTGCGCAATGGGCAATTTTCCCATACCTTTTATAGCAAGATCGACGAAGGAGATGCATTGTGGACCCCACCTCCCATTTAAACCACAAATAAACAAGGGTGGGGGTGCAAAAACCACAAGTGGTTTTCTAAAAGGACTGGACCTCGTGGCGACAATGCAACATTTAAGATTAACAAAGGTCTCAGGACGCTTTTTTATCTCTCCTCTCTAGAGGACACATGGTCACAAATTATTGGCCAAAAGTGGAGCCCAATGACAACTCATCCCATAGGGTCAATCCCAGAGGTTAAAAGAGCACACATAAGTTAGAGGCTGGGATAAAACAAGCGGGCTACGTGGCAAAATTTGGTTGGTCACTGATTACATCAGTATTGAGCCAATAAGAGGTCGACATGTGTCATGCAGTTTTGGGGTTTTTAGTTACCCTAGTGGGTCATTGCCGGGTGGCATGTGTCACCACTCAAGAGACGCCATGTGGCACTAATTATGACAACATGACATCATCTTGCAGGCAAGACCCTAGAAGGTTTTGAAGCAGTGCACAAAGGTGCATCAAGATGATTTGGCAATGGGAAACAGGGAAGCAACTTATTGGTTCTCGGGTTTATTTGGAGAACCACCGAGATGTCTCATCCTTAAAGGTTGACCCTAGAAGAAAATTAAAGTAGGCAAAAGAGATTGCTGGGATAAAAGCGTCGAAACACATAAGCTATACCTTAGGCAAAAAGGGCGACCAAGGAGAGAAGAGCAGGGCGGCCCCATAGGACACATCATCTTGTAAGCCATACCCCAGAGGTTTTTAAAAGGTGCAAAACAAAAGAATCAGGGGAAAAGGCATTGGGGGCTAATACAAAGCACTAAGATAGGGTTTTCATATGGAGTCATGACCAAAGGCTTGGAGCTAAAGTGTTGGAAAATGTAACTATGTTCGGTCTTCATTAATGTACTTGAGTCATCATGTAATGTACTTGTCTAAAGAATAAAGAATAAAATTATTATTATTATTATTTTGACTTATTAAAGCACGGGTTTCATGCTTGGGTCACCATGTTTTAGGTCAAATTCCCCATTGAGGACTTCTAAGATTTATTCTGAGTCAATAGAGTCATTGTACCTTTAAAGAGACCCTTATTGGACTTTTTAATCTTGTAAAAGGGTTAAGTATTGAGTCAAATATGATTTATGTAACCTCCACACCATGTCAACCTAGAAGAAGATCAAGCCAGCCTAAGGACCCTGTTCGACCTCACATGGAGCCTATAAATACATTCTCATCGAATTCATTTGAAGCATCATTCTCTCACACAAGTTCAAAATCTCTTGTAGCTGGGGAAAAGTGTGAAGTATGTTTCTAGGAAGATGAAGTGAATGCGAGTTTGGGGAAGTCTAAGGAGAAAGGAAAACTCGAAATTTTGGTGCTTCTCTCTCTCTGTTTCGTAGTCTGGATTGGGAGCTTGAAGTATCCTAAGTTTTGCTGTTTCCGGAAGCTACTGCCTAGTCGAAGTTTCTGGAGGGGGTCAAAGATCTGGGAGGCTGACTTGGTGTGGAGGGAAAGTCTGGTCTTGGTCTCGGGTGAAGAGTCTTAAAGAATACTATTGAAAGGAAGAATTATCTTGACTGGGTTTTCCCCTCGAGGGGGGTTTTGCCCTGGCATGTGCCTATATCTTGTGTCTCTTGTTTTGTGATCTTCATACACACATAATATGGTAATTGCTTGATGAAATATAAGATAATAAAGAAATAGAAGAAGTTAACACACTCACAAGTAATTATCAAGGAAGGAGAATCAAACCCTAATATAATTACTTTGATTTTCCAACATGGTATTAGAGCTAAGGTCAGGAAGCGTCGAAGATCACTTTGTTGGCATGAATTATCCCTCTATGATGAACTACATAAGTATGGGTTTCAACACTGTTGGAAGTTGGATGAAGAAGGTCATCTACTACTTGTTCGACAAGGTCAAGAGTCAAGGATTCTTGGTTGTTCTTACAGGTTCTCTCACTGATGAGTGTGATGTTAGAGGCTTGGGATCAACACCGTTGAAGTTGGATAATGGATCAAAACTGCATTCTATATGTTCCAGGTTTGAAAAATAATTTGCTTTTTATTGTTTAAAAGATAAAAGGGAAATAATTGTTTTTGTTGATGGAAAAGTATTGGTTTAGGAAAAATACTCTAGTATTGATAATGCTAGGGTTATTGGAGTTCGTGAAACTAGTGAAACTAGGTATAAAGATATATTGGACCTCATCCATTCTGATGTGTGTGGGCCCATGTCTGAAAAATCACTTGGAGGTCATCTCTACCATGTAAAATTCATTGATGACCCTTCTACAAAGACATGGCTCTACCTCCTCAAGAAAAAAGGTGAAGTATTTGATAAGTTCAAGGAGTTTATGGCTGAAGTGGAAACCCTAACCGAAAGAAAGATAAAAAACTCCGAGGTATGACAACGATGGGAAATACACTTCTAAGGAATTGATTGCATATTGTAAGGACACTGATATTAAGAGGGAGCTCATTGTTCCCTATTATCCCGAACAAAATGGATTGACCGAAAGCAAGAATAGGTCAATTGAAGAAGGCATTTGAACTATGCTCTTTAATCAAGATCTACCAAAGTTCTTATGGGAAGAAGCAATCATGACAACCGTATACATTCAAAATATGAGTCCTCATAAGAGTTTTCATAATACAACCTCCGAATCTTTGGAAGTCCAACATATATTCATGTTCCATAAGACATCTCCTATATTCTCAAGAAGTATGAAGGAGAACCTCTCGGGACAAGCAAGGTCAAGGAACAAAGGTATGCTTTAAATACATTGATTTCTTTATATTGAAAGAATTATTCATTTGATAGTCTATTACTAACATTATTATGTCTAGCTATATTGAATCATAATGATTCTTGTTTTTAGGTGATTCATCTCTTGATAAATCTACCCACCCCCTCTCATATTCTGAACTGATTTTGTAGAACCCTAGACAGGTTTTGGAAAACCCTAACCGAAGGGTATGCTAATGTGAATGTCTGAAACCCTAAACTGCTTAGGGATATTGTGAAATGCTATTTGAATTCTGATGATGTCATGTTTGGGATTTTGGTATGATCAAGAAAACCTAACTTGTTAGGGTTGAATGATAAGGTCTAAAATCCTGAACCTTTGAAGTTTTGGTAATGTTGGTTTTGCTATGTTTCTACATTGAAACCCTAGCTCATTAGGGTTTGGTGGAATGTGTGAGCAAGACCCTTATGTTATCTTAGAAATGTTTTCCTTGGTATGTGTGTGTTTGTCTGATCAAACCCTAGTCTAATCAAGTTTGAATGTCTAACTCTTATTTGATATTTTTTGTGAAGTTGGGTTTGACTAACACATGATATGAAATGTATTTGCATGATGATGAAATCTAGGCATGTATAGATATGTCCTTTTGGTTGAAACCCTAGCTTGGTCTAGATCAGATGTATTAATATTGTCGGACATATGATATGCTTATGGATAATTATGAATTCCTAGATATGTGTGTTGACCTAGTTATTGATGGTCATATGTCTTAGGATTTAATATAGATCATTGTCTTAGATTCTAGGATGATGATGTTTGGAAATTCTAGGGTTTTGCTGCTAAACCCTAGTGATAGTTAAATTGTCTAGTATGTGGGATATAACAATCTGAGATGTATTTAATGATTGTTGAGATTGTGAAAATGGAATTCAAGGGTTTTGGAGTTAAAACATAGTTACCTATCAAACGGGAAATATTACCTCAAAACGGGTACTCTAGCCTAAAAACCCCAAAAAAAGTGAAAAAACAGGCTGAAAACAAAAAGTGTTGATGTTGGAATAATTTATTTATTTTTTGTTTTTGTTTTTGTTGTTGTTGTTTGTTTTGTTTTGTTTTTTTGTTTGTTTTGTTTTGTTTTTTTTTGTTTTTCGGGGTACATTTTCAACAATTTTTAAAAATGACTGCAATAACCAAATTTTTTCTATGCAAAAAACACTCTGAAAACGAAAAACGTACATTTTCAACATTTTTTAATAATGACGTTAAAAATAAAATATCATGACTTTGAAAAACTTTAAATTTCCAACGATTTTCAAGCATGACATTAAAGATAAAATATCACATCTTTGAAAAATCTTAAAATTCCAACAATTTTTAGGCATGGCAATAAATTTAAAATATCACGTATTTGAAAAACCTTAAAATTCCAACAATTTTCAGGCATGGTGTTAAGAAAAAATACTTATAACTATTTTCAACCATAACATTAAAGATAAAATACCACGACTTAGAAAAACATTAAAATCTTGACAAATTTTCAACCATGGAATTAAAACCAAAGATTATGACTACATAACAATCTTAAGTTTTCAAAATATTTCTAGCATGACATTATGGAAAAATTTTATGACTAAAAAAACTTTAAAAATGAACACGTGAATGAAAGAGTTATTTTACCAAGGGTATTTTATTTTAAATGCTAAATGTATAATGATTTTAAAATGTTAGCCTAAGACAACTTGATACATTGCAAAAAAAATTAAAAATCAACCATCAAATTGACACGCAGTGTAGGTGAACTCGACCCATTGTAATGAAAACTTAAAGACCAACTATGAAATTGACACATTGTGGGGGCATACTCGATTCATTATAATGAAAATTTTAAAATCAACTATTAAATTGCACATAATGGGATCGGATTGCTAGACGAGCATCGATACGAACCTAACAGAAAAAAAATAAAAATAAAAATAAATATAAAAATAAATAAAAATGAAAAATACAAAAGAAAACAAAAATTCAAATATTGAAAAAAAATAAAAACAATAAAAAAACACAAAAAAATGATACAAAAGAAAACAAAAATTCAAATACAAAAAAAAACAATAAAAAACAATAAAAAACACAAAAAATTAAAAATAATAAAACATAAAAGACGTGACGAAAAAATCAAATATAAAAATATATAGAAAAGACAAAAATACTATAAAATATAAAAAAAAAAAAACAAAATTAACTTGTAAAATTTAAAATTTTAAACAAAATAAAAATAAAAAACAAAAACAAAAACAAACAAAAAAAATTAAATCAATATAAGAAAATATAAAAAAAGAACAAAAAAAATCATAAAAATGTAAAAAAAAAACCAAAATTAACTTGTAAAAAAAATATATCAAAAAGCAAATAAAAAAGGAAAATATTAAAAAAAATATATAATTTAAGAGGAAAAATTTTGAAATCAATTTTTTTTTTTTTTTTTTTTTTTTTTTTTTTTAAGTAAAAAAATAAAATAGAAAAACCTAATAAAAAATATAAAATAATTAGTAAAAAAAAATAAAAAATAAAAAAAAATAAATCAAAATTAATAAAGTATAATTTAAAAATTAATTTTTTTTTTTTTCCAGTCCACCACACCCCGACCTTCGTCCCCACTCCACCCCACGTCTCTCCGCCCACCACACCTCGCCCTCCCTCCTACTCCTCCCCACACCTCATTTATTTATTTTTTTAATTTTTTATTAATACAAGTTAATTTTGATTTTTTTTTTTACATTTTTTTTTTACCAACATGAAAATCACCAACATTAAAAAAAATTATTCACACTTAATACATTAGAAAATTTAAAATGTAAAAAATAAGCCCTCTAAATAAAAATGGTTGATGCTCATCAACACTTTTCAAAATCAAGATGAAAATCACTAACAAAAAAAGATGTTCATACTTGATACATACACAAATTTAAAGTGTCAAAAATAATCCCTCTAAAAGAATGTATTGATGCTCCATCAACACTTTTCAAAATTAGCATGAAAATTACTAACATTTAAAAAAAATGTTCATACTTGATATATAAAAAAATTTAAAGTGCCAAAAATATACTAAAAAAGGAAGAAGGTGTATTCTGAATCACCATTTTTCAAAATCAAGTGATTTTTTGCTACCTCAAAAAAATGGGTACTAGGTAATTTTCTTTTTTTATCGGTAGCTATGATTTAAACCTTAGTCGAAGTAAAATCTCTGATGCATATAATTTGAGATTTGCGTAAGATTGTTGAAAATTTGATTTTTGGTTAGATTTGATGGTTGATCGGAAATCTAGGGTTTGCAACTAAGCCTAGTGGAAGCTGATCATGTTAATGACTAAGTTGTGATTGACCTTGATTGATTCTTTTGTATGAAATCTAGGATTTGTATGAATCCCTAGTGAGAACTCTAACATATGAATTTCGATATGTTGTTGGATGCATTATATTTGTCTAAAGTGTTCTAGGGTTTGTTGTATGTTGTAGTAAGGTATGTCACACCTTTGGAAGACACATTGAAACCCTAGATGGAACGAAAGTTGTTATGAAGTAGTCTAGGGTTTATGACAAAGTCCCTAACAAGTTATTTAAGAGTATATGTCTCTAGTTTGTAAGTTAAGTATGGGTATCTGATATATATAGAGTAGAAATGCTTCCATGTTTTTGATATAGCTAACTTCATGCTTCTATAGATTTGGTTGTACTTACGATATAAGTTGTGTAGGTACACAATCTTCAATATGGTGAAGATGTTCGTTGATGTGATAAGCATGATGAGGATAACTTTGATTAAATGGTTGGAAGCTACGAAAGATTCTCAGATGATGAAAAGAAGAAGCTGATCTCCTAGAGGAAGCATGCATAGAAGAGATCTCCCTAAGATTAAGAGGGAGTCCAGATGAAGAGATGATTCCTAGTTAAGAGGGAGGGCATAGCTTGGTTTTGATTAATGAATTTAAGAGGATATGTTGCTGCATGAGAAGTAGGAAAGGAAAGTATTGAGGAATCTTCTGTCATATATTTGGTTGATAGTCCTATTGAGTTAAGGAGCAACATCGAATACGGCCCCGCAGGTCTGTATTTGATTATGTATATGTGAAAATATTATTTATTGGGGTTGTGTTTGTACAGGTGAATCTCTTGAAGGTTTTGATAGCATGCTTGTTACCAATCAATTTGATTGGGAGAGATTGATCATCGTATATCTACTAGATCAAAGGGTGTCAAGGCTTTGTGAGAGAAGCATTGCTTGGGAAGACGTCTGGCCGACAATCTTTGTTAATGTTTGGGTCCTGAAGTCGGAAAGGTGGTGTTGGTTATTGAACTCTGTTTTGGATACTCACTTGGATTTTTGGGTTGGTGGTTAGCAAGTAAGCTTGATGGTACCTAGAGGGGTTGAAAGTTTGAGTCCATCTTAGTCACACCTGGATAGATTTCCTTGGTCAAGAATCTAGTCCATGGCATTGCAGTGCTTAAATTGTTGAAAGACCACTTGGATAGATTTCCCTGGTCAGGAATCTAGTCCATGGCATTGCGGTGCCTAAATTTCTTCATGGTTCATATAGTTTGAGATCTTCCATTGTAGTTGTACATTATTAATACCTCCCTAGTTAAGAGGGAGTGTTGGAAAATGTAACTGTGTTTGGTCTTCATTGATGTACTTGAGTCATCATGTAATGTACTTATCAAAAGAATACAGAAAATAATTATTATTATTATTATTGTGACTTATTAAAGCATGGGTTTCATGCTTGGGTCACCATGTTTTAGGTCAAAGTCCCCATTGACGAATTCTAGGATTTATTCTGAGTCAACAGAGTCATTGTAATTTTAAATAGACCCTTCTTGGGCTTTTGAATCATGTAAAAAGGTTAAGTATTGAGTAAAATATGATTTATGTAACCTCCACTCCATATCGGCCTAGATGAAGATGAAGTTGGCCTAAGGACCCTATTCGACCTCACATGTAGCCTATAAATACAAGCTCATCGAATTCATTTGAAGCATCATTCTCTCACACAAGTTCAAAATCTCTTGTAGTTGGGAAAAAGTGTGAAGTTCTCTTGTAGTTGGGAAAGAGTGAGAAGTCTATTGCTGGGAAGCCAAAGTGAATGCGAGTTTGGGGAAGTCTACGGAGAAAGAAAAAAATCAAAATTTTGTTGCCTCTCTCTCTCTCTGTTTCGTAGTTTGGATTGGGAGATTGAAGTCTCCTAAATTTCGCTGTTTCCAGAAGCTGCTTGTTGCTGGAAGCTGTTGCCTAGTCAAAGTTGCTGGAAGGGGTCGAAGATCTGAGAGGCTGACTTGGTGTGCAGGGAAAGTATGGTATTGGTATACGGTGAAGAGTCTTAAAGAATACTATTGAAAGGAAGAATTATCTTGATTGGGTTTTCCCCTCGAGGGGCGTTTTGCCCTGGCATGTGCCTATATCTTGTGTCTCTTGTTTTGTTATCTTCATACACACATAATATGGTAATTTCTTGATGAAAGATAAGATAATAAAGAAGTAAAAGAATCCAACACACTCACAATTAATTATCAATAAATGAGAATCAAACCCTAATATAATTACTTTGATTTTCCTACATAAAGGACAAAAGGCATGAAGGTAAGAAATTTAGCATTCAGTGACTAAAGGCAAGGTCACAAAGCTTGGTTCAATGGGAAAAAAAGGCCAAAAAAACATTAGCGAGAAGGGCTTAAAGGTTATATTTGTCGACATAGATGTTTTTGGCTGTAATTGTCGCATTTTTTTCTATATTTAGCAGACAATTGAAGTTAGAACTACAACTAAAGTCACCACTAAATCATGTAAAAGAGCCGGAATAGCCAAAATTAACAGTTTAACTCACAATTTGAGTTTTAAACAACAAATCATAGCATGCTAACTTGATGAGTAGATTGAGAAGACTGTAATGAACAATTCAAAGGAAAAAATTAAAGACTCATGCAAGGATTCTAGTGAAGTTCACTAAAAATCACAAAATCCAAAAAAATATCAGTCAATTTTCTTTAGAAGCAAAATTAATTGAGTAGGTTAGACATATTTTGGTGTGAGAATTTTTGAGCAGGGGATTCTGGTGGTAGGGTACGAGTAGAGGTGAATTGATGTTGCTGACATGTTCAATGATCAAAGATTGTTGAATGTGTTTTGATGAGCTTTTGAGAGGCAACTTAATTTATATTTTGAGTCGACATTCATGGTTCTAGTGTGAAAATGGATGAAAAATGAATCATTTATGTCAAGCAAGTTGTAGCTTGCAGATGAGGGGTTGTAGCTCCTTCTAGTAGGTGTTGGTAAATATTTGGGGTTGTATCTCCATTTAGTTGTAGTTTATAAATCAAGGAGTTGTAGCTTCCTGTTGGTTGTAGCCAGATAAATTTGTAACAACAATTTGTAGCTTGCCTTATGAAGGAATTGAAGAATAGTTTGAAGAATTTGTGTGTTCCTTGTGTTACTTATATTATTTCTTGTCATGCTCATTGCTGAAGTATTTCTTGGTTTCCTAATATTGTTACAAGTGAAAGAAAATTGTTAAAATTCACACAATACTAATTCACCCCACCTCTCAGTATTGTCCCAGTTTCTAACAATTGGTATCAGAGCAAGGTTCATATCAATCTAATAGTTGGAATAAAGATCAAGGACCATTTACCAATAGGGCACCTATGTTCAATGGAACAAACTATGTGTTTTGGAAAGTAAGGATGAAAATATACTTTCAATCACTTGGAGATGATGTATGGGATGTTGTGGAAGAAGAATATCAAACGCCTCTAGCAGTAATTACTAAAGATCAAAATATGGAGTTCACATTCAATGCTAAAGCCATGAATGCCCTACTTGTTGGCTTAACTGAATCAAAACTTGTTAAAGTGATGGACTGTACAACTGCCAAAGCTATATGGGACAAGATGAGTAGCTGCTATGAAGGTGACAACAAGGTAAAGAAAGCTAAACTTCAAGGTTTTAGAATGCAATTCGAGTCTTTGAGGATGCATGATGATGAAGATATTGAAAAATATTTTTTAAGAGTTGATGAGGTTGTGAACACTATAAGAGGCCTTGATGAGAATCTATATGAATTTGTAGTAGTTCAAAAGGTGTTGAGATCTCTTCCTGAGAGATTTAATCCCAAGGTTTCAACCATTGAAGAAATGACCAATTTGAACACTCTCACTCTAGACCAACTACTTGACATCCTTACTACCTATGAGATGAGAATATCAAATGGCAAGCTTGCAACAAAAGAATCAACCTTCAAAGTAGATAAGAAGCCAAAGGAAGAGCATGATGATTCATGTTGTGAATTAGATGAAGAAGAAGCCAATTTTGTGAGGAATCTCAAGAGAGGCTCAGGTAAATATAAAGGTAAGCTACCTTTTAAGTTCTTTAAGAGTGGAAAAGTTGGTCACTATGCTTCAAAATGTCCTGAAAATAAGAAGAAGAATTATGATCCAAGAGAAAAATTTAGGAAAATGTTGTCGCTGCAACAAACACCCTCCAAAATTTTTCCTATACTTGAATTTTGGAGACTATCGTGGATATTGCGATCGATATTTCCGTAGTCATGTCTAGCTCTGTTAAGTTTTGAGCTCCCTTTTGGATTGGAAGTGTCGAAGTCACTTGTTCACACATGCTCAGTCTGTAACAAGTGCATGAGTGCATTCTTTTACACAAGCTTGAAAAAGCATAACATGGTCCATCAAGACCATTCCTATGTGATTTCCTATCCATGTTGACAATCAGTGCACACTAACATCGACAATTTCTCACTTCTAGCTACGTTTGTACTTCTATTTCGGTGAGTTTTGAAAACTAACACTTTGCACATCTTTGTTTTTGCAAATTCCGTTCCCATGTTTTCAGCTGTCGCTTTCACTTTATTTCCCTTTAATTAGTGTCATTTTCATTTTATCTTTGCCTTGGCATGTGTTGTTTTCACCATCATTCACATATCGCAAGTGTCGTTCACACTTTTATTTTCATATGGAAAGTGTCATCTTTTGGCATGGGCATTTGCTCTGATCATGTAAAGTGGAGTTTCGCTTTGTTTTAAGGTGAAAACTTTGTGATAACGAGTTGTTCTTGTCATGTAGACATGTTCCACACTCATTTCCAAAGTTTCACGCACTATCGTACAAGTGTCGTCATTATAGTCCAAAGTGTATATTTAGTGTCACACTTGGAATGGGTTGTCTCAATGTTGTTGCATTGAGGAAAGTATGTCGTTCATGTGTTCTGAGTGTTACGTTGTGTCGTCAAGTGAACTAAGTGTGTGATCATGTTCAAGTCTTGCTTTTATTCACTTCCTCTCATTGATCGAACATAATGTCAAAATTGGAAAAAATCCTGACCAAACCACTCAACCTTATCCAACCCTTCTGAACTGCGCATTGTGCAGACTCAGTCCTCAAGCAACAACCTTGTCTCTTAGCACTATGTAATGCGCAACCTCTTCCTCCTAGAGCTGCGCATTTCACAACCTCAGTGCTCAAGCCCAACCTATGAGTCCTAGAACTGCACAATCCTTCTCTCCAGCCAAGCCAGCACTGCACATTGTGTAGTCTCAGTCCTCAAGCCTCAGTCTTGAGCTCTTGAATTGCACAACTGCAAAATCACCTGGCCTCTTATGGGTGCCTCCTTGTGATGATAATAAAGTTGGGAGATCTGCTAATCAAATTCCTAATCCATCTTCTTATTCTTCTTCCGCTTTTCATGACTCAGATTCAATGGAGGAAATCCTAGAATGGCTCATGAAGCCCATGGTGAAGACTAACTCCATTCCACAAGATGATGTTACCATTCATAGTTCTAGTCTCAAATTTGATTTGGATTTCTGTTATCCTCTATCATCTACATTCCATGACTCTTTGTACCGCGATTAGCCCGATCAATCGACTCCACCGGCTAGTTTTTCACACTTTCTTGATTTTCAAGTTGCTGGTTCAAATTGCGATAAAATACAAGGAAGTCACGTTACACAGGTAAAAGAAGATGTCCTTATCGAAACTTCCTCTTAATTTCACTATCCCTCGTGCTCTACCATTTGTGATGCATCTACTTGCGACGAAGATACTTCATGCTCTTCAAGTTCTTCATTCGATGAGTTAACATCTCAATTGACACAACATGGTGAGATTATCCATGATGAAAATGAAAACAATCAAATCATTGAGTACTATTTCCATCCCTCATCATCTATTCTCTTGCATGAAGACAACTCTCCAAACCAACTTGCTCATCAAATTTATCCGATTCATACATCTTCAGATTTGTGATCAGATGAATCTTTCAACTTGAGTAATTTGGTTGTTTAAGTTGAAAAATCTGGTTAAGTCAGTGACAAAGATGGCTGCCATCCAGTGAGCAGTGGTCTTATTGAAACCAATGGTAGTAGCTATCCCCACACCATGCATGATCTGGTTCAATATTTAGGATGCGAATCTACAACCCTTGAAAATTCCAGGACTTGTCGGGAAGTCTAGGAACTTCAACTTGTGTTGATGGTTATGTCAGGATCTCGCGACTCTGGTAAGCCCCCTAAACTAAGTCCAATTTGGTTTCCATTTTCTTTCGCACAATCCTTCTCTTTTCATGGTTTCACTTGATGTAAATCTCTTTTTGAAAGATGTTTGGTATCTCAGATGTAATATTTCAAACTTTCAAGATTTGGTTTTTGATCGGATTCAAGAATCTTCTTCAGTTTATCCATCTTCATGCAAATCTCTCGCATCATACTCGGGTTTGGAATGTGTATCTGTCATAGAGTCATGGAATTGTGAAGTTGATCATTTAAAATACTATCTTTGGCTGAAGGGATCATGCCTATCAAATTCATTTCTTAATAGTCAACTCCTGGTTTTTCTTGCGAATATTTTATTGCAAACCTTTCCCTTCATCGCACCTGAAATCCTCTTGAGTGATAATGAATGCACAAGTTATCGTGTGAATCAAATTCTTCTCCATTCATGATATCCTGACTGGTATCATGTGTTTGTGGTGCTGACATTCCTTTTAAATTCTTTTAATGATCACGATGCTTGTACAATTTATCTCCAGTTACTGGAAAATGGTGTGTCACATTGGCATGCGAGGAAGTTGGTTCTATTGTTCAAATCATTTGCAGTGCTGATCAGATTGATTTATCTTTGTTAATTGCAAGCTGAGAATTTGATGATTTAATTAGCCCATCTGATCATGATTCCGTCTCTTATGTTTGTCATTTAGCTTATCATTTTCCCATCAACACATCTAATGATAGTTGTCTTACACCGTTTGATCTTTACGGTTTAACTTCGCACTATTTAGGTACTTGTCAAGTAGTTGAGGCAATTCTGTACTTGCTGATTGTTATGTCAAGTATTCACTGTCTTGACATGCCTACTGAATATGATATGATCTATTTCTCCTCATAATATTCTCATCGTAATCTTGTGCCTTTAATTGAAAATTCATCTTTTCAAAGATTTCAGGATTTTCAAGAGGATTGTCATGAATTTTACGATCCAATCATTGAATGGTTGGAGAAATATTACTTGGAAATCTCCGTCACAAATAACAAGTTTCGATCTTTCCTCACGCTTGCAAAGGAGTTCAGTGTAGATGGAGATATATTCGTGAGAATCTTTTGAGGTTTGTTCAATGATGGTTCTCATCGAAAAGGTGAGAATGTAAACTAGTTAGAAGTAGTGGTTATGGCCTATCTTATTGCTGACATGTAAGTCCTTCAAATTTTTGTGCTAGTTATTTAGGTTTTTATATTTTCTGTTGCACATTACTTTATATCTATTTTAATTGTTCGTATCTTTGTGGATGCAGGTTGGGAACAAATACGGTGGCTACATTGGAAATTTCATTATACGTGATCCTGATCTTCTAGTTGTTTATGTTGGGAGTAGGATTAGTTTCATTCTAGTTTCCCCTTTCTTGCATTCATCCTACACTTACTTTTTGTAGTATTTCTTTATTTTATAACTTTTGTCTTGCGTTCTGTTTTGTCTTTGGTTTGTTTCATTTTTGTGTGTTGTCTTTTCTTTCGTTTTGTTTAATAAGACTTTGCATGAAGGATGTTCCCATTGGCTCGAAAGACAATGTGGCAAAATAGAAAAGGACTTTGTGACACTACAACATTTGGCTAACTCTCCATCCTTATTCCTTGTCTTGGTTACACCTTTTGGTCAATGATGTTCCGACGGAAAATACGATCCTTGCATTAGGAAAGCCTTGTGTCGAACCATGATCTCCATTTCTATTCTAGAAATCTCATCTCTACACTCATGTCTTTATGTTTCAGTGTTTTTAGGTGGATCCAATCAAGCAGAGAAGGAAAAGGGGAAAATCTAAATGAGCAAACCAATATCAGAGGCCTATATGTTTCTGTGAAGGGAAAACCTTTCCCACTCTCAATAAGTTAGGTTCCCTCTTCCGCCCGTGAAATAAATAAGTGTCGATGCACAATACAATATAAATAAATAAATAAAGGCGAAATAAGAGAAAGGATTCCCGTGCAAATAGGTGAAGCAAGCAACTCCATCGGGGTTCTGTCCAGGCTCGCTGGAAGTGGAGCAACGTTTGTGTTCTTGAAGTGACTTTGTTGGGGTACTGTTTAGGTCTGCTGGTAGCAGAGCAACACCAAAGATGAAAAACTATACTCTGAAAATATAAATCTCGCGAACTTCATTACCTTATCTTGATTTGAAACATTGTGTGAATGCTAACCTTATGTTTGTTTTTAAACGAGTAAAGGAATTAAGGGGACTATGTTTATGCACGAGGTAAGTGGGGAAGCCATGGTAATTTGAACAATGAATCAATACTCCCTGAAGAACTAGACCCTGCAGGAAAGAATTGACCAAGACAGAGAAGCTGGAGTTCTACCAGTGTGTCACCAAGTGTTGAACACCCTCCAAAATTTTGCCTATACTTGAATTTTGGACCCTATTTCTGTAGTCACTTCTAGCTCTATTATGTCTTTGAGCTCCCTTTTGTATTATAAGTGTTGAATTCACTTACTAACACTTGCTCAGTCCGCAAAAGTGCTTGAGCACATTCTTTTACGTAAGCTTGAATAAGCATATCATGGTCCATCAAGACTGTCCCTGTGCAATGTCCAATCCATTTCGACAATCATTGCACACTAACATTGACAATTTATCACTTCTAGCTACGTTTGTACTTGTATTTTGGTGAGTTTCACAAACTGTTGCTTCGCACACCTCTGTTTTCACGAGTGTCATTTTCATTTTTTTGGTTATCAATTTCACTTAATTTCCCTATAATTAGTTTCATTTTCATGTTATCTTCACCCAAGCATGTGTTGTTTTCACCGTCGTTCACATATCGCAAGTGTTGTTCGCACTTTTATTTTCATATAGCAAGTGTCGTCTTTTGGCGTGGGAATTGCTGCTTATTGTGTAAAGTGGATTTTTGTTTGTTTTAAGGGGAAATATTTGTGATAATGAGTTATTCTTATCATGTAGATATGTTCCACACTCATTTCCAAAGTTTCACGCCCTACATACAAGTGTTGTCATTGTCGTCGCAAAGTGTATCTTTAGTGTCACACTTGGAATGGGCTGTCATAGTGTTGTTGCATTGAGGAAAGAATATTGTTCATGTGTTCTGAGTGTTCTGTGTTGTTTCATCAAGTGAAATAAGTGTTTTATCATGTTCAAGCCTTGCTTTTATTCAACTTCCTCTCACTGATCCAACACTTAGTCAAAATTGGAAAAACTCTTGACCGGGCCACTCAACCTCATCTAGCCCTCCTGAAACATGCACTATGCAGTCTCAATCCTCAAGCAACAAATTTGTCTCTTGGAACTATGCAATGCACAACCTTTGCCTCCCAGAACTATGCATTTCACAACCTCAGTGCTCAACCCCTGCCCTTGAGTCTTAGAACTGCACAATCTTTCTCTCCAGCCAAGCCAGTACTGCACATTATACAATATCAATCCTCAAGCCTCAGTGTTGAGCTCCTAAAATATGAAACTATGCAATCACCTGGACTCCTGTCCTTCTAGTATTGCACATTTCACAATTTCAATGCTTAATCCCGGGCCTTGGCTTCCAAAACTACGCAATGCCCTCCAGACAGGCATGAACTACGCATTGTGTAGTCTTAGACCTCAAGCCCATCCCATGAGCTCTTGAGCTATGCAATTGTGCAGTCACCTGGCCTCCTCTGCCATCCAGATCTATGCAGTTTGATGAAACAATGCAAAATCCCTCAGACTGGCTCACTGACTCCCAAAATTGCGCAATATTCTTGCCTAGTCCAGCCTGAACTGTGCATTGCGCAGGTTCAAGGCTCAAGCTTCACCCTTGATTTCTCGAGCTACACAAATGTGAAAATATTGAGCCTCTCTCTCATCCTATCACCCGGTTCCAGATAAGTTAGTGGATCATCATGCAACATCTGAGACTAGGGGTTTATCAGACTGATGTCGTATTGCCATGGGTAGATTGCAGATGAAGGTATGCTATCATGCTATGGCAAGATGATTGAGAAGGAGATGGAGAAGGAGGCCATGAAATTTTATTAGTTGCAAAGACAAGGTGGTCAATCAAGAGAAAGCAAAGGGACATCAAATTGAGACAACAGTTGGAGATCAAGTTCCATTGAGGACTCCTCATCTCTAATCCATTTGGAGGAAAAACAAGAACATCATGACCCATATTTTAGAAGACACAAAGAAAGCAACAACAAAGAATGGCTTGACATTTCCATGTCATCATGTAGTCCATGTCAGCAGTGTCATGTGATGTTTTGTCATGAGTCATCATATGCCACATCATTATAGTGGATTTTGCAATTATCTATTCAAAATTTATTATAAAGTGGAAGTCCAAAAGGCACATACAAAATATGAAGAGTCATTAAAAGTAAAAAAGTCATAGGAATTCAAACAATCATGAGGGTATTCAAAGAGTCATAAGGAGGTGAAGCATCACCCCATTGGTTATATATACATCTTCATCGTATGAGCAAAGGGATTTTCACCTTGGCTCCTCCTGTAAGGCATTAGAGAGACAAGCTAGTTATTTTTGGGAGAAAGGAGTCACTCCAAGGCTCCACTATTGGGGCTAGTAGTGTTCATTGTATACATGTGTCTTGTGAATTTTACTTAATATTAGAAGCCTCATGGCCAACACGTTCTTCCTGCATGGATTATGAATATTTGTAAGACTATTTTGTGGATATTTGTAATTCATGTTTACTTTCATCTGTGCTAAATTAGTTGAACTATTTCAGTTATTTTAGTACTTATCATATTGAGAATGTGCTATAATGGTTGCTATAACTGTCACATCCTTGTGGACTATTCTGCTGGATGTTACACATGTATTTATTTTTTATAAGGGTTACCATGACCATTGCATATTTGTGGAATATTATGCTGGATGTTAGAAAAATATTTTATGTGTGTGTGTCTCTACTAGGGTGGTACTATTACCTCTCTCCTAGAGGCTCACTTTCCTTTCCCTCCACATTAGAAGAATCTCGACACACATACAACCGAACACTCACCATGCATACTCACTTGTTGATTCAGGTGGATATTGGTGGCCACCCACCAATTCCACTTGGACCCCCACCATTGTTTCTTTCAGTTTTTCAGTTTCCTTAATTGTAGCACAGTTTACTATTTTTAGCAGTTTTCGGGTCCTAAACTTCTGGATCCGTTTTGAGGCCCTAAACGACATTTTTTTGGCAATCTACCGCCAATGATATTTTGATAAAATTGTATTTTCAGTGATAGTCCTTGGAGATATCTTTCTAACGGGGTATCATGCACTTCAAATGAAGATAATATGACCAAGTCGCGACCCCGGGAAGTTGGCTGTCCAACTAACCCCAACGAGGCCCATAAACTCTTGGCGTTACATCTCCTCGGGTTAGGGTTTTGGTTGTTTAGGGTTTGCTCTTATTGTTCAATAATAAAAAGGCCCTTGAGCCTCATTCTAACATAGTTCAAAGACATGTAGCTGCCACATCTCTTCTCAGAGATAAGATACCATTGCCCGAGCTAGTCTTATTTCCATTCTGTTTGTAAGCATATTTCAATATTTGATTTTAATGAAATGAAGTGTTATTTCTATTGCATCTTTGTATTTATGGTTATATCTGTAATTTTTTGCGTTCTTGTTTAAATCCAAACCAGTGGTATCAGAGCGGTCTGCTCTTTCTTTGGTTTTCTTTACATGTCCCCAACGAGGTCAGGATATAAGGAGTTAGGGCTCAAACTAGTTGAACCTTTGCAAGACTAGCCTTGCAAATCCCGACGGCCTCCCATGACGGATGAAAAGAAAGATGAGGGGGCAGGAGATCCTATCAAAATGTTGCTCGAAGAAGCCCTCGAGTGACAAAGGAATGCGATGATGGACAACTTTTCTCAAATCCTTCAACAGCTACCCAGGGGCGACGCATCTACTTCCAGAAGCTACTCTGGAAGCACCACACCCTTTAAGGTACAAGTTAACTTTGACATTCCCATATTTGAGGGTTAGCTAGATGCATATGCTATAGATAAATGGTTAAATCTGCTAGAAGGATATTTTTCCGTTCATGATTTTTCCAGCCGGGAAAATATCACTTTTTCACTTCTCAAAGCAGCCCCCCACATCAAGGACTGGTGGGAAACCTACTGTGAGCAAAAGGATGAAAGTGCGAACTCATTGTTTTCAGCCACACCCGCTTGGAGCTCGTTCTGAGATGCCGTTAAGGAGCAGTACTACTCTGTCAGGAAGGGACCAAGATGTGCCGGAGTTTACCAATGTTTTTCATACCCTTTGCATGAAGTTGGGTATCAAGGATTCTGAGAAGAATTTGGTTCCCAAGTACCGCGACTGCCAGCACAGGTACATCCAGAATGAGATGGAATTCCTGGACATCTCCTCACTCGGCATGACATATCGATATGCTGTCAAGATCGAGCAAAAGTTTAAACAGAAGAAGCGAGACTTTGTATCTGCGAATCCGAAGTAAGGGAAAGGTGCCCCCAAACCGCAAAACAAAGGACAAAGCCAAGGCGGGGCGGCCCAAGACAACCTGCCAAAGCCGAAAGCAAAGAAAAACTCCGCGAAGACGAAGAAGGACACAGGAAAGTGGTGGGAGTTCCATAAGAGCTCCACTCACAACACAAGTGAGTGTCGGGCCAAGTAGTCACTAGTGGCCGAGCTAAAGGCTTCAAAATCAGATGCATGTTCCGACTGTGAGTCAGATTCCAACAAGGGGAATGAAAAAGGGAAGCAGATTATTGATGCAGAGCCCAACGCCACTGTTGCCACCACGAAGATCCAGAAGGTGGAACCGGAAGATCCAGAGGAGGAGGAGCGCCTCTTCCACTCCCAGATGTGGGTAAATGGTTACACGCTACAGTTCATTGTCTATAGCGGGAACCAAAAGAACCTCATTTTGACAAAGGTCATGAAGTGACTGGGCTTACCGACCATAACACATCCACAACCGTACACAATCGGGTGGCTTCACTAAGGTGGGATCTTTGCGTGAGCCAACAGTGTCACCTTCCATACAACATCAAGCCCTTCACCGATGAGGTATTATGTGACATTGCTCCCCTTGATGTTTGTGATGTATTATTAGGCCAACCATAATATGGAAGTGACATGCTGTGTATGAGTCAAGGCCTCGTGCTATTATTGTTACTTTTGGAAATAAGTTGTACAGGATGCCATAGGTAGCACCATCTACCACCATCTCTTTGGTTACCGCAAAACAATGCAGTAAGCTCATTTCCAAAACTGAGAAATTTGTTTTCCTGATGATACACCCTCAAGGAAAGAAGAAGACGGTGGACACGACCTCCAGATAGGGCCCCTCTGCATGACAAAAACAGATGGACAAGGTCGTGGAGGAGTACGAGGACATCTTCACCTCCCCTGCAAGGGTGCATCTGCATTGTCAGGTCAAGCACTCTAGCGATCTGACCCCAGGTGCGCCACTGCCCAATGGACCAATGTATCGGCACTCTGTTATGGAGAATAATGAAATCAAGAAGCAAATTCAGGAGCTGCTGTAGAAAGGTCACATCCATCCGAGTTCATCGCCCTGTGGGAGCCCGATCGTGTTGGTACAGAAGAAGGATGGGACTTGGAGACTTTGTATTGACTATCGAGCGCTGAACAAGATCACTGTTTGGAATAGGTACCCTATCCCATAGATTGATGACCTTTTGGACCAACTGAAGGGGGGAAAATATTTCATCAAGATCGACTCGAAATCAGGATATAACCAGGTACCAATCGAACCCTTCGATGTGTGGAAGACTGCCTTCAAAGCCAAGGAGGGCCTTTTCGAATGGTTGGTAATGCCTTTCGGGTTGACAAATGCTCTTGTAACCTTCATGAGGCTAATGGATGACATCTTGCGGCCATTCACCAACTCATTTGTAGTGGTTTACTTGGCTGACATCCTGATCTTTAGCCAAAGTTGGGAAGAGCACCTCCACCACATCCAGTAGGTTCTCCAAACACTGCGACAACACAAGCTATCTACAAATTTGGAGAAATGCACTTTTGGCATGATCCATGTTCAGTATCTGGGATACATTATTGATGAACCGAGGGTTCATCTGGATCCAGCCAAGATCCAAGTCATTCGGGATTGGCCAACTCCAACCACTCTGACAGAGCTCCAAATCTTTCTGGGTCTTGCCAATTCGTACCGTAGGTTTGTGTTGGGATTCTCTCATATCACTTGGCCCTTGAGTCAAGTCATCAAGGGAGGAGCGAATGAAAAATTATTTTGGTCTGAATCTCAACAGAAGGCATTCACAGAGTTGAAACATCGTCTCTGCTCTACACCAGTGCTCACATTACCAAACTTGCAACATCCATTTGAGATTGAGACAAATGCCTCTGGTTATGCTATTGGGGCAGTCCTTACTCAACAGGGGAATCCAGTGGCATATCACAGTGAGACACTTTCAGACACAGTCCGGAATTATCCCACTTATGATAAAGATATGTATTCCATTGTGTAGGCTTGTCGACAATGGAAGCATTACATTTTGGGGAAGGAAATGGTCATCCACACAGACCACCGCCCCTTGCAGTTCATATAAACGCAAGGGAAGTTGTAGAATGATCACCATCAGAAGTGGTCCACATACCTGCAACAGTTCCATTTGAATATCAAGTATAAGAAGGGAAACACCAATAATGTTGCATATTTCCTTAGTCGACCACCGATCATGGCGTTAACCACCATGCTCAACTCTTGTGGCACGAGACTTTTGATTGGCCACTTCTCTAGAAAAGAGACCCAGAATTCGGCCACACATACCATACGCTCTTGGAGGGTCAACAAGTTCCATATTTTCACCTCCAGGATGCCCTATTATGCCACCTGGGACACCTTTGTGTTCCTTCAAGTGAGCGTGCCAAGATGATTTGGGAAGCACACTATAGTCGGGCCGCTAGGCATTTCGGGGTTGAGAAAATGGTGGCAGTACTGCAGAAGTATTTCTATTGGCCGAATCTTCGACAGGATGTCGAGAAGTACATCAGATCTTGCACTTCTTGCACCATTGCCAAACCGACCATTAAGAAGGAAGGCCTCTATACTCGGTTGCCTACCCTTAGTCGACCTTGGGAATCCATCTCCATGGATTACATGTCGGCCCTTCCTTCTACTAAGCATGGAAATGACTGTGTTTTTGTGGTCGTCGACAGATTCTCAAAGATGGCCATTATGGCTGCCTGCACGAAGAATATCACAAAAGAAGCCACTGCTAAACTTTTCTTTGAATGAGTGTGGGTACACTTTGTGATCCCACAGTCTATCATCTCAGATCAGGGCAGCAGGTTCCTCAGTACATTTTGGTCCAGTCTCTGGTCGATGCCGGACACCAAGCTCACTAAGTCCATAACTTTCCATCCCTAAACTGATGGCCACACAGATCTCGTCAACAAGATGATTGTACACATTCGGCGCATGTACAACTCAAATCATCCACACACATGGGATGAGAGCCTCCCCTATGTCCAACACATCTATAACCGGACTCTCCACAACTCGACTCACCACAACCCTTTTCAGGTGGGCTTGGGATTCTAGCCAGTATGTCCCATTGATGTGGCCATGCCATTTGCAACTACTCAGGCAGATTTGACTCATGTCCAGCCCGAAACTGATAAGGCAAACAAGTTCATTTAGCACATATAACATATCCGCCACCAGGTCCACGACATTCTGGAGAAATCAAATGACAAGTACAAGCAACGACATGATCAACATTGGGTGCCACACAAGTTTCAGGTGGGCAACAAAGTCTAGTTGCATTTGCAAAAGGAATGCCTTAACGAAGCCTATGGGAAACTTAGACCACTCCGATATGGTCCTTACACCATTACCAAGGCTGTGGGAGACAATGCATTTGAGCTCAACATTCCCCCATTCCTTGGCCTACATCTAGTGTTCAATATGGACCGCCTTCGACCATACTTCCCACCATTGCTAGACACATCAGACATTGCAGAACAACTCACACCTACAGAGTTAAATCTAGATTGCATGGAACAAGCCACAACTGATCGGATCATGGACACGCAGATCAAGCACACTTTCCAACAGAAGATCCAACTATATCGAGTTGTCAAACCAGGCCAACTCCTTCACTAGGGCAAGTAGCTCACCAGGGCCCAAGTTCAACAGAAGTTTCCTCATCTCATGGAGGAACTCAATGCAATGGGGACCATTGCTTCCTAAGGGGGGAGGAATGATCTAGGTAGATATTGGTGGTCACCAGCCAATTCGACTTGGACCCCCACCATTGTTTCTTTTAGTTTCCTTAATTGTAGCACAATTTACTATTTTTTGCAGTTTTTTCGGGTCCTAAACTTCCGGATCCGTTTTGAGGCCCTAAACGATGTTTTCTTGGCAATCTACACGACTTTATAATAAAATCATATTTTTTGTCATAGTCCTCAGAGAGATCTTTTTGACGGGGTATCATGCACGTCAAACAGAGATAATATGACCAAGTCGTGACCTCGGGGAGTTGGCTGTCCAACTAACCCCAATGGGGCCCATAAACTCTTGGCGTTACATCTCCTCGGGTTAGGGTTTTGGTTGTTTAGGGTTTGCTCTTATTGTTCAATAATAAAAAGGCCCTTGAGCCTCATTGTAACACAATTCAAAGGCATGTAGCCGCCACATCTCTTCTGAGAGATAAGCTACCATCGCCCGAGCTAATCTTATTTCCATTATGTTTGTAAGCATATTTTAGTATTTGATTTTAATGAAATGAAGTGTTATTTCTACTGCATCTTTGTATTTATGGTTATATCTGTAATTTTTTGCGTTCCTGTTTAAATCCGGATCACTTGTTGATCCAAGATAACTTGTGCATAACTCTCTTGTGCTGAACTTTGTATCCAAGGAAAACCTATAAGAATACATGGCAGCCAGGTTGATATCCCAGATGGGGCTCCTTTTCCAAATGGTGTGGGGTCTAATTGGGACTTCACATTTGGGAGACCCCCTTGGTTGACGAATTTCTAGCACCGTCAACAAAAATTACAAAAAGAGAGGAAGACTCAAAAGAGGAGTCTCTACATCCAAAGAAGCTAGCTCCTCTGAAAGTGAATTTAGCCAATCCTCGAATGAGGACAAAAATGATGAAAGCCCAAAAGAATTCAAGCTGATGGCTTTACAGAATCTGCAAGTTGGAGTAATTAATTTTAATTAAGATGAGGCAAAAGTTGATCTAGAAGGAGAGTTGGTAAGTGAATTTGAAGAAACAGAAAGGCTAAGAAAGAAAAACAAATCTCAAAAGGAGTCATTGATCAAGGAAAGGGTTGAAGTTGTTGAACCATTGGTCTTGCAAATTGAATAAGGTAAGAAGATTCAAGAATCCCTAAATCAGCTGTTGAATGAGAAAAATCAAGCTTGTGAAAGGCTAGATTGTGAAATTGTTTTGTTGAAGAAAGAATTAGAAAAGGAAAAAACCCAGTTGAGCCTTAATCATAAATTTAGAATAGGGACTGATAATTTCAATGATCTTTTGGAAGCACACAAAATTTCCAAAGATAGAAGTGTTCTAGGGTTTGCAGCTGAATCTAGCTAGCAACGTAATCAAAAGGTAAAGAATCCATCACCTTTGTACTGGTAGCAAAATAGGGGACTGCACAACAACAAAAAGAAAATATGTAGTCTCAAAACCAATCAAAAAAGTATTAGCAACAACAAAAGAACAACGCTGACTAAGCAAATCAAAGAAGTAACTCAGAAATCAGTCCAACCAACAAAAGGAAGACAATTTTCCAAGTATGCTAATATTTTTCTAGGTTATTGTTTCACATGCACTAGTTATGGCCACAAAACAAGAGATTGCAGAGTGAATTTATCCTACAACAAATTAGAACAAGAAGATGAAATCAACATATTAGACAGAGAAAAAACAAACCTTGGTACACTAATTCTTTGGCTCCTTTGAATAATCATATTCAATGTTCTAAATGTCAAAATTTTGGACATAGAGTCAAAAAATGTTTGCATCTCAAGAGATTCGATCCCTCTCGACACTTGGTAGATCCAAAGTTAAGATGAATCTTTATACACATCGATGATCAATATAATTAAATATTTTATAACACTTATACAAATGTAACATAAATTGAAAAATTAGTTTTTTTTGATATATATATATATATATATATATATATATATATTTGTTTTTACAAAGATGATTTGTTTATGTGCTTGTATGGAGGTCTAATTACAATACCAAATCATAGTAAATAACTTAAACATTGCATAAAGAGTTAAGAGACGAATACTAATCCAATGTCACAACTGCCAAGTTCCAAGATTCTAAAGCAGATGTGGGTTATGCTTCTTTATTTACTCGAAGATATAAGTTAATATTGAATTTAATATGGTTGAAAGTCTTATCAACAACACAAAAGATACAATTGTTTTAACGTTAGTTCTTCTTTACCATACATGGAATCATTTCTAGCTTAATTCTTCTTTACCATACACGAAATTGACCAATATGGAGCCTGCCCTCGAAGTCACAGTTTTACTGTTCTGTAGATTTGTTTTACATTTATTTCCAGAATTATTCTTATTTGATTTGGTTTTTTAATTCGCTATAAACTGAAAGATACTTGCGCCAAGAAATATTAGTAGGAAGTTTGTGGAAATTTAATTGCTTAATATCATCATTTATTGTAGGGGTCACACAAAATCCATGTAAATTAATGAGGTTGACCTCATAGAATATTTTATATATAGAGTCTGTTAAGATATTAGAGTAAAATAAAAAACTTAATGTGAGATTTTCCAAAAGGACTCCATCGTATTGGATTTTTAATTTTATTATAACATTGTGAAAAACATTCATCTAAATATAAACTATCTATCTCCTCCCCATTTTATTAGTACTTTGCGAATTCCGAGCGGCCAGTGATGCAAATCTAGTTTTGTTGCAGATACAAATTCCAATATGTTGGTTGGATCAAGCATAACTTCCTTCATTGAATTGGCCTTGAAGAATAAGTCCATCCATGTGATTAACAAAAGCATTTCTCTGGATCTATTAAAACAATATTAACAACCTTCTCAAGAGCTTTCTCCAGATCTATTAAAACAATATTGACAACTTTCTCAAGAGCTTTCATATGTCCCTACATCCTACTCAATATAAATCTGTTCTGTTTCGATTGCATAGATTCTAAATATAACTTTAACATATTAATATAAATTTAATATTTTGAGCCAACATTTAAAAGTGTTCACTGACTTTCTTACATTACATCTACATATCTCCCTTATACTGGGTTGTAGAGCGCCTCTTGGCGAAAAAATGCATTTTCTTTGTACCAGTAGCAAAGAGGGGTCTGTGCAACAACAAAAAGAAAATACGCAGTCTAAAAATCAATCAAACAATTAGTAGCAACAACAAAAGAACAATGCTAGATAAGAAAATCAAAGAACTCAGAAATCAATCCAACCAACAAAAGGAAAACAATTTTCCAAGTATGCCGATATTTTTTTAGGTTACTGTTTCACCTGCACGAGTTATGGCCACAAAGCAACAAATTGTAGAGTGAATTTATCATACATCAACTTAGAACAAGGAGAAGAAATCAACAATTTAGACAGAGGAAAAACAAATCCAACTACACCAATTCTTTTTCTCCTTTGAACAATCATATTCAATGTTTTAAATGTCAAAAGTTTGGGCATAGAGCAACTCATTGTAGACTTAAGGAAAAGAGGCCTGAACCAATTATTGAGTAGATTAGTCAAGAGACCAAGGAGTGGAGATAAAAGGAGAAAACAAACCAATGTGATATTGTTTTGTATGCTCAGAATGAAGGCAATCACTGGTACGTGGATAGCAACTATTCCGGGCACATGTCAGGGCACAAAAGCAAGTTCTTGACATAGAAACCAGTGGAAAAGGGTAATGTAACCTTTGGTAACAATGCAATTGGTAATATTGTTGGTAAAGGAGTTGTTAGTTTGTCAAATCGAAAAGGAAAATCTAAGAATGTTTTTTTTGTTGATGGCCCAAAGCGCAATCTACTTAATGTATCTTAGATATGTGATCAAGGTTATATGGTTTTCAAAGCTAAAAATTATCAAATCAAGTCTATAGGCACAGATGAGATAGTGGTTGAAGTTGTGAGAACAAACAATAATGTTTATGTTCTGAAAGAGAAAACAAAGAAATATTTCTTGTCAAATATTGATGAGAGTTGGATGTGGCATAAGAGAATTGGACATCTAAATTTTTATTAGATAGTTAAACCGAGAAAGAAGAATGTTGTCAAGGATTTATCGAGGTTGTTAAAACCAAAGAATACGACGTGCAAATCTTGTCAATTGGGTAAGAAAAATCGAGTCCTATTAAAGTCTAAGGAGAGTTCATGATCAAAGCCATTACAACTATTACACATGGACCTATGTGGACCATCAAGAACGTAGTTACCTACAAGTAAATTATATTTCATGCTTATCATTGATGATTTCAGCGAGATGATGTTGGTTGTTTTTCTTAGAGAAAAATATGAAGCTTTTGAGAAGTTCAAAGATTTCAAAGCTATGGCTGAAAATGAAACTGATTGCAAAATCAATAACATCAGATCTAAAAATGGAGGAAAATTTACTTCAAAAGAGTTTGATGAATTCTGTAAGAAGCATGGCATCAAGAGGAAATTCACTATAGCAGAGACTCCACATTAGAATTGTGTAGCAAAAACTGAAAACAGATCTATACAACAATTAGCCAGAGCTATGATGGATGAAAGGAGATTTTAGCATAGATTTTGGGCCGAAGCCATTCACACAACAATAGTAATACTCAACAAAGATCATTTTAGGCCAAACAAAGACAAAAATCCCTTTGAGATTTGGTATGGAAAATCTGCAACTGTCAAGCATTTTTTAGTTTTTGGCAGCAAGTGTTACATCAAGAGGAATGATGACAAGCTTGGTAAGTTCAATGCAAGGGCTGATGAAGGTATTTTTCTGGGATATTCTCATAACAACGGAGGATATAGATTTGATAATAAGAATACCAAGAGGACTGGTTATTGTATTAACATCAAAGTGGATGAATATGTTGAATCTGAAGATAAACAACCAACAAATACTAGATCAAATGAACCAATCAACAATAATGAGGAGGAACATGAGGCACCTTCAGAAGAAGACAATGAAGAGCCCTCCAGTCCTCAAGCCAAAGGTCCTTCAAGGTATGTTCAAAAATATCACCCAGCTGATCAAATTGTTGGTGAATTAAATTTAGGTGTGCAGACAAGAAGGAAGCTGTTAAATCCCCTTGTGCAAGCACATGTAGCCCTGTTATTCATAGAGGAACCAAAGGAGGTTGCACAATCTAATAAAGATAAAACTTGGTGAAAAGCGATGCGTGAAGAATTGAACCAAATTGAGAAAAATCAGACATGGGAACTTATTCTAAGACCAACAAATAAGAATTTCATTGGCCCTAAGTGGGTCTTCAGGAATAAGTTAAATGACCATGGTGAAGTAGTAAGAAACAAGGCAATATTGGTATGCAAAGGTTATGCTCAAATTGAAGGTCTGGATTTTGATGAAACTTTTTCTCTCGATGCTAGATTAGAAGTAATTAGAATGTTTTTGGTATTTGCTTGTTTCAAGAAGTTAAAAATATATCAAATGGATGTCAAATTTTCCTTTCTAAATGGAGAATTACAGGAAGAAGTTTACATAGATAAGCCAATTGGTTTTCAACTAACAGATAAGCCTGATTATGTTTGGTAGCTTAAGAAGGCCTTATATGGCCTCAAGCAAACCCCTCGGGCTTGGTATTCCAATTTGGACAACTACTTGCTCAAGTGTGGTTTCAAAAGAGGTGCAATTGATATCAATTAATATGTAAAAGATAACGATGACAAACTCATAGTGGTGGTTGTATATGTTGATGATATTATTTTTGCAAGTGATTCATATTTGTTAACATGCCAATTTGCAATAGACATGAAGGTCGAGTTTGAAATGTCTATTCTTGCAGAGCTTTCTTTTTCCTTGGATTACATATTGGAAAAACTCCCAAAGGGACTTTTATCTCACAAGGTAAATATCTGAAGGAAGTATTGAAGAAGTTTGGCATGGAGGAACTATTTTTTAGTGAGCACACCAATGGTTATAGTTGTAAGCTTAGCAAGACTGATGAATCACCAAAAGTGGACCAGACTTAATGCAGATCTATCACTGGCAGGCTATTATATTTGATACCTTCAACGTCAGAAATTATGTAGGAGGTTGGTATTGTTGGAAGATTTCAAGCAACCCCCAAACATATACATATACTAAGAACCAAGAGGATTCTCAGATATCTCAGAGCCACAATGGATTATGGACCATGGTACCCAAGAGGTAAATATTTTTCATTGATTTTTTATACGGATGCTGATTGGGCAGGTGACGTAGATGATTGACAGAGAACTAGTGGTGGTGCATTATTTCTTGGAGATTGTATAGTTTCATGGCTGATAAAGATCAAGCTCCTATCTCTTTATCTACAACTAAAGCAGAATATATTGTAACAATTTCTTGCTGCACTCAAATTTTGTGGACGAAGCAGAATTTGCAAGATGTCTAGGTGTTTTATGATAATCCTATTCCTATAATTTGTGACAATACAAGTGCCATCAACATGTCAAATAATTTTGTTTTCCACTCCAAAGCGAAGCATATTCAAATAAAGTACCATTTATTGAGAGAGAAAGTTGTAAATCATATTGTGAAGCTAGAGTATGTTCCTACAAAAGAACATGTTACTGATATTTTCACCAAACCTTTCCTAAGAGAAAAAATTGAGTATTTGAGGCAAAGATTGGGAGTTGTGCCTCTTGCCTCCCTGCATTAACTCTTCCTTCAAGAGGAATAAAGATAGCCAATATACCTTCAATATATCAAGATGAAGATGCCAAGTCCACAAGATCAACATGATAGGAGAAGAATGTTTATAGGGGGAGTAAAGTTACAAGGGGGAGTCCATTAGTGTCTTTGCCATTAATGTCAAAGGGGTAGAGGTATTGGAGATGTTTTGGTGATTAAACAAAAGAAATAAGAGTCTGCAACTACAAAAATCAAAAGGAGGAGAAGTCTTGGAGAATTCATAGTCCAGAAGAACCACATCAGTACTTTACAACCACATTACAACACAAGAGAAGTGCATCACAGGGGTAGCAACACCCAAAGGATATATTTGAGAACAATCATATTTGGTTTGTTTGATCAAGCTGTTGCCATCAATGTCAAAGGGGGAGATTGTTGGAATTGTGTTGTCATTGATGGAAAATCACGGAAAAATATGGAAAAAGGATGAGATAAGGTGACTATAAGATGAGCAGATAATGGTGAAATGGTGCAAAGATTTTAAAGGCATTTCTAGAGCATAAGATAAGCTCAAGTGTGCTTGGGACCCACTAAGATGGAAAGAGATATGAAAGAGATTTCCAGTGGTATGTGGAAGACTAAAAATGGCCTCCTGGATCAGCATATATGGCTAGTCAAAGGATCCCTAAGTCAAAAGGTTACAAAGTTAAATTGGTGGACGACTATGGGAGTAGGTCTAGTTTGGCAGTTTTGCCAAACTTGGCAGTAGAGTTGGCAGAGGCGACTAGTTAAAAGATGAACATGTTCTCGGGTGAATCGACTGTCGCACGCCCCTACTGACACATCATCGGTATAACGCTGACCCATGCCCGCTCGAGCTTTAACACGTAGGAGGGTGAGCAAATGGCAGTTTTCCCCTTCTAAACCACAAACAACCAAAGGGAAACACAACAAAGGCCTCACGATCCTTTTTCTCTCTCCTCTCTAGAAAGTGGAACCCAATGACAAATCATCTCGCAGGGTCGATCTTAGAGATTAAAAGGGTGCACAAAAGTTAGATGATGGCATGAAATAGGGGGCTACATGGTAGCATTTGGTTGGTCACTAATGATGTCATCACCAAGCCAATATGAGGTGGACATGTGTCATGCAATTTTGGGGTTTGTAGGTACCATAGTGGGTCATTTCTGGGTGACATGTGTCACTACTCAAGAGATGCCATGTGGCACTAATGACGACAACATGACGTCATCCCGCATGCAGGACCCCAAAATATTTTGAAGTAGTGCACATAGGTGTGTTGGGATGACTTGGAAATGGGAATATGGTACTTGTTGGTTCTTAGGTTTAGCAGGAGGACCCACTAAGATAGCTCATCCCTGAAGGTTAACCCCAAAAGAAAATTAAGGTGCACAAAAGAGATTGCCGGGATACAAGCGTTGTGACACATCAACTATACGTTTGGCATAAGGGTGACCAGTGAGAGAAGAGCAGGGTGGCCCCATGGGATACATAATCTCATAAGACATACCCTAGAGGTTTTTAAAAGGTGCAAAATAAAAGCACCGAGGTAAAAGGTGTTGGGGGCTAATACAAAGCACCAAGACAAGGTTTTCATGTAGATTTATGACCAAAGTCTTAGAGCTAAAGGAAAAAATATGCGTAGGTAAGAAATTTATCACTCAGAGACTAAAGGAAAGGTCACAACACTTGGTCCGATGGGAAAAAAGGGCCATAGAACATTTGCGACATGGGCTTAAAGGCTATATTTTGTGGCATAGAATTTATTTCTGGTAACTGTGGCAATTTTTCTATATTTAGCAGACAAGTAAAGTTAGAACTACAACTAAAGTTACTTCTAAATCCTTTAAAAGAGTCAGAATAGCCAAAATTAACAGTTTAACTCACGGTTCGAGTTTTAAACAACAAATCAGAGATTGATAACTTGATGAGTAGATTGAGAAGACTGAAATTAATAGTTCAAATGAAAAAATTAAAGGCTCATGCAAGGATTCAAGTGAAGTTAACTAAAAATTACAAAAGCCAAAAAAATATTAGTCAATTTTATTTATAAGTAGAATTGAATGAGCAAGTTAGACAAATTTTAGTGTGAGAATTTTTGAGCAGTGGATTTTGGTGGCAGGGTGCAAGTAGAGGTGAATTGATGCCGTTGGAGTGTTCAGTAATTAGATATCGCTGAAGGTGTGTTGGTGAGATTTTGAGAGGAAAATCAATTTATATTTTGAGATGGCATTCATGGTTCTAGTTTGAAAATGGATGAAAAATGAATCATTGATGTCAAGCAAGTTGTAGCTTGCAGATCAAGGGTTGTAGCTCCTTCCGGTAGGTGCTAGTAGATATTTGGGGTTGTAGATCCATTCAGTTGTAGCTGATAAATCAGGGAGCTGTAGCTTCCTGCTGGTTGTAGCCAGAGAAATTGCAACAACAAGTTGTAGCTTGCCTTATGAAGGAATTGAAGAACGATTTGAAGAATTTGTGTGTTCCTTGTGTTACTAATATTATTTATTTTCATGATCATTGTTGAAGTATTTCTTGGTGTCCTAAGAGTGTTACAAGTGAAAGAAAAGTGTTAAAATTCCCACAATATTGATTCATCCCCCCTAGTATTGTCCTGGTTTCTAACAGGATCCCCTTGTGAGGCCCCATAAAAAACAACCCAAAAAAAGCTCTGATCAATTTGTTCTATATCCACTACCTGCACTGACTTTCTTTCTTATCATGTGGAAAATGACTCAATATGCTAATCTGTTTGCAACATGCTTTATCAGAGGAATGTATTTTTCTTCAAAAATTGAAAGGTTCCTAACTAACCATATCCCTTTAGCCACTATCAATGAAATACCCTTAAAATATTTTTTTTGGAATCCTTGCCCAATTCCTCAACCCTACTTCAATAGAATCCCCTAACTAGACATTTTTCAATCATAATAGAACCTCCACTTCCATCCACACCTATTTCGAATAGTCAATATCCATGATCAAATGACCATTTGTCTCTTCACTAAGTTTGCAAAGAGCACATCCGCTAGGCCCCTTCCAATTCCTCTTATGTTATTTGTCCCAAGTTAATACTTTATTCATCAATAAACACCACATAATCAACTTTGTTTTAGAAGGAAATTTCAACTTTCAAAGATAGCAATGCCACGATTGAAGTTTTCTTTTCCCTTCCTTTATACTTAAAACATATATATGCAAGCCTATGCATATAAATCCATAAAGGGGAAAAAATCTAGGCTAGATAATCTTGACATTCATGAATTCAAACATTTCTCCTTTCTAAACATGGGAAAAACCATTCCATAAATTTGGTTCATTGTCTATGAAGTCCATTTTGTCTACCATAAGCCAATCCTACCTCCATGTAAAAGTTGTATGTGGATATATGATTTGGGAAAGCATGCAAATACTGTAGAAATTGTAAGAAATATGCTACTACTAATGAAATCAAATTGAAATCAAGAGACATAAATTTCTTCTATTTATTTTGCGGAAAGGAAAACACATGATAGAAACACATGTAATAACATGCAACCATCAAAGCACAAGGAACACAATGATTTTATAGGGGAACCTAATTGGGAAAAACCCCTCCTCTATTTGTATTATATCAAATGAGAAAAAAACTGATCAATTATAATGTCTTGCTTCAATCCTAAAGCACAACCTACACTGCAATTCTAATCTTCTCCTCCTGAGATTGATCTGCAAAACACTTAGCCAAATCTTGGCCTGTTTCTGCTCCTATTTCCTTGCACAATTCCTAAGGAAATTAGCTACAATAATATAATATATTGATTCCTTTTTCCTCCACTCAGTTAGGAAATTCGAATTCCATGCATGACTGGGGCTATTTTTAGTAAATTGATACGTTAATTAAGAGATCAATGAGTTAACAACTGTTATAACTACTCAACTGAACTCCTACTGACTCTACTAATGACTAGAGCTTTGATAACCGAGTTTAACTAACAATAACTCCAATATATTGCTAGATCTTAGCAATCAACTCATGCCCAACTCTAATTCTAGCATATAGCTCGAATTTACTTACTTAACTAGGAGAAAAAGCCATGTCACTCCAACTAACTGCAATCCAAGTCATCCTGCTGATGTGGAAAATCAAATTTCTCAATTTAACAAGGCAAAAATCAAATTAAACCTTTTTTGCTACAATTCCAACACTCCCTCTTAGCAAGAAAAGGGTTATGCACAATCCCAATTCTGCTCCTGTAGGAATGTACTGTAACAAGACTCCCTCTCATTATTGTTGTTTCTACTGCAACAATTGCAACTAAGAGGCATCCAAAATACTGAATCAACTGTCTCTGAGCTACAATTGTCTCCTGAGTCTCTGATTGCTACTAGCCTGCAACTGTCGCCCAAGATCTGACTGCATCAATTGACACTGATCCTTCTTCTACTGAATATTGTGGGCCCCTATAGCAAGGGTAATGATCCATGAGAAGAGTATACTACAACTACTACTGCTCTCCTATGGACCCTACCCAAATCTTTGCAACTTTGGGACTAAGGCTCTACATCGCCCCACCTCACTCCTGGAGGTATAGCTGCATGCATGGTGAAATATACCTCTAGTTTGTAGATATTTTTAACTCTAACACCATGTTTTTTTACTTGTCCAATAACAACATGCTTTAGAAAATCTTTCCCCTTACTGAAAACCACATCATATCCATAGTCTTCAAGTACAACTACTAAAACTTGATTTTTCTTCAGACCAGGCACATACATTACATCCTTTAGGTGAAGATGGAGCCTGAATCTCTCTTAAAGATGATAGTGCCAACCCCTTTGGTACTATGCCTTCCATCATATCCAAGTGTTTATGCCTCGAAAATTGCTGCAACAACAATGGGGAATAACCACCCGGTCCGGACCTTAAAGCAACGCCTTTTCCATTTGGTGTCGTGGCTCCGACTGGTTTAACTAGGTCCAGTTACCTTCTCCCTATCACTATTGGTTTATGATGTATCTTTAACTACCAATAGACAGGGATATCAGATCACTTCTTCTTGCTGATCAGGCAAGAGAATGATCCTTAAGCTGATTTGGGTTCAGCCAAGCCACAACTAAAATTTTTCCTCTTCGAGAGAGGACTTAAAAGAATGTAGAATTTACTCTAAATGCAAGCTTATTCTATGATGCAAGCAAAAGAAACTAATCTAAATCCTATCTTAATTAGGCAGATATAGATCTAACCCAACTAAGAGCAAGATAATTAAAGTATTGGGATTTAAATATGTCTTGTTTATAATGAATATCAAGTTAATGAAGTAGTTCAATTAACTGATATTATGGTTACCAAAACACATCCTATTGAGACCTCTTAACTGAAATAATAAACCAACAACATTCAGGAAGTAGTTCACAAAAATGATATTAATTATCAAATCAGTAAATCCAATAATTGAATAATGATATGTGGAAATAGTTCACAACACATTACCATTCAATAAATCAGTTTTATAAGACAGATTTCTGAGTAAATAGTTACTCAGAAATCAGAATTTAATCCATAAGAACAGAGATACATAATAACAACATTGAGACAAATTACCCATATTGACAATAGTGCACAAACATGAATAAAATGACACATTCCTGTTACCATAAAAATGAAACTGATATTTGAAATAGTAGTATTAAAAATACCAATTTATTGCCTCCATTTCTCTGACCTTGGTCTCCAACAGTCCTTTACATTGCTTGAACTTCTGCCTTCAAAACTAGAGCCACAATAGTGCAAACTCTGCCCTTCATACATAATTCAAGATACAAAGGAAAAATCCTCAATAATCCCCAGATCTGAGATTTTCTCTCCTCTCTCCTACAACTCTAAATTCCTATTACAGTAGTGCTTTTAGAAGTCTAAAATTGCAGAGGAGAGCAGCCCCTTATTACATTCTGCAATCTATTATTTATACTATTTGCAAAAGAATTTTGGAGAGGAGAGTTTGTTGAAGAGAAATCTGCCAAATACAATTTTATTTGTTCAAAATTCCAATCTTTAATTGTTGGAGCATTCTCATTGATTGAAATCATTTTCTCCATATCTCTTCTACTGTTTTCCTGCAAGAAGAAATCAAAATAAATTAAAATGCAACAATAAAATCAAAATGGCATTGCTGGCATTTAAATAAAATCCAATCAAATTCTATTTAAATAAATAATTGAAAATAAAATATAAGCTCTCTATTGATGCCTGGGATGATTTAATTGGCCAAGAATATCATTACGAGTGAATCTGCAATTAGAAGAGGCTTGGACAAATGAAAATAAAACTCAGACAATTGATTTTGTTTTTTAAAATTCGGAGCTTGATCTTCTGCTTGATTTTTGACCCAATAAATGACCAAATCTGTTAGTGAAACCTCCTCAGAAATATTCTCCTTGATTTTATCTTTCCAATGAGCCGTCCTGGGCCTCATTTGGCCAAGTATAACTCAATCTGTGAGCCTCCAAAGTTGATGGATCAAATCTGGCATGAATCTGGAAATTCTGTTGCTAGGCTAAAAAATCAAAATTCTCATTTAAAAATTAAATCCTAAATTAGAATTCTAATTAATTGTTAATTATAAACTAAACTAATTATTAATAACCTATTTATTAATCTAACTAACTAATATCTAATTAGCTATTTATAAACAAATTTAATCTAATTAAAAAACTAATTAATATTAATCTAAATGATATTTAAATTTTAATTAAATTAATTAAATATTACATATTATTAATTAATTTAATTAATATAATATAAAATATTAATATAAAAACTAATATTAAAAAAATAAATATACACTAACCTATATTACCTTTATTCGCTCCATTCCTTTTAACTCATTTCCATGTTACTCATACGTATGAGTAATTTGTTAAACTAAAATAAACCCAAAACAAGTTAATGCTTCACGTCCTTTTCGCAATCGGCAAATCGAGGAAGTGAAGGTATCGGCAATCGGCATCGGGAAGGTGTCGGGTTTAAACTTTGGCACATTGGAAAGCTCCGATCCGATCTTCCGATCGGGTAATAAAAATTATTTTAATATTAAATCAAACGAACTTGCCATGTACGTGTAAGTCTTGAAATGCCTCAATGCCTTTTGACTTTTTATGATGGGAAATCGGCAATCGGGATTGGGAGGATTGAGTCCATCGGGGTTTTTTTAAAAATGTGTCACTTGAAAACTCCCGATGCGATCAAAGCCTCCGATGCGATTAAAATTTTTATTATATATTTTTTATTTTATGTATTGAATTTTAATTTAATTAAATTAATTATTTTTAATACTAATTAATTTAATTAATTTAAAATTTAATATGAAACATTAATTTTAATTTTTTTATTTTGGTTTTATTTTAGTTTTTTTAAACTACAACGACTTTAATGAAAATAAAAATTAAACTACAACCACTTCGAAAATTTTGGGTTTTCGAGATTAATAATCAATTTGGGAAATTGGAGTAAATTACTAAAATCCCGATAATTCATGATTTGGCCGAAAAATGAAAAATGTTAGTAATAACTAACTAGGGGTTAATATTTGAAATAAATGCGTTATTGAATTAATTTATTTACAAAATGCAATATTGTACATTTTATGCATTTTTAACCCAGGCTATATAAATGATGAGACTTCAAAGGAGTGCCATTTTCAAACCAGTTGACCAAATGAGGAGAAACAAGCGTCAATGGGAAGCTTATAAAAAATCGATTTTAACAAAACAGTCAAAACAAGAATCCAAAGAAAATGAAAAATTAACAAAAGCATAGGGCAATCAACTAAATAAAAATCCAAAAAGGTGTTTAGCCAAAATTTCTATAGAAAGGGTCCCATTATTTGAAGTGAACAAGTAAAAAATGGGGGGGTTGTGTTTTTTACCACAACACCAAGCTATATGTGTAATTTTAGGTCTTTCTCCTCTAGGATACTCAAGAACTCCTTATTTCCTATCATATGTTACAAAGCACCAGAGTGTAGGTACCATTCACTCCCTCTTACTATGTGTTATCCACTACAATTTCCTAGGCTAAGGAGGAGATCGAAAGAGGTAACCTCAAACCACTTTCAGCTCAGTATCTAGCTCCACTGAGCCAGAGAGGGATCTCTCAAAGGATTTGTCAATGAATATATGCAAAGAGATAGGTTTTAGGCTAGATATATAAGTTTGTTTTGAGTTCTTGTGAATTTAGGTTTTTTAGGTTTGCTGGACTAGGGTTTAGAACAAGTAATTAGGTCTAGGATTCAAGTATGTAGATACAAACATAAATAGGAGCTAGATATCAGTGTGTTATGGTGCAATTGAAGTGTTTGTCAAGGTAGTATAGATTAGAGAGTTTTGAAGAGACTAATGAGCATGTAAAGACATGAATTCATTAGCTTTAGAAGAAGGGAAACACAACTATGAATTTCACATAAACAAAGCTTAATTTCAAGATTCTTGTTTATATAACTGCAAATAAACTCATAGGAAGAACATAAAGCATGTAAAGAGTGATGATTTATCCATTAAAACTGATAGAAAGAAGAAACAAACACCATAGACTCACTGAACTAGAGTTCCTGAAATATAGCTGCAACTGCTCCTGTATTAGCTGAAGAAAACATAAGTGTACAAGCCTGCTCCACAAAGTCCAACCCTTCTCTCTGAAAGAGAAATGATACATATAGACTCAATTAGACCACTTCCCCACCTTCAGGAGTCGAATTCCTAGGTGGTGGAACTGATTCCAAGATTCTCTCAACCAACAGGTGAGAGTGAGAAGGTTAAACACAAACACTTCTTGTAGACTTTGTTTTGGATTTTGCTTCCTTAATGAGGCCTATTAAACATCAAAAACAACCTATCATGTCCATTTATTCATGCTTACATCATCTAACCTCGAACCAAGTTCAATTACATCAAGAGTTTTGACTTTGACTAAGTCAAACTGAAAACTAGGAAATTTACATAGTGAAATTTTAAATAAAAAACATAGGAAATTGCAGAAGCGCAGTGCTGACTTTGAGCCCACTTTAAGGTGCCTTCCTGAGGTCCAAATGAAGATCTGAAAGAATGGTCAACTATATTTTCAAGTCTAGTTTCCATAACACCTTGAATTTTTTAAAATTACCCATGGGAAGGCCTTCAAAAATCCAATCTCCCAAGGTCGCTCCAGAAGCGCAATGCCTGTCAAAAAGAGGTCCAAAAAGGTGATTTTTGACCACTTTTTCCCCTTTTTCTCAAAATTTGGGCCCTCTCTGGAAAATATGAAGAAATGGGTTTTGAGAGGATGCCAAGGGATTTCCAAAAATGCAAGCCATTTGTGATTTGAGTGCCTGAGGAAAAAGCACAGTGCCAAGGCGCTACGCTTCTGTGACTGGCCAAATTTCTGAATAAGGCACCAAAATATCCAAAAAACCAAAAATGTTCAGAATTCCTTCAAAATTGGTCATGAGCTGTAAAATGAAGTATGTTAAGCCCTCATGGATGCTTCAGCAAGCATCTCTAATTTACCCTTCTCATTTTGGTCCTTTAGGGTTTCTTTGAGCTTGTTTTCCAGCTGTTTGACCTTGACATTGCAAATCATATTCTTGGCCTGGTAGTGATGTGCCATGTGCCTTAGTAGCTGGTTGTCTCTATTGGCCTTGTCTAGAAGCTTCTCCAAGTGGTCATTTACCTTGTCTAACCAATACTCCCTGTCTTCATTGACCTCTAAGGCAATTCTGTCTTCTAACTCTAGTTCCTCATCTAGCAAGATGTGTTTTTTCTCCTCTTTCAATGCCTTCTTAAGCCCTTTGGTTCTTGGCCTCTTTTTCTTACCTTTTCCTTTAGTTCCTTCAGGCTCATTGATCTCCAAGACTTCTTTTCCCTTGCCTGCTTGCTGCAATAGTTTAGCTTGCTCCTTTTCCATGATAAGTTGTTTTGCCTTTAGTTGACTGTTTTCTTGTTCTAGGAATGAGATGACAAACCTTGCCCTTGCCATGTTGTCCATGAGTTCTCTGATATGAGAGTCTTTGTCTTTGATAATCTGCTACATGCTTGAGGGCTCATTTTCTGCTTCTAAGTCTACTAACTCAAACTCATGCTCAACCAAATCTTTATCTTGCATTGGTGACCCCTGTTTTGCTGATGTAGAAGGCTTGGCCCCTTTCTCACCATGAGAAGTAAACACAAGCCTTTTTCCTCTTTTGTACATCCTAGTCACCTCAGGTCTAGGTGCTTTAGGAATATCCCCTGATTTTCTTGAGGACCCAACCTCTATTTGCTGTGTTGGCATGCTTGACTGCTAAACTGAAACATTGGATTCATGCCATTTCAAAGCTGTCTCCAAGAAAGAATCCCATGTCATGTTCTTCTCTACAAGTTGATGGAGCACTACAGTCTTGATCAGACTATGATGAAAGAGACTAGGATAGTGTTCTTTGTTCTTCACCTGCACCTTCTCTGACATCTTGGAAAGGCTCCTACACAAATAGTTGCACATGTTGAGAGGTTTCTGAGCTGTACAGTGCATTAGAAGCCAAATGTGATAGGAATATAGTCTAGAAAATATTCTTCACATGTGAAAAATTTCATGACAACTTTCATCAATGGAGCATACTTCTCCAATAGGTACCTAAAAGGTATGATATGTGTATGGGTTTCCCTGTATGGTGTTTTCAAGAAGGACCTATAATGCACAAGATCTAAGTTCATGCCCTTAAACCAGTATTCTCCATGATCTGGTATCCCTGTAGCAAGTGAAATAGAAGCCACTGAAAATGTGAACTCAACACCAGAAATAATGGCACTTTCTCCTTTCAAATGAGTAGCAACCCAATCTGTCAACTGTTCATGGAAACCTACTTCACACACCCTTTTGCAAAAATCTAGACAATTCACATCTTCAAAGCACTGTTTGATAAAGGGTGATGTATTGATCTCATTGCAGTTGGCTGGTTCATATCTGAGAATTTTGCCTCCCTTATGGTGTTTCTTCCTTTTTGGTGAAGAATCTCCTTCCATGATGACAAAAACCCTAGCAACAGGAAAATGAGAAAAAATAGTGGGGGATGAGTGAAAAATGAAATGATGGGTAGGTGGAGTGGAAAAAATGGCAAGGGAAATTCTAGGAGGTGGATATGAACTGTGAGCAACTTATGAAAATGAAATGAGGTGAAATGAAGGAAAGGAGTGTTTGTGAAAAATGAAAACAGAGTTTCTAGGAAAACTGTCCAAATTCCTTAGGAATGAGCTAGGGTTTCATTTTTGGTGAAGTAATTTGGTGATTTGTAGTTGGTTCAGTGGTTCATAATGTATTTTAAACATGTGTAGAGGTGTAGAATGATAGTTTTACATGTTTATCATATGAAAACTAGACTAGCCATCATCAACCCTAGCTCATTTCATGAAAAATTCACTAAAAACCCTAAATGAATAAATCTTAAGCTTGAATCCATCTTGCTAAATAAAAAGGTAAGTGAGGTGATGTACTTACTTGTAGAGGAGTCTAGGTTAGCAAGAAAACAATTTGCAAGCTTGAAATTTCAATTTGGGTGAGTTTTGGACGGTTTTGAGCTGCTCTGGCACAAGCGCATCGTAGTGTCTGGAAGCGCAACGCATTGTCCAGAAGCGCAGCACCGGCCTCAGAAACGCAGTGCAGTCTCTAGAAGCGCAACACCTTGAATTTTTTGCTAATTTTCCCTAAAACTCGAGTTTTTCTCGCCAATGGAAGAGAGAGATCGATGCACAAAGGGGAATAAAAGGCAAATAAAGTGAGTTTGGGGCTTTTTGAGTTTATATAGGAAAGTTAGTTTTCCTTTTGAAAAGAAATGGGCCCCACAAACCTTTTAAAAAACTGATTTTTCACCTTTAAGACTGAGTCACCTTGGAGAGCTGAAACCTGAGCTGCATTTTCACTTTTTGAACACTGAAACTTCTTCTCTTGGAGCCTTTGAAACTGAAATCATGAAGAACTTGTGAAAATTCATCAAGTTAATGTCAAAGAGTTGCTTGTCATGCTTTATTTAATGCTGGATTTACACATGATGATGATGGACCTTGAAACCCTAATGACCTAATGAAAACCTGAAACTGAATGGAATGATGATGATGACTGATATAATGAAAACCTTCTTTTTATTAAGACACCTTCATCTGAATGAGGTAGGTGACTAGCATGTGTGACTTTCCCAAAAGAATAATATCATTCCTAGACCAACTAACCAGTGACCAAATTTTACTCTGTAAACCTAGTGACATAGTAAAATTTGACTTTGAGACTCTTAACAGAATTTCTAAAAGAATATTTGATCACTGGTGACAGGCAAACAAGACTGACACTAACACTGTGCTTGCCATGCCTTTTATGAGGGTGAAATACAACTCAAATTGTGATGTGAGAGCATCTCCTCCTACTTTTGCTGTAGGCTCTTTACTGGATTTCTTATGTGGACACTTGGTTGCATAATGTCCATACTCATGGCAATGAAAGAATTTTATTTTACTGAGGTCTTTCTTTTTTCCATTGATCTAGATAGATTTAGCCTCGCCTTGGGCCTTAATTCCTTTGGCATTGTTTCCTTTATCAACTAAAGCATAATATTATTCCTCATCAGATCTGGATGAGACTCCATCTCTATTGTTTCTTCAAATCTCCTCTTGCACCAAGTCAGACCAAAATCTCTCCTAATTTGGAAGCTTGTCTCTTCCATTAACTGAATCCTAATAGTTGTCCCAGAACTTTGGAAGACCAAGAAGTGCTAAGCTCTCAAGTTCAGATGATGGCAGATTTTCTCCTACTCCTCCAAGTTCATCTCAACCCTGAGTGAATCTAGATAGGTATTGAGAAATTGTTTCATTTTTCTACATTCGAATGCTCCCAAGTTTATCTCTCAATGCCAATTTCCTAGAATCACTACTACTCTGGAATAGATATGTGAGAGTTTTCCACATTGGAAAAGGAGTCTCCTTTCTATGCAAGTTTGAAACCACATGATCTTTGACACCCTCCAGAATAATCCTCCTAACTTTTGTTGTGTCTTCCTTCCATTGAAAAAGTGTTTGTGCAACTGATGTTGCTCGTTTTTGAATATCAATTTGTGTATATTACCAATACTCCATTGTCATCCAAGACAAATTCAACCCTATCTTTCCAATCACAAAAAATTGAGGTGCCCTCCAATGCATACTCAAGTCTCAATCTATTGAAAGACATTTTTCCTGCACCGAAAAGAATCTGCACCAAAAACTTTGCGACTCAAAATTTATCTGAGAGAAGATATGGAAAAAAGTTTCTATGTAGTCTTCCAATGTTCTAATACCATGTAGAAATTGAAAGAAATTCACTACTGCTAATGAAATCGAACTGAAATCAAGAGACAAAAAAATATTCTACTATTTTTCAGAAAGGAAAACACATGATAGAAATGTTAGAAAATTAGAAAGGCAAATTTTTTTCTTTATGTTGATAATTACTTGTGATATTCTTATGTTCTTTTTAACTTTCTTATGTTCTTATTTTACTTTAGTTCATCAAGTAATTACCAAAATGATAAAACAAATATCATAGACACTAGATGTAGGCAGACAACCAGGGAAAAACCCCTATCTAGGGGAAAACCAGTCAACAAATCTTCCTTTAATAGTTTCACGAGATGATCCAAGACTTATTGACTTAGAAACATAAGTACTCCAATCACCAAGTCAACCCTTCCTTTCTTCTGCAAATTATAACCTTCCAGTAACTTCGACCTAGCACTTTGATCTTCAACTTCCCTAGCAACAGAACTTCGACCTAACACTTTGATCTTCAACTTCCCTATCAACAAAACTTCAACCTACTAGAAAACTTCGACCCAACAGAAACTTTGACCCAACTGAATCCATAATTTCGACCTTCTAGTAGCAAAATTTCAACCCAGTAAACATCCCAGTAAATCCACACATGTGAGAGAGAGACAACCCAAAAAAAATCGATTTCCTTCTCCAACAAAGCTTCTTCCACTTCTGCAACTTCAAACGTTTTTCTACTTTCTCTTCTTGGATATTAAACTTGTGTGAGAGTGTCCTCCAAATGAATCGAACTGCTTGTATATATACCCTTTTATGGAGTTCAGATAACCCTCATGTAGGCCGACTTGATTAGGTAAGGGCCGACTTGGTGTGGAGGTGACAAATGACTTATTTTACTCAATATTAATTCTTTTTACATAATTAAAAATCCCAAGAAGGGTCTCTTTAAATGGATTATGACTCTAATGACTCAAGACAAAACCTATAAGTACTCAATGTGGAATTTGACCTAAAACATAATGACCTAAGCATGAAACCCATTGTTTAACAAGTCATAATAATAACAATACTAATTTCTTTTGATAAATACATTTCATTATGACTCAAATACAATTATGAAGTCTGAACCTAGTTGAATTCTTCAACACTCCCTCTTAACTAGGGAGGTGTTCATACATAAATATACAAGTACATGGAATATCTCAAAACCTATGAACCATAAAGAGTTTAGACACTTACGGTGCCACATACTAGATTCCTGACCAGGGAAATCTATCCAGATGGGACTAAGATGGACTAAAGCTTTCAACCTCTCTGGGTCCCATTAGGCTTACTTGCTAGCCATCAATCTAGGGAACTAAGTGCGTAATGCAAGGTAAGAGCTCTATGACCATCGCCACCCTCCCTACTTTGAAAACTAGACATCAATGCACAGGCCAACCAAATGTCGTCCCAAGCATTTTACACATAATGCCTCAACACATAAAATATCTCCTGATCAAACAGATCGAAAAACCTCGGGTATGCTTCCAAAATTCAAGAGATTTACCTGAACAATCAGAATCTCAATCAGTAACAACCTTACACACAAGTAAACACAAACCTTCAGGGTCAAACATCTTGATGCTGCTTCATAATTTATCATAGTAGGGCTTAGAGGCTTCCCAAACAAATCTTGATAGAATATTCCTTAATCATATAGCTTCCTTTCCTACTTCACATGCAAAATAATATTCTTCAACCCGATCCTGCTTTCCTTCTTTTAGAAACACCTTAATATGCTTTCTCCAATTTCTTCAAGGTATCCATCATGACTATAATATGCCCTCCCTCTCAACTAGGGAGATATCCTTCTTTCTTTTATCTAGGCTCCCTCTTAACTTAGGAAGATCAACTTCTTTCTATGACATCAGAGTCTTTCATGGATTCCATCCTTCTTACCAAAGTCATCTTGATCATCATCATTCTTATAAATTCTTTTATCATTCTTATCAATCAAATCAACTTTAATTACGAATATCTTCAACATCTTGAAGATTATGTATTTGCACAAGCAAGTAGAACCAACTACGTATATAGAAGCATGAACTTAAATATATCAGAATCATATAATAATGGAAGCATTGGAATTTAGACATAAAATACCTAAACTTAGTTAGGTTCATAATCAACAAGAGACACATACTTTTATACTTCAACTTCTTACTAGGGTTTTGTCATAATCCCTAGATTTCATCATCAAGACTTCGAGCAACTCAATCAAGATAACAATCTTCATTATATCTAGGGTCTCAAAATTTCTTCCAGATATATGACATACTCTACTATAATATATTTCAAACCCTAGAAGCAATTCAAACAAGTATAGTTCTATAATGCATCCAACAACTTTAGAATTCATATGTTAGACTTATACTAGGATTTAATGCAAAACCTAGATTCCATCTTTGAGATACTAAGCTTCAACAATCAAAACCAATCATAAAACAATCGAAGGTTTCAATAATATGACCAAAATTTTTGTAAACCCTATATTTTATCATCACTTTTGAAACAATATCATCACATCATATCCTAGAATATCAAACTTCTACTAGGGCTTAGTTACAAACCCCAGATTTCACACACTATAAGAATTAACAATTCGGTTAACACATATATCTAGGATTTCATAATGATGCACAAGCATATCAATATCCATTAGGTAAGCCCAAGACAAAAATATCAATAAATTTTAAAATCAGACCTATAACAATCTTGATTAGGCCAAGGTTTTGATCAAACGAACAAACATACACCTAGGGTTTCATTCATAGGAGTTTACTTTTGATACATAAGGGTTTGAATCATAAACCCTATTTATCAAGACCTCAAGGTCTAAGAACACATTACCATCTAACCCTAAAGGACTAGGGTTTCCATAATAATACTAGAACTCCTAGAAGCTAAATATTCAGAGACAAATCACTAATATAAATTTGCAAAATCTAGGGAAGCATACACAAAAATATGAAGCAGAAAAATGACCGATTTATGTTGAAATACGTGAGTACAACAATATGATTGGCGAGTGTATGTGAAAACTCTTAGCCAAACTTAATTCTAAATATCTACGATGTTACAAAATCATATGCAAACATTCAAGAAATCATAAAGATGTGAAACAACTTCAATAAACCCTTTTGATTGCCTAATATAATTTAGACATGCTTGCTTTCTTTATAAAATTAGAGGCTACTAACATTGGCTATAAGAAACCAAATCTTCTATCAGAAAAATAGATTGTAGAAAAATCAAGATTACATGATAAGTTGCAGAAAAAGTGAAAGAATTTTCTTTTCAGCCTTTATGTCTCTTGCAAAATAAGTCTGCTTTTATCTATATATTAGCTTCTTTAACTCATAGAAATAAAATCATAAGAAAAATGAAAAATTATTAATGTTGGTGCATACCTCTTCTCACAATGTAACCTCCGTTCCCTTCATAGAATCCATCCCTTTTTGTATGCCTTGGATGCAGTGAAGAAGTTCAACTGCTTGGGAGATTTGTTATTTTTTTAATTTATAATCATGTTTAATATAAGTTACGGGAATGTATTGTTCTAAAGGGGTGATTTAAATTAGACTTAACTCTTATTATAATGTTTTGGTAGGTGGGTCCCTCCTCTTAAAATAATCTTATTTTAAGTTTACTTCTCGACCATAAATATTTATCAAATATTAAAGCAATTTGAAATAAATATTCTGAAAAACAGTATTGAAAATATTATTGTTATTTAATTTCCACATAATATCTATCATGATCCATCATAAAAATCATGAACCACATGCACATGCACCAAAACAAAGTATAAGGCAAAAACATAACATCTCCGGTTTATCCCTCCCTTCTTTTCCATCAATAAACATACATCATAAAAACCAAACAACCATGGAAAAAGTCCTTGTACCTCCCAGCGTCATGCATATATAACCATAAGAAATCGACACATAGAATATAATGACTTAGTCATATATATAATAACATGTATCTATCCATATAGACATGCCACAAACTCAAAACATATTGCTTTCCAAAATTAAGCACACTGAGATCAAACAATGCATGGATTGTTGTGTTGTGTAACAAAACTGAACCATAATTCCATATTGTACATGCTAAAATACTAAAATATAAACTTTATATGCAATGACACTCGAAAAGTAAACTAAATTATAAAATGCCCATGAAAAAGAACATATAAATCTGCAAACCACATCTATTTTCCATGAAGAGAACCAATCAGAAACCATATTAGGTATGTGATGCTATTTTCCCTCTAGCTGCGCTTTCTGCCTGCCGGAAAAACCAAATTTGTTACGTTAATCTTCATATCAAGATAATTAATATCAGAAAATACTTTTTACTATTGTCAGGGTAGATAAAACAACATTGGGAAAATAAATCATGTGGGAAAAGGGAAACTCATGTATACAATAGTATGGATTAGAGCCATGAAAGAAGGCTTATATAAAAGGTAGATTTTTTTTAGAATAAGTAGCATAGATGCATGGTATACCAAGCAATTAAAATTGTATGCTAAATCTGAATCCCATTATGCCATTCATAGTATATGTAAAAACCCTTAAGAAAATGCCCAAAAACAAGCGCCGATAAGGCCGAAAAGAGGCTTAAGGACCTTTTTTTCGCTAGATGGGGGAGAATGTTAAAAAGAAATTACTGTCGAATTTTATTCAGAACATTGAAAATTTCTTAGATAAGTTAACCATTTTTTCTTAGATAAGTTAACTTTCTCAAAAGAAAGTAAGAAACTCAAGGAATGATTGAATATCAAAGTAAGAAACTCAAGGAAAGTAAGAAGATCAAGGATGGCCCCCCCTTTGCATCATTTAAAACTGAGCAAAAACTTCATGAAGGTTGATTGGTGATGTTATATAAAAGAAAAACTTTAATATACCTCATGTAAACACAAATAAGTTTGAAAATCAAATGAATGGGATCTCAAAACATTTCTAATAACAAATATTCAGCTTATGACACTCATGGAGGTAGGATGCCACCTACCATCATTTTAATTGTTTTTCTTGAAGTTAAAATTTTGTTTTTTTGTTCATTTAGGGAAAGACTTAATGAATAATTGCAATTCCTTGCAAAATTTTCAAAGAAGTGTGTCAAAACTTCCAACTAATGCATCCTCCCCAACCTAAACTAAATTCCCCTCACCCACCTTTCAAGCTAGAGTCCCTACCCCTCCCCTTCCCCCAAACAAAATCAAAGGAAAAGGCTTCATAATTGTCTTCCATATCACTAGAATATTAATCTTATATTTGTTAACCCTCCTTATCCAATCTTTACTTGAGTTTGAATAAATATATTTCTAATTCATTACTTGATACCGCAACCCTTCACCTAGAACAACCCTTAAATCTTAGTTTCTAAATCTTCTGAGAAAAGGAAAATGTTCTTAAGGCCATATCCTTCCAACAAATTTGGTACAACCAATTTATCCCATTTTACCCTTGGAATATCCTTTTTTAGCCGACCGTCCCCCCAAAAACCTAAAATTTATCCTTCTAATATTTTTAAGAATCCCCTTTGGAATCCGTGACATAGACATCCAATAGACGAGATTGCAGTGAGAATGACTTAAACTAGAACAAGTCATCCTCCCACAAACAACCACTTGTAACTCCAACATACTAGCCATTTTTCCAGTTCAACTACATGCCAATTCTAGTCTTGTTTCAAATAATTATTTGGTTTTATGCAGAACCATAAACATTTCAACACATCTTCCAAATCTACACTCAAGTAAGGAAGAATAGACAGAGAAAAACTTATTCCTCCTACTTCAACTTTGAAAAGGAAATTGAAGATTTACCTATGTTAACCACCATCCTTGTTGAATCACAATACAGATTCATACCACCACACAACTTGGTTAGGTCTTGTCTATTACTATCACAAAATAATATTATATCATTTAAAAATAGAATATGTTAAGGATATAAATTCAACCCCATATGAACTCTTTTGAAGGTTCTTGATCTATTTTCCTCCATTAATGATTTGCTAAGCCCTCAACCACTAGAATAAATAAAAGCAACGACAAGAGGCATCCTATCCTGTGCTCTATCACTGCTCTAAATTTTTTTGAAGCAACACCATTGTTGAGAAGTGAGAAAGAGGTTCTCATTACACAAATCACCACCCAAGTAATAAAAGGGTACCTCAAACCTAGATGTGTCATCAATAACCTTAGGTAAAACTAGCTAGCCCTATCACATTCCTTTGATAAATCTAGTTTTATCATGATCGCCTTTACTGCCTTAATTTAATCTTATAAATGACCTCTTAAGAAAACCTAATATGCTCATGAATCTATTGACTAATTAGAAAACTGAAATGCTACCTCGAAATTGCCTTGGACAAAAGTATTTTTCACCTTGTTTGCAATGATCTTTGTGGCTATATTACCAAGATAATTTCATATATGAATTTGGAATAAGAGAAAAATATGTCATATTGAAAGTTGCTAACATTCTTCCACACAACCTTGTATCCTCTACCACCCAAAGGAAATTACTTTCCAATAATTCCAGGATTCCCCATAAGAATTCCATAGTGCAACCATATGTGTAGGTTTTAACCTTATGTTACTAGATGCTAAGATTCTTAATAATACAAAAAATATGCAACTGCACAACACATACATTAACATAGACATTTTCCCTAGAAACCTAGATCAGAAAATATAGAAATATTTTTTTCAATATATTCATCTTTACAATATTACAATACAATATATATATCCCACAACATCCATAAAATACTATTCCATTTACCCTCGATTAGAATACAATTCTATTTCCTAACCAAAACTACAAAACCATGGGCTAAACCACCATGTGACACAAAACCACTAAAATAGAAAATTGTATGTTGAAAACCTCCATAAACAAATGCAAAAACCACCCATTTTTTCATGGGTGCTACCATCGAAGTCTTGTATAGGTGGGTTTTAACACTTCTATGAATCCCCTAAGTAGGTGGCTACGTCACCCTAAAAACCCCCCAAATAAGGGGGTTTCCTCCCCCCTTGCGACATCCCATTGTGTGCAACACAATGTACAACACGTGGGGGTTGTCATGCAAATAATATAACACATACCCAACATTCTCCCACTTTTTTTCTATCCTTTGCATAGAGGGGATCATGGGAGTACATGATCAACAATCCAGGGTAATAATACCTATTTATTCTCTACACCAAGAGAATCTCTTATTGCTCACAAATTTTGTTAACGAATTTGCAACAATCTTCAAAGTTTCCACATTCAGCAATAACATATTTTGTGATAGTGAACATCAATATTCTTTGTCTTATAATGATACACTAGGTTATTTTCTAGGAATATTGAACTATTATTGTCGCAATCTATCCTCACAACTCTTTGTACCAACCCAATTCCTCAATAAAATCTGTAACGATATTACTTCCTTGCTTGCATGAGTGACTGCCATGTATTCCGTTTCTATAGTTGAGAGTACCATTACAAACTATCTCTTTCTCATCTAACTAATTTCTCCTCCAAGTGGGTTAAACATACACCCACTTATAGAGATTCTACAATCTAGATCTCTATCCCAATTTACATTAACAAATCCATGTTATGCCAAATACTTTGTCCAAACTTGGTATTCATCAATAGCAAAATCCATAGCTCAGTAGTGCCACACAAATATTTGAAAATCCTCTTTATTGTTTTCCAATGTTCTTTTCATAGATTTGACATACTTTCTCAATACTCCCACTACATGTGAAATATATATTATAGAACAAGTCATTGCATACTTCAAACTTCCAATGACACTAGCATATGGAATATGAGATATGTCCTCTTCCTTTTCCTATGTCTTGGGATATTTTTTCTACAGATAAATTTACAACTATAGGAATAAGAACCTTTACTAGTCTCGATATATTTCCTCTGATTTAACAAGAGTATCCTGTAATTTGCTTGATCTATTTTAATCTCCTTTCCCAAAATGAAATTTGCAGCACTGAGATCCTTCATGTCAAATCTAGAGGACAATTGAGTTGCCACTTCCTGGATGATTTCCCTATCATTTCCAATCAACAACATATCATCCACATATTCTTGGAAATGTAACTTGTGTCAGTCTTCATAATATAATTCAAATGTACCATTGATGTATTCATTTATTATATTAATTATTATTATTTCTCTAGTCAAAGCATGTTCTTAATGCTCATAGGGTCAATTGAGTCAAAAATAATATTTATTATGAGTCAAAGAAATGTAATCAAGTCAAGTCCCATTTGGACTTCTTGCAAAAGAAAAATAAGAATTATTTTTCGATTCAAAGTAAAAAATGTCACCACAAAGACCAAGTTGGCCCTCCTAGACATGTTGGTCTAAAGAGGCACCTATTCAACCTCCTGGACATGTATAAATAGAAGGCAAATCGACCTCATTTGATTACTCACTTAATCACATCGATTTCTGTGCAAAGATGAAGAAGATATATATCTAGAGTCAAACGAGAGAGAGGAGAGTCAAAGGAGAGAGAATATGAGTTGATTTATGCCATAATTTTGTTTACATGTGATAGTTTTTTGAGGTTGTTTTTTTGGTATTGCAGGCTCGAAATTTGAGTGGCTGAAATTTTATGAGATGCCCAAATTTCTGAGTTTTGACCAGCATTGACTTCTGATTTATTGAAGATGGATTGAAGGAGGGATGACTTGTGTATTTTTTGTAGTCTTGGTCTTGGGTCTTGGATATCTCACTGTGATCTGATTCTATAATAAAAGGATTTTCTTGGGTTTCCTCCTTGTGGGGTTTTGCCTTGACTTGAAGCATAATTTCTTGTGTTTTTTGTCTCTTGTGATCTTCATGTATTATATATTTTGTTAATTTCTTGATGAAGAGGATATAAATTTAATAAGAAGCTAACAAATATTCACAAGTAATTATCAAGTTAAGATAAATCAATCATAATATTCTAGAACATTGGTTTCTAAACCTTATATAAGAGCTAAGGTGAAGGGAAGGCGGATTAAATATCACATCTTGTTGGCTTATTTGAAGGTATCATTACAACAGTTACATTTCTTTCTGTCAAGGCTAAAGAAGAATACATGAAGCAATAGCCATCACATACTTTTGAAGAAGATAGTCACAACCACTATATCTCTCTCTTTTCACATCATTGAAGGGTTTTGATTCTCATTCATCAACATTCAACTCTCTTATCAAGACACTCTTACAACAGCTTCTCTTCAACAAGTAAGTAATTCACTAGACTCTATGTCTTATTCTCCTAGTCAAATGGCATTAATCGAAATCTGAAGCACATATCCGAGCCCATCAATGAAGGAAGGACTATATCTGAGCATGTTTATGGGCTGGACATACTCTACATTCTTTATATGTTTCATTCCATGATCTATGTACTATAACAAGGAGGATTGAAACCCTTAAGGACTAGGAAGAAGACATACAATACATCAGTTATAAGGACTAGATTTTTTCTCACTATGTTGCTAGAAAGAAGAACACTGAAGCTTTGAACAGAGGCACACATTGTTACAAAATTTCTGCGGCACAATTCACTGTACTAATGGAATATAAGGCACCTTCTTCTGTAATATAAGATCAAGTTATGATATAAATATTATGAAGCACGAAAGGAAGTATCTGAGGTATATCAACAAAGACTCAAGGCCTAATATGATGTGAGTTCTATACATGATATTCCAACATATGTTTGATAAAAGGAAGTTTATGTTATGTAAAGATGATGCAAATTGGTGTGAAGATACAATACAAATTTTGTACATGTAATGCAAGACTCCATGGTTATATAAATTCTCTGTGATGAAAGTGGTATCCTTCTCTGAAATGAAGCTATCACCAATATCTTTGTGAATTGGTTTATATGCATAAACAGTTTGGTTAAATATCTTGTGGAAGGATCTTGATTGACATACTAGAGCAGGTTCTGGGCATATATATCAAACGAAGGAACAAGTCAAAAGGAATTAATATGAATAGAGGACCTAACTTTGTGAACCTGTGGTGACTTAAGACTAAAGAACAAGCTTAACTATATAATTCTGGGCATTCATGACACCAAGATTTATGTTATCCAAGACATCCAAATATTTTGAAGTTTAAGTAAATAAGTTCTAAAACAAATGATGAGTTTGAAAGAAGTCCATCTCATTGTGGCAAGCATTAAAGCATGAGGCACTACACATTTGTTGCAACATCTAAGTTTGAAAGAAGAGTTCTTTTATGTACATGCTATACCATAGTTATCAAGAACAATGTAGTGATTACAAGGATGAAGACAAGAATCTGAATCTTTGAGAAATTTGTTAGCTTTGTGGTGACATCTGAAACCTGCTATGACAATACATTGAAATAACATTCAAATTTTTTTGTGGCATATATGTAATGACCTGAAGGAAAAAAAAAATGTCTGTTATAAAGATCAAAGGATACAAATTGAATTCAGTTTACCTTGAAAGAACAAACCTGTGACATATTGTCAGTGGTATAAAATTGGAAGGGATTGAAACTTTAAAGACCATCTCTATGTTTTTGTAAACTCCTTGAAAGAACTATGATTAGACATCTGAAGGCACAATAACCTCATCTAAGTGGTACAAGTATGTGAAGTTGCAATGCCACTCTCTTAAATATAAAAGAAGGACAATTAACATACATGAAACCATTAGTTTATGAAGTTTGAAAGGAACCAAGACAAAGCTAGCAACTCAAAATAATTTTTGGTGGCTTATGCAATGGATGAACAATTAAGAAACCATTGTTGAAAGAAATTTGGTACATGATATTTGCAATAAGAAATAAGGTAAGGTCAAAAGAGGTATGTATCATTCTTGTTCTTTCCATAAGTATCTTGCAAACTATTGAGCATATAATGCTAATTTTTCGTGATCATGGTGAAGTCACATGAGGAAATAGTTAATGATATTGTTCTCTTTTGAAAGTTAGTGGAATATTATGAAAGGATATATATTAGAGTTCCCATTTGAAATATTTCCTTGATCAAGAAATGAAATCCCTAGTATTGAAGGCTTGTCAATAATGTGTCTATGGTTTTGCACCTAACTAGTATGTTTGTAGAAATTGCAAATTTTTTTAATGGTATGCCTTGAAGACTTTGGCATCTAGGGATTGTAAACCATAGAAAATTTTGGACTAAAAGGAACACTAGAAACATAAACCCTAACTAATTGTTTCCACTGTAAATAGAAAACTTAGCCCTTGAGATTGATAGGAATGACATCATGCTGATGTGAGGACAAGATTGATGAAAAAGTCCAAGAAAAGAGGGAGTTCACTCTTCTCAAAAGGATAAGTATTCTATACCTATTTTTTTTTTTTAATTATTATTGTTTCTATTTTGACTATGCACTTTCCCTTTTGTTTTTTCATAATCTTCTAAAAAAGGTTGCAGGTCAAGACAAGATCTATCTAAGCTTGACTAACAAATGGAAGAAATGGAAGAACTCAACAAAGCACGAAGACTTATATGAATCCTAATAGAGGTAATTGTTGAAGGATAAAGTAGTTAAAAATATGCACCAAAGAAGTCGCTTAGATGGCGAGAAAAGAGGGAGTTAAAAGATTTTGGATTGATACAATATTAATTGAATTTTGATGGAAAATCTAGAAAAATATTTTGATCAAAAGGAGAAGATGACTAATCTAGGGAAATATACTGTAGCAATAAGTAGAAGAGTTCTGATATCAGTTGATTGGTTCAATCCAGGAACATATAGATTGAAAATACCGATGTTGATGGAGATATTACTGATGATTGGAAGCCGAGATAATTTCTTGGAAAAGTGTAAAAACAAAATTATGTTAAGAAGGAAGAAGATGTGAAGGCTTGTGCAATCAACTGTGAAGCAGTTTGGCTCCTGTTGATGCCTCTAAAATCGTAGCACCAACATTGGGGATAACCACCCGATCTGGACCTTAGCACAGCTCCTTTTCCGTTTGGATTTGTGGCTCCGACTGGATGTTATGGGACCAGTTTCCCAATAATGTATGGTTTGATGAATGAGTGTTTTAAATGTATAACAAAGATGATAGGTGATTTAATCTATAACTCTGAAAATATACACATATATCTATATAACCCGGGTAATCTTATAACAATGCGATTTTTGATAATTCCTAGCAATTAAATAATCATATAGATGGTTTAGTTATCCATAGAAAGATGCATTTAAATAATGATTACTTTGTTTAAGAAATTAAACAAAGTAATTATCAAAACATATCACATGACATACTGGTATTATTGTTGACATATATCTCTAATATAACAATTCTAAATCATTTAGAAGTGATTCAATATAGAATTTCTTGAAGCATGTTAATACATCAACAATAACAAATTAAATGAAATTCTAGTTACATAAAGAACAAGACAAAAAGAACAGTGATAGAAATACCACATGAATTTGAGTCTTGATATGTAAGTAACATTCTGATTCCACCCTTTTATTCCAGAAACTTCCAGGAGATACAAAAATGTAGGTCTTGAAAAAGTTCTTTCACAAAAATCTAAAACCTTGATCCACTGCTTATAAAAAATAAATTAAGAAGTGCAGAAGTGCAACTTCTCAAGTCTAGTTTTTGTACAAATCGAGGACCCTTTCTCCAATAACATGAAAGGGGTTATATAATAGAATTAAACCAAACTGTCTACAAAAATCGCTGAGAGTTGTTGGAACTTCCAACATTAAAATCTGGGATTTGAATTGCAAAAATAGTAATGCGATTGCATTTGAAAAGATTCATCGTATCTATTTCTTCTCTTGTATTCGCAACTGAAAAATTGAAAGCATGTTTTGAATTTCCAGAGGGTGACTCATCCTGGAGTGTAGTTGTCCCGTGTATGTGGCATCTGAAAGCCCGAGGATCATGTGATCAACATCATCAACAAGGCATTTGATGGTCATCTGTTGGCTGTGCGACTTGACCAAAAAGGACCAGTACGCATCCCAGTTAAGGCTTTGTATTCTGTTGAGCTGTTCATCTTTGGTGGCCAAATCTTGCTTCCATTGATTTTCTAACACTTTTTCCTTTGGAAGATTACCTGCGGAACAATCAGAAATTAAACTGGCTCCATATAAACCATCATTTATCATTTGAATCACATTATTAATTATAGACCTAGCCCTGGAGGTAGCCCTTTCTGCCTTTATCAGCTGTGTTTCCCACTCTGAGAATAATATTTCTTTATGCGACTCTTGAATTGTTGGTAGGTTAGCAGCTCTTCCTTCTACTGTGCTTTGCCAGGAGAGGTAATTTGTGACCTTATCATCTGCATCCTCAAATTCTAATCTAGTATTAACTGCTGGATCAATCAGTGATGTAGTTATGATGCATAATGGGTCAATAAGAGATATTTTATGGCAACGTCGATTGAGCTGTTGAGATAAGACTTTATTTGCTTCTAGGGCTTCCTTCTTAAATTCCTCAACCTTGGGATAATCTCTGAATTGTTCTAAAAAGAGTTGTAGCTGTGTGATTTTCTCCTATTTAGTCTTAATTTATTATTGATGTGACAATTGAAGCTGTTTGAGCTCCTGAGACTGTTAGGCCCCTATACTACTAGTGTAACCCCTTATTGTTATTAGTATAACCCACTTATTATATTGATGTACCCATGTAGTGCCCATATTGTTACTATTGTGCCCCATAGAAGCCCACTATTGTTATTATTGTGCCCCTACATTATTATTGTTATGTCGGCTCTGATTATGTTATGACCCCTTAGACTCCTATATATAGAAAGGAGGTCTTTTCATTTGTATCAATCCAAGAATTTTTCATTTATGTAATGTAAAGGAGGTTGCCCCCTCGAAGAGGCTGAATTCTAAGGCGTTGATCTATCTTTTCTATCTTTTCTTGAGCTGGTTTCATAACATTTGGTATCAGAGCTTTGGATTCTAGGGTTTCGCTGCTCCAAACAGGTCATCGTGGAATTTTCACTATAACTTTTTTCTGTGACGTTTCAGAAGTTGCAAAAAAAACCCATTTGAGAAGAAATCGCGCTGAACTTGGGGTCCTAATTTCAGAGCTTTTTGCGCGATATTTGCGGAGATATGATCTGAGGAAGTTGGTCTTTTTGCAGACTCCTGAATTACATTCAAAACCGGTGACCTGGGGAAAATCATCATAACTTTCTCTCTGAGCATCGGATTGAAATTTCATAAGAAGGTACAGAAAGAGGACGGACTGTAGTTTTCTTGTATATATTTTTCATAGTCAAAGGTCAAAAAATTTACACGTGGCACTTCATACAAGTTCGCTCTTCTGGAAAGGTCTATAATCAAGTCATCTTGGGAGATTGTGCATAACTCTTTTTGGAGAATCCAATTTGGATCAGACTGGTGGCATTGGAAAGAGGACACAGAGGGCTACTATAGGTAGCAATTCCAGAACTTAAATATCTGCAAGTACAGAGTTACAGTCGTTTCAAGATCGAGGTCCTAAAATCAAGAAAAAGAAAGATGAGGAAGTTTGATGGCAAGGATCCGGTAAATTGGATACTTCAGATGGAGCAATATTTTGATCTACATGGTGTACCACTGTTACAAAAGGTATGTATTGCATCTTCATATTTAGAACCGGATCAATTTTTATGGTATAAAGGGCTTTGTTCTCGTAAACAACTTGTTACGTGGTCAATTCTCACGGAGGAAATGATAGCACATTATGAGGATACAAAGAGCAACACCTTCTTTAGAGCAACACCACAACAATTGGAAAGAGTAAAAGGGCTTTGTGACATATTTGAAAGTAAAATCATGGCAACAAGGAAGTCTACCCCTCACAACTTTAAAGATGGACGTGTTGTTTCTCCTAGCCTTCCACAACCTACAAGGGTTACACCACAACAATTGGAAGAAAAAAGAGAAAAAGGGCTTTGTTACAATTGTGATATCAAATGCACTAAAGGTCATAAGTGTGCTGAGAAGAAATTATTTTACATAGAATATGAAGAGGAGGAAGAAAAGGATCAAGAAACATCAAAAGAAGAAGATATACGCCAGGACCCCACCCTAGAGAAAGAAGAAATGAATCAGACCATATCTTCTAAAGCATTGGCAAGAATTACCACTCCTCAAACTCTCAATATAGAAGGACATATCAAGAAGAAAAAGGTGCAAGAAGTGAAAGATCACATCGGGAAAGAAGAAATGAATCCAACCATATCTTGTAATTCATTGTTCGAAATTACCACTCCTCAAACTATCAAGATAGAAGGACGTATCAAGAAGAAAAATGTTCAAGAAGTGAAAGATCACATCGAGCATCAAGAAATGAATCCGACCATATCCTATAAAGGATTGGAAGAAATTACCACTCCTCAAACTCTAGAGATAGAAGGACATATCAAGAAGAAAAAGGTTCAAGCAGTGAAAGATCACATCGAGCATCAACAACAAGTTTTCCAACTTTTAAAGGATAATGCCACTTCGGTGCAAAATCAAACAAAACAACAGGTAGATCAACATCGTAGTGAAAAATGTTTTGATGTAGGTGATTGGGTATTTTTACTACTACATCTCAAGCAAGCTAGTTATGAGAAGGAAATGTTGGCAATACTACATGCACTTAAAAAATGGCGACCTTACCGAATGGGAAGACTCTTCAAGGATGAGGATGTGGAAGCATTGTTTTGTGCTATTTATATTATCCAACCAGATTGGATAAACGAAGCAAGGGATGAATGGAAGAAGGAAGAAGAAGTATGGCCACTTATTCAAAAGTTGCAAAAGATCCCAATTCAAACAATATTGCCAGAAATTGAAGAGGAAGGAAAAATCATATTGGAACCTGGAGCAGTCACAGAAACAAGAACCCGACAGCTACGAAATCGATCAATTTCAGAGTATCTCATCAAGTGGAAGAACTTACCAGCTGAATATTCCACATGGGAGGACAAGAATTTTATACAGAAGCATCAAGAACTACTCAAGCGTTGAGGACAATGCTTTTTGAAGGAGAGGGGCATGTTAGGCCCCTATACTACTAGTGTAACCCCTTATTGTTATTAGTATAACCCACTTATTATATTGATGTACCCATGTAGTGCCCATATTGTTACTATTGTGCCCCATAGAAGCCCACTATTGTTATTATTGTGCCCCTACATTATTATTGTTATGTCGGCTCTGATTATGTTATGACCCCTTAGACTCCTATATATAGAAAGGAGGTCTTTTCATTTGTATCAATCCAAGAATTGTTCATTTATGTAATGTAAAGGAGGTTTCCCCCTCGAAGAGGCTGAATTCTAAGGCGTTGATCTATCTTTTCTATCTTTTCTTGAGCTGGTTTCATAACAGAGACAACTGTTTTTGTTTTTGGATGGCATGCTGGTCGATCTTCTATTTCTCTAGGTTTAATTGTACCTCAAGCTGCTCATTGTTTTGTTTTTCTTCTACCAACTGTTCTTCAAGCCGATTAATTTTCTATTGTTCTACTGTTGCCTATTCCTCAAGCTGATTAATCCTTTGATCCTTTTCTTTGAACAATTGGTTACCTTAGTTTCCTTATCAATTGTAGTGGCTGTGTATGCCCCTGCAAATTGAGATAACTTAGTCAAATCCTTAGAAGGATTGACCTCCGAATCCTTCCATAAAACATTCATAAATTCAGATTGAGGAGATGTGGATGATGTCTGGTCTATTTTCGTCTTTTTTCTTTGTCTCTTGACTACAGCCTTGTGTTTTGGACTGTAAAATACATCCAAGGGTGGTATTTCCTCAATATTCAATATAATTTCTCTTGAAGGGTTTTCAGGGATTATTTCAATCTCTTTCTGAGCTATGTCTTTATTGGCTGTTAATTTAATCGCACTATCAGGAACGATCGGCTGTTGTGTCACATGCGACGCTGATGTGGTAATGTTTTGGGGGTTGCTTTGGCTTTTGATCTGCTGATCAAATTGCTCCCATTCTTTTATCAAGATGGAGTCAATATGAACATCTGTGCGAAGGGGTTCACTGGTCTTTCCACTTGTTTCCCCTTCCTTGCAAATCTTTTCAATAGTCTGCTCCCCACTGTGCTCTACTTGCTGAACAATAGGGGTAGTATTTAATAAATTTAGAGGTACTGTCAGTAACCTTTGTGTCCTGTATTCCATGAATTTGTCCATATTCTCGGCTCCCAATTTGAATCTTGCCATATGACTTACTTGTGAGAACAACTCCGTTGAAGTGAATAAGTCATCAAACTCATCCTTCTCATGTATAAATTTACTAATTTTCACATGACTGGTGAAATTGAAAGCAACCTTGTTTGGATCATATTGTCTTTTAGGAATAACCACTAGACCCAGATCCTTTGTTTTCTCTGTTTATTTCTCAGCATGTTTAAAATCATGCAATGTGTAAGTGCCACAGCGGAGGGGAAATGGAGGCCATACTTGTTTCTTAGAATCTTTAAGGTTTCTAGACATCCCTTTTTCCACTATCTGGTAAGCTATTTCCCTAGCTAATAGCTTATCAGGAATGTAGAGTGGAAGGACGTGAGGGTCTATAATACTGCCAAAAACCCTTATATAAGTGAACTTCTCCTCCCCGAACCAACAGCCGAGGAGCAGGTTTATTAAAGATGGCTTGATGGACAGGTAAAATGAAACCATGGAAAATCCTGTATAAATGATTCTTGTAGTCATACTTCCATACATATTTTTGATAAATATGAATGGGGGTTGGATCCCGAACAATCCATTTCTAGCCTAGGATGGGAAAGTTGGAATTAAAATATATTGTGTCCATTATGTAGGCGCTCATATAGAATGGGGGCACAATTCTAGTGGAGACAAATCTGTTCCTTCTATAATCTAGTATTTGACTAGCCATTTTATCTGATAGAATGGTTGCCCAATCCATAATAAAGGAGTTGATTACTGCTTCTATTAATGGAACCATTTCTATAGAAAATCTAGCAGAATCGGGGCTTCGAAAGAGCCTACATACCATAGTAGCAGCATAACAATACGAAGATGCTAAGGAGTCCACACAGTACATACTAGAGGATTCATGTTTATGCTTGTTTGGAAAATGTCTCCATTGTTTGATAGGGTCTGACTCTATGTCATTCTCCTTAGCGAAAGCTTCCAGGAATGATTTGTTGTAGTGTCGCTGGGGATCCGACAAGTGATACATTCTCTTGACATCTTCAGGTTTGAATGTCCCGAACATCCTCCCATCGACTGTGAAGAAAGCTCTGCCTGTTATATTAATACTTTCGATTACCCATCTCACTAGATCATTATATGGTAAAACTTTGGCTTGGGCCGCTATTTTATGGAGGAAAGAGTTGGCCAAATCACTGAGTGTGATTTTTGTGCGATTAGTTCCATCAGCTATTGCTTCTTCTATCTCCATTGGATTTTTTGTTTCAAGCAAATCATATATGCCTTCCCACGAGATTTTACCAAGGCCTAGACAGGTAGTATCTGCAATTAACACCAATTTTGCTAGTCCTTCTTCCACTGTAATGGGGGCCTTTTCCTTTTGGGATTTCTTAGACATCTTGAACAACTGTGTGATTCTGGATCAACACTACAAAATGAGAAAGTGGAACGTAATAGGCGAAAAACTTGAGAGGCGATAATACACAAATTACAGACTACAAGCAGTTATGTGCATTAGATACAAAAGATCTTTTATTGTACATAGCTACCACGGATGAAATCCTTAAAGGACTTAACCATAACTGCTCCTTAATGTTTTACCGTAACTTTCAATGTGAAACTTTAATGCTGAAGCCATATGTCATATTGCAGGTTTTGTAACGATCCTTTTTAGAATAGGTGTCGTGACTCTGCGATTTGCGATTAGTGATTTGTATTATTTTAATATTTGTGTAACAATCGCGTATCGCAAATCGGGAGTTATCAGCGCCACGCTCAAAATTTTTCTTTGCATTGTTGCGATTGCAATGAGTGCTGAGCTGGCATGGGGAGCTGACGGATTTCAAACATGGAAAATGAGTTTTTCTTTTACAATCAATTTATCCCTATACCGCATGTATCCATAGTATAAATTACTTCGCTTTTATCGAGAGCGCAATATGCGATAATTAAATTGCATCACAAATTTTTAATGAAGTTATTGGATGCTTCCCTATGAATTGACGATATGTGATTGCGATAACCTTATCACATTGCAAAGTTTCAATGGAGTGTTTTGGATGCTTCCCCATGAATCAGCGATATGCGATTGCAATAGTCTTATCGCATTGCAAGGTTTCAATGAAACACTATAAGTCATTCCTTGGGATTCATGATGTGCGAGACGTGATAGTTATATCACACCGTATTTATAAATGGATTACTTTGATAAAAACTTCGTGATGAGGGTTTTGTTATGACTCTGATCGCATTGCACTTTTCCAAATGGATGTTCACAGGTTCTAAGGAATTGCGATTTGCGATGAGCAGTCATAAATACTCATAAAGCAACTTTTATATGATTAATATGGCAAATCTATTTTATTAAAAAGTTTTATTGCTTTGTTATATTCTAAAGGGCACCCATTTCTTATTAGCATTTTAAGACTAAAATTAAAAATTGAAATGGGGGTTGTTGTATAGCACAACAATTGGTGATTCACTTGCAAAACCAGTTATCTCTGAAAGACAATGAAATTTCTAAAACTTTCTTAAGTAGAATCAATTGAGGAAAAGAAAACTGTCTAAGAATTGGTTAGATAAAACAAATCTTACTCTGAATAAACAAAATATCAATTTTGCAATTTCATTTACAAACCCTTATGATAAAATATTTTTTTTTTTGGTTTCTTCAAGCTTTGATTGGTTGTTAAATATAAAGTAGGGGGCTCTTCCAACTTAGCATTTTTAAATTTACTCTTTTGTCACAGGTATTGCCTCTGTTGCTAGCAAAAATTTATAGTCTCGACAGGGTTACCTTTTAACCATCAATCATTCATCTCATCCATCTAAGAGTATAAATTTTGAAAGATAAATCCAAAAAGATATATTTTCATTTTTTACTTTTTTTTTTTTTTTTGGATAAAAGTCATTGTCTTGGTTTGGGAGCTAGAAGATGACAATGCCATTCACTAGTTGTAATTGAACTGAACAAACTGGCTCGTAATGAGACCTCTTGTCTTATGATTATAAACCATTACCCTATTTTGGTATGCAATATTGGTAATGTCAGTTTAATTAGTTCCCTATGATCATGGTAAGCAAACTCGTCATGAGACCTCTTATCTTTTAAATCAGATATATTTTAGAATTACACTCTGAAAAATCAAAAACCTAGTGGATGGGGTGAATGACTTACTCCTTAAGAGTTTATGGATGACAATTCTAGAGTTGTGGATGCTTAGCTGGAAAAAGTCTTTACCTTTTTGTAAATAACCTTTCTCAACTGATAAAACTTAAAATGATTTACTATATTTTCAAGGTTTGTAAGATTTCACAAATTTAAAGAGAATCTTAGAGTTTCACGTTTTATCTAATTTCCAAAACTGTAATCATTTCCTTGAAAGTTTCTACTCTTTGAAAGCAAGTATTCACAATATTCTTTCAAAGAGATTTTCAATAGTGAAAAGCCAATGGTAAACTATTTACAACATTATTTCCTAAAAGAAACTAGCTTGCATAAGAAATATGTACAGGTAAGAAGGGGTTACCTCCTTAGGAAAATAATTTCTTTAAGATAAGCCGATTCACAGGAAGAGAATCTCTCTTTCTTGATAAATCTTGAGGTATAAACGTTGATGAACCTATCTTTTCAACGATCTGAAATGGTCCAAGCCACATCTTCTGAAATTTGGTATGCTTACCTTTGTCTTCATGTGCTTTGTCCCATTTCAAAACGAGATCACCAATTTGTAATGTTTTTGAGCCAGCAGAACTTGCATCAAAAGAAGATTTAATGACCTACTGATGTTTAGCATGAGTAATTTTGGCCTTTTCTCTTTCCTCATCCAATTTAAGGATTTGATCAAACCTCAATTGATTATAGGAAGAGGGAATTTCTTTAATGAATTGTACTAGGGCTAGAGATGGGAGTGCTAAATTTGGTGGTATTACAACTTCTTTCCCATACACCAAGTTAAAAGGAGAAGTACCTATTGAGGCCTTCTGAGTTATGTGATCTGCCCATAATGCAAATATCAAAGATTTATGCCAATTCTTTTGGTTTTGATCAACAGTTCGTTTAATAATCTTGATGAGATTCTTGTTAGTTGACTCTGCTAAGCCATTTCCTTGAGGATAGTAATTTGCAGAGTATTTTAACTTAAAACCTCTCTTAAGAGCAAATTCAACTATACTATTTCCAGAAAAATAAGATGCATTATAAAAAATAAGCGCGTTAGGTAAACCAAACCTTGTAATGATGAACTGATCAATAAATTCAATAATTGCATCAAAATTGGCTACCTTTAGTGGAATTGCTTCTACCCACTTTGTGAAGTAGTCTGTGGCCATGAGGATGTATCTATGTTGCTTGGAAGAATGTGGAACAATCTCTCGTATAATATCAAGTCCCCAATGTTCAAATGGTTGCTCAATGTTTACTGGTTGTAAAGGAAAGACTAGTCTCCTTTGTCTTCCACTCACAGTTTGGCATATCTTGCATTTCCTTACGTAGTCATGGGCATATTTAAACAAAGTCGACCAATAATATCCAGCATGTAGTATTTTGTGAGTTGTAGTGTCTCCTCCAAAATGTCCACCTGCTGGACCATCATGTAATTCCTGCAAAACAATTTGTGCTTCAGTTTTTTTAAGGCATCTTAATAAAATTGAATCATAATTTCTCTTGAATAACACATTATCAATGATTTCAAAGTGTTTGGCTTTTAATCTTAAGGCATGTTTGTTTTTGTAACTGAATTCATGGGGAGCATATCCATTTTTCAAGTAAAAGATCATATCAACATATTGAGATTCAAAATTAGTGATACTTATCTCATTTACTTGTGCCGTATTGTTTGAATCTTCATGGTCTGGAATATTGGAAGCTCCTGTCAATAACCTGCAAAAACCTTGCCCTCTAACAATTTTTGCTGGTTTAATATCAACATCATACTCTTGTAAGGCTATTACCCAGTTAGCTCTCTTCTCTCCCACTTCCCTTTGAACTAGCAATTGTCTCATTGCAGAGAATGGGACTATTACTTTAGTGTGTGTTTTTAGGAGGAAAGGTCTAAAGTGTTTGATAGACTTAAATACAGTGAAAGCCTGTTTTTCAACGTTGGAATAGTTGAGCTCAACACCTTGAAAATTAGAACTAAAGAAAGACATGGGTGCTTCTACTTGCTGGTCATTGATCTGTGTTAAAACAACAACATAAGATGTTTCAGTGGCTAAAGTATACAAAATAAAATGACTAGAAAAATTCAGAGTATTCAATGCAGGAGCATTAATGATTGCTTGTTTGATCAAGTCAAAAGCCTATTTTTCGTTATGTCCCCATTTGAAGACTGAATTTTTCTTAATCATGGATTGCAAGGGCAAAACTATATGAGAAAAATCAGGAACAAATCTCTTCACAAAATTTATCTGTCCCAAAAATGATTGCATAGATTTCTTATTATGTGGCAAAGGGATATCAGAAATCTCTTTTATCCTATCTGGATCAATGTATATGCCATCTTTGGATACAATGAACCCTAAGAGTTTACCTTCACTAAGAGCAAAGAATGATTACTTGGGATTTAAAGAAATCCCATATCTTTTGCAACGTTCAAAGATCTGTTTTAAATCATGCAAATGATTGCTCATTTACTTAGAATAGACAGTTATGTCATCTAAGTAAACAAAGACTTTCCTATTGATCAAACCTTTGAAGGCTATATCCATGGCTCTTTGAAAAGTAGCTCCAACAATTATTAAACCAAAAGGCATTTTCTGATAAGCATAGGTTACCCATTTAGTTATAAATGTAGTCTTTAATCTATCATCTGGATGTACCAGTATCTGATTGTATCCTGAAAAACCATCAAGAAAAGACATTAACTCTAAGCCAGCTACTGATTGAAGTATCTGCTCCATTGTTGGTAATGGGAGATTATCCTTCTGACATGCTTTGTTGAGATTTCTAAAATCTATGCAAATCCTAATATCACCATTATTTTTCTTACTGGTACCAAGTTTGAGACCCATTTAGAATGTATGACAGGAAAGATTATTTTGGCTTTAAGGAGTTTATTCAACTCTACTTTAATCTGACTTTCAAGATTTGGGTGAATTTTCCTTAGCTTCTGTTGTACAGGTTTCTCATCAGAAATCATTGGGATTGTGTGTTGAAAGATAGAAGTATCATAAGTTTTTAGATCTTCGTAATTCCAAGCGAAAATATTTTTGTATTTCTTTAATAATATGATGAAAGCAAATCTTTCATCTGATGAAAGTCCAAGTCCTAGATTGACATTTTGTGGTTTGGCTTCAGTGCCAAGATTTACTAATTCAAACCTTAAAGTAGAACTTTGAAGTTTTGGATTAGTGACCTTTTTGAATTTATCTTTAATATCATAAAGATCTTCTAGCTTGACCACATATTTGGGAATAGGATTTTCATTAATTCTTTGTTTTAATTGAAGATCATGATCGCTTTCATCAATAATTTGATCGTCATAAGATCCTTCAGAAGTCAAGAAATTTAAGATATCCTCATCATGATTAAATACACACCAATTGGTGACATTATCTGGGACAGATGGCCGAAAAATTAATTCAATAGAAAATCTATCTGGACTATAATCCTCGGATGGAAGGAGCTTAGAAGCAACATTAGCCCAAATGTCGGCTGCTGCATTTTGTGATCTAGGAATAGGAGAAATGTCGAATGCCAGAAAATGAGTTATGAGATTTTGAACAAGTGATTGATAATGTTTGAGATGTCCTAAAAGACAATGGATAGTATTTCTTACTTGTTTAATGACAATTTCTGAATCACAAAATACTTTCAGATATTGGATATTTAGGCCTATTGCTTTATAGAGCCCTTGAATCAATGCTTCATATTATGTAGTGTTATTGGTATAGTCAAATTCTAGTCTACATGATAACATTTTTTTTTCTCCTTCTGGACTAACTAAAATACATCCTGCTCCTGCACCGTCATTAGATTTTGATACATCAAAATACAAAGAACAAAATAAAGGCTTATTTACAGGCTTATTTACAAGTTCATCTGCAACACTAACACACTTTGAGGTATCACTATGGGAGAAATTTTTGATTTGTGACATGACACTATTAACAGGAAAACGGGATTGCTGAGCATTACAATTCCCAAAAAATGATTCAGCCGAATCGTTTCCAAGAATGTTATTATTGAAGGCTATAGGTTGATTTTCTTCTTCAAACTTGGTTACTATATGAGTCAAGTGTTTTTTGTGATCTATTCTGATTTTATTTGGTTTCCCATTATAGGGAAACCACATGTGAGACCAATCAGTTGAAATATAACCGTGAAGTTTTTTTAGACCAGTCTCTGCTAAGGATCAAACCATAAAACTCAGGGATGTCAGCAATTAATACATCAATTCTTTGGACAACCCTGGGATCAGCTGATAATATGATAGTAACTGAATTTATTTCTCCTAATACTTGTACTTTAGTTCGATCTAATTGAACAATATGAACTGCAGACTTCTGGGGCTCAATATTTAACTTAGAGCAAACTGAGGCTGGCATTATATTTGATGAAGCCCCTGAATCTATCAAACAATTGTGCAAATTTCTATTATAGATCTCATAAGTCAAGAGAAAAGGAGGAGTATGAGAATTTGACCTATCCCCAATTAAAACAACATCAGTAGCATCTACCTTATCAGATGGTGGCTTACCTGATCCTCTAGCAGCCTTGGATAATACACCAGTTGGAAGAGGAGAAGAAGGTACTGCATTTAATTCTTTAAGCAACAAATTTTGTTGATGTTTGAGCTTGCTAAGTTCATGTAAAGAAATATTTGCTCGAGTCTTCTTCATGTCTTCCACAATGTTATAATCCATGGAATCTGAAACTACTAGCGTTTTAGAAGATGGGGGAGGATTGGAGGATGATGGTTGATTGTGGGGAGACACAACTGGAGTTTTCTTTGTGGGAGCTTTGTCTTTAGTAACAGGAGTTGAGTTTTTCTTCTTAGAATTTGCTTGATTAGGTTCTGCTATACTTTTGCTCCTGGTGCTTACTGGGAGAGCTTCCTGTTCACTTTCATTATCAGAGTTGGGTAAGATAAAGTCCCACATTCCATGACATTCAACTATTTCATCTTCTTCCGTTTCTTTAGCTGATAAAACATTATATTCATCTTCATCATCATCCAGATCAGATTCTGCATTAGATATAGCATTAGGTGGGTTAGGATCAGTTGGCTGATTTCTTTTAAAATTCCTAAATGGTCTTTTCGTAGAAATTTCAACTACCTGCTTCTTTATTTCAACCATTTCATTAGACATAGTTTTAAGAACTTTTTGTAAACCTTCCATGTCATATGGATCCTTGACTGCTTTCTTCTTTGAATCATCTCTAAAGGTAACTTTTTTTGGATTTCATTTCTTCTATAGCATTTTTCTTTTCCAAAGCAAGGATACATTTTTCAATAATGATTGCTTCATATTTTCTGCTAATGTTGGTTTAGTAGCCCTATCAATGAAGATGGCTACGTTGGAAGGCAAGGCAAAGATATAGCATTCATTCCAAAATTCTTCACTAGGCTTGGATGTTGAAGGAATTTTATTCAACAACTTATTGAAGCATGAGTTGAAGTCTTTGATGGGTTCCTTTGATTCAGATTTAAGGTTGGAGAGATCATTAATCAGAGTTGCTGTAGACCTATCGTCTCCAAACTTAGTTAGAAATTGCTCTTGAAAAGCATCCCAGCTATTGATAGATCCTGATGGTAACGAAAAGTACCACGATCCTGCTCCTCCTTGTAGAGTGTATGGAAATAGTCTAACTACAACATCTTCTTCCGTTACTCCATTCAAGTTTTTTTTTTCCACGGAAAAAAAGCCGAACTTTCTATTATAAATAGAATGTTACAGAGTAAATCAAAAGATTACAGAACGACTTGAATTTCGCCGAGAAGGGAGAAATGTAGTTGTGCCTGAAAGGTAAAAACCTGAAGAGCAGATGAGCTCCAGTTTCAACTGCCCGTTAAGGGGCACAACACGCCATCGACAGAAGGACCAAACTTCCGGGAAATGAATCACACAGATAGGAGCGTTCCACGATGAGGCCGTGAGACCAGAAAAGTAAACAGTATTCAGCGCCCCCAATGTAGATCGAAAAACAGAGAGGGAACACCACGGCCCGAACTTCCTGTAGGGAAGGAAAACAGCCCAGGGACCCTGGCGAAAACTGTAAGAAAAAGAGGTATATACAGAAGGAAAACTATGTACATGAACAAAACCAAAACCTGTAAGAAAAATTTAAACGAAAATTGGCTGTTCGAGCGGCCGAACCAGCCCATTTTCTTCCTCCAGAATAGACCAAGACCCCGAATCATGATCAACCCCCTCTTTTGAAAGCCGGTCAGCTTCGAAATTTCTTTCCCGATAGATATGAATCAAAGAGATCTCCGAGAAACGACCTTTTAGACGAAGGACTTCTCTAAGCAGAGGGAGCAAGGTGAAGTTCCTGCATTGATGAGACCCATTAAACCATTTAACAGCGTTCATTGAATCCCCAAAGATCTGGACGTCTCTCACATTCCTAAGAATTAGCCAACAAAGAAGGAAGTGCAGAGCTTTCAATTCGGCAAAATTATTGGAGCCCTGTCCAAGACCGACAGAAGCTTTTACAACCTTAACCTCTGATAAATGAATGATCAACCCAGCCCCACAACATCCATTAATATCTGAGGCTCTGTCAAAATAAGCCCACGGCATTGTATATCTAATAATTTCTTGTCGAACAACTCTGGTGGGAGGAGGATCCAGAGGAACCGGGATACTTTCAAAAATTGCAGCTCCTTCAACTGCAAGGCGACCTATTGGGAAAACAGAGTCCTTGAATATAGCTTGATTCCTTGCAAGCCAGGTCCCCCAGGTAACGATCAGAGGAATTGATCTCTCTCTGTTGTTTGTTGCTTCATTCCACCACTTCTGCCAAGCTTCCAAGAGCCCCTGCCCTTCCCATCTGAAAGGAATTTTTAGAATCCTTACCATTTCAGCCCAAAGACTGGAGTTAAAGGGGCAGAAAAGGAAAAGGTGCTGAGCAGACTCATCACTATCTTTACAGAGCGGGCACCATCCAGGACCAATCCTACCTCTTTTTTGTAGAACATCCCACGTAGGGGCTTTCTGGAGCAAAACACACCAGAAGAACAATCTCGATTTGGCCGGCCCTTTTAGTTTCCAGAGCGGTTTAAACCACCAATCCGGAATCTCCCATCCTTTTTGAGACATTATCCATTTATAGCCCATCTTTGGAGAATAAAGCCCATTTTGGGCAAAGACCCATCTGAGTTCATCCGGGGAGTCTGAGAGCCAGACTGAGGAATTGAGAAGATCCCTTCTGAACTGATCCCATTCCTCCAGCCATTCTTCCTCCAAATGTAAGTCCCTTCCCTGAATCCATCCTTGACTCCAAATGGATGAAGCCCGAGGATCAGCGACCTGATTTAGCGTGTATAGCTCTCTGTCTTTTAAAGCCGAAACCAAGCCCTGAGAAAGGGAGAAAATATCAGTACAACCTACCCACGAATCTCTACCCAGCCTAACCTGAGTTCCATCCCCCACACTCCAAGCCAAACCCTTCTCTATAATTGTGACAGAGGCGACCACATCTTTCCAGACCACCGAGGAATTTTTGCATTTCTTTTGTGGCAATCTGATCCAATCTAGGATTTTTAGCGGATCAATATATTTTCTTTTAGAAACATAAGTCCACAGATTCTCCATAGAAATGAGCCTCCAGCTGAGCTTTGCTGCAAGAGATTTGGAGAAGCATTCAAGATTTTTTATGCCCCAACCTCCCCACTCTTTGGGGCGAGCCACTTTATCCCAAGCAATCCATGGGGTAACTTTCTCCGACTTGGACCCCGCCCACAGGAATCTGCTACATAGTTTGTCGATTGAGGATAAGATTCCTTTAGGAACCCAAGTCAGACTAGCCCAATACACTGGGATTGCCATCAGAACATATTTGATTAACACTAGCCTTCCTGCCCTGGACAACCACTTGAAACTCCAGTGTTTCAGCTTGGATTCAATTTTTACAAGTATCCATTTCCAGTCTTTTATCCTGTAATTGTCAGGCTTCAAATAGAACCCCAAATATTTAAAGGCATCCTCCATCGATTTGACTTCGAAATTTAGAACCAGTTCCACTCTGCGAACCTGCTCTCTGGGCATTCCAGCACAGGTGAGGGTGGATTTTCTCTCATTAATGCATAGACCTGTAGCCTTCAGGAATAGGTCCAAAAGCTTCTTTAGCGTCCTGCAGTCCTCTAGACTTCCGTTGCTGAACAGGAGAATATCATCCACGAAGAGGAGGTGGGTGACCCACAAGTTTATCACCACTTCAATGCCTTTGAGAGTCCCTTGTCTTTTAGCATCCTGAATCATAACGCTGATTCCGTCTGCTGCCAGCAAAAAAAGAAGTGGAGAGAGCGGACAGCCTTGGCGTAGGCCACGCTCGGGGCTAAAAAAACTAGAGGCCGCTCCGTTGATCAGCACTGCTATGGAAGACGAGGAAACACAACTCATCACCCATCTCACAAAATCATACCTAAAACCCAGGTGAGTTAGCAAAAGCCTGAGATACAGCCAGCTAATCCTGTCATAAGCCTTTGACAGATCGATTTTCACCACGACCCCTTTTTTTTTCCCAATTTTTAGACTATGAAGAGTTTCTTGCGCAATTCCGACGGCTTCATGAATTAGAAATCCAAACTGCTCTGGAGAAATATTTCTAGAGAGGACTGGTTTAAGTCTAGAGGATATAACTTTTGCAATAATTTTATACACGCAGGTGCACAAAGAGATAGGCCTGAATTCATCATAAGAAACCGGAAGATCCGATTTGGGAATAAGGGCCAGAAAAGTGGCATTGAAAGGGTTTGGAATTGTACCTGTATGTCTGGAATCTTCAACGACTGCCACTAGCTCGTCTCCAATGAATTCAAAAAAGTGTTGGAAAAATTCGACGGTCCAGCCATCCGGGCTTGGACTTTTGTCCTTTTGCATTGACTTGAGAATGTCTTCAACCTCCTCCTTTGTAACAGGCGCCATTATAGATTCATTTCCTTCCTCCTCTATGAACCTTGGGAAGAACTGCGCAACTCTTATAACCTCTGCAATCGAGATTTCCTCTGTCGCTTTGTACAAATTCTTAAAGCAATCTACCCCTAAGGAGGCCAGATCTTCAAAAGAGCGCGCCTGCTCACCATTGTCTTTCTCCATTTCCCAGATAGTGTTGGAGTTTTTCCTCCCTCTTGCGTAATTATGAAAAAACTTGGTATTGTCGTCCCCCACCTGCAACCAGATCGCTCTACTTTTTAAACGCTAAGTTTCCTCTTTTTGATGAAGGATCCTCCTCCTTTCTCTCTCCAACTCTTGTAATCTATCCCGAGCTTCAGCTGTTCCATAACTATTTCCACCTGGATCTTCCAAAAGTGCAATCTCAGAATTGACAGATTCCAGCATTGCTTCATCCTTCAGTTTCTTTTGAAGGGCCCATTGTTTAGAGGCGGCCTTCATCCTTTTTAGATTATCCATAAGATTTTGACTGCGGCTCTCATCTTCACTGAATGCATCTTTCTTCCAAGTGTTGTGGAATAAACTGATATAAGTTGCATCCAAAAGCCAAGATGCGTTAAATTTGAAAGGGGTGCCCGGCTTGGTGAAAGCCCCTTTCACTTCCAGAAAGACTGGGAAATGATCCGATAGACCGCCTTCCCCAACCCAATGTCTATAAGCCTGTAAATTTTCTGCCATCGATTCACCAAGCAGAAATCGATCTAGTTTCTTTCCCACCCATTCTTCTGCAATTCTACGATTCCTCCTTGACAGGCGCATCTTGAGTAGAGGGACATCCACCATGTGTGATGAGGCCAGTTTATTTTGAAAAAAATCGGTGAGGGGATCGGCCCTGGCTCTGACCCCCCACGATTCTGACATCCCCAAAGAAAAATTAAAATCTCCCCCAACTATAAGATTTGGGTGCGACAGAAAAGACTTTGCAAAGAAAGCATTCCAGAAGTTCTCCCGATCCAAGACTGGACCATAAACATTTAGAATATGTAAAGGGATGCAGAGTTCATTGGAATAAAGTTCGACTGCCAAAACATTTTCCGATCCCCAAGAGGAGATCTCCCAAAGTACCTTTGCGTTGAAACCCAGAGCCACTCCTCCTGAATGACCATTTGCATCAATAGCGTGGAAGGTCCAACCCGGAAAGAGCTTGATGAGCCAACCTATAACTTCTTCCCCCTTCCCAAGCGTTTCTTGAATCAGAAGAATGTCAGGTTTGTTCGTCCTGACCAGTTCCTTCAGAGCTAGCTTTTTGGGCTGACTAGCTAAACCCCTGCTGTTGTAGGATAAAATGATCATCGGGTAACCTCTGGGGGTGTCCGCTTTGCTCTAAGCACCCCTGGCAGGGACATCTGTTTCCCACCAGCAATATCAATGACAGCCTTCAACTGTGCCTTCGTTAGATTTGATTTCCTTCCTCTTGTCTTCCTCGGTCCTGTTGACACCATGTCCGAATCCAGTCCTCCCACAACAAGCCCTTTCCCTTTTCTGGATGCCAATGATCTGAGATTGTAGGGGGGTTCAGGACTCCAAATGCTGGGAGGAAAAAGTAAGGCAGCATCCGTGGGATTGGAGGTCAGCTTTGGAGAGGGTGGGATAGTCATAATTACACTGTCTGAAGTGTCTTGGCCCTGCCGCAAGAGCGACAGATCATCCAATAGCTGCCTAAGGGGTCTAGCCTCATCACAGCATGATTGAGATACATCAAAAGAAGAGCATATGGAAAAGGGGGGGGTATTGAAGCGGGCTAGCCTGGGTCACCCCTGCCATTTCAGAAACTGATGTAGTTCCCATGCGAGACATCGGTGTTGAGACAGACTCACTTGCTAGAAACCCAGGCTATTCCTGTTCAGCTTCCTTCACTTGCTCCGGATCTGACCCCTGAACTTCTGCCTGTAGACCGTTCTCCTCTAATGGAGCCCCTTCTTTCTGGGAAGACAACCACTGATTAACCTCCAGGTTTTTTCCTTTTCTCTTTTGTCTTTGACGGCGCCTGTGACCTAGAGGACACTCCCGAGCCAGATGTCTGTATTTGTGACAACGATGGCATCTGAAAGGGAGGTTTTCATAGTCCAGGGTCTGAAGGAACTCTAGGCTTCTATACTTTAGGTTCATAGCATCCGCCAGACAATCTCTGGGATTTAAGCTTATCAGTATACGAGCGACACTCCAGTCATGAGTTCTAAGATAAGATCTATCAATATCTAGAAACCTCCCCAGGGTATTGCCCATCGAAGTAAAGGCCGAGTCCGTCCAGAATTGCATGGGGAGACCCGGTAATTTGACCCATACTGGTGACTCCACCGTCTTTTCTTTCTGAGCATCAAACGGGGCGTCCACCTTCTGAATAAGATTGGCCTTTTTCCGAAACTCCAATGCTTGTCCAGCACCCATTCTGCACGCTCCTTTTGGCCGAATCTAATGCAGAACCAGCCTCTGATCAGATTCTTGATCTCTACTGGCTGTCCCGGAGCTTCTTTCCATTCATCCTGCACCCAGTCCTTGATGGAGTCAACCGAGAACTTTCTGCCACGAACTCTACCGACTAAAAAGGTTTCCGAGGCTTCCATTGCCTGATCTATACTAATATCCACTCCAAACATGCAACTAGGCCGCTCCTCCTTTTTTCTGATTGGTTTGTTCTTCTTTCTCTTCCCTCCCACGTCCTCCATCTGAGTTCCTCCCTCTCCTGTATTATTCTTTCCATGAACATTTGTTTCCTCTGTCTCATGTAGCTCAGAGCATCTAGCGACAGGGACTCTGTTTTCTTCAAAAACCCTCCCAATCGCCCTATCAACCAATAACTCAGGTGCATTGGCTACTCTTCTCATTTGTTCCTTTACTCCGGAACCTTTCGGATCCCCGCCTTCCTCTTCACTGGACGAGGACCACGTCAGGCAGGGGGGCATCCTTATCGGAGAAGGGTTTGATGCATTTCCTTTTTTCTGTGTGATTTTTTCCGACCCCCCTCCTTCCATTTTCTCTGCAGGCAGAACAGGGTCCTCTGCGCTTTTTGGAAAAAAGATTTGCAGGTTTTTCTCAGAGACTTCATGACCCCAATAAGCAAGAAGATCTTCGAGAGCTGGTTCTAGGTCCACTGATTCATTATCAAGCTCCTTCTCCCGCTCTACACGACGCCCAAAATCCATTAAGAGATGTGATACGGTAAAACGTTCCTCGTACACCTTCTGAAAGGAGTATTCCAGATCCCGTAAAACCTAGCTTACTTAAAACCTACCGTCTGTTTTCCATGGCCGAAAAATACCGACACCCACCATTTTCATCAGCCAAAACTCCTTCCCTCTTGTTCGACCGCCATTTTTGTCATTCAAAAAATCTTTCCTCTGGTTCGCCCCTGCTAGACATTCCGCCCTCCATTCAAGTTGATTGATAACACGAAATTATTTATATGTTCTTCTGCTAACAGGACAATATCAGGATTAAATTTTGGTAACCATTTCTCAGGATGTGCTGGTAATTGGCTCAAAGGTGCAAGCATTCTGACAGCTCCTGGGTTGGTCCATGGCCTTGGTTGAGGTTGATTATGTGCCATCGTTGAGCTAACGGTAGAAGAGGGTGAAGAAGCAGTTGAAAGCGATTGGGTAGAGGATGTTGAAGTTTCTGTTCCTATTCGAACTATGATCTGAAGTTGGGAAACAGATGGATGACCTTGCAATGGTATGGACGGAATAGATGATGATGAGGACAAAGTCTCACTGTTAGATTATAATGGTGTCTTCCTAGCCCTTTTTCAACTTGGTAGAGGGAATTCAACTGGTGGAATACCAAGTTTTTCACTCTTTGCCCTAGTAAGCGGCTATGATGGGATATATTGCGAAGTCACATTGCCTTGGGATAGATCAGACTCTTCTTAGGATATTGAAAACCATTATAGTTTATGAATCAAAGACTGTACTTCAGGGGGTTCAGGAGAAGAATTGTCTTGTGTGTTTAGGATTTCAATAGTGGGTGTTGTATTATTCTTTTCAACTTCTCGCTTAGGAATAGGAGGTTTAGAATCAGAGAAGATGGAGGAGATGGTGAGGGAGTTTTACTCCTAGAATGGCCTGTGGATTTAGATTTATTTTCCATTCACAGTTATGCCCTCCTTCTAGCACCAAAAGTGTTGAGGCCTCTAAAATAGTAGCACCAACATTGGGGATAACCACCCGGTCTGGACCTTAGTACAACTCCTTTTCCGTTTGGAGTGGTGGCTCCGATTGGATGTTATGGGACCAGTTTCCCAATAATGTATGGTTTGATGAATGAGTGTTTTAAATGTATAACAAAGATGATAGGTGATTTAATCTATAACTCTGAAAATATACACATATATCTATATAACCCAGGTAATCTTATAACAATGTGATTTTTGATAATTCCTAGCAGAAAAATAATCATATAGATGTTTTACTTATCCATAGAAAGATGCATTTAAATAATGATTACTTTGTTTAATAAATTAAACAAAGTAATTATAAAAACATATCGCATGAAACACTGGTATTATTGCTGACATATATCTCTAATACAACAATTCTAAATCATTCAGAAGTGACTCAATATAGAATTGCTTGAAGCATGCTAATACATCAACAATAGCAAATTAAATGAAATGCTAGTTACATAAAAAGCAAGACAAAAAGAACAGTGATAGAAATACCACATGAATTTGAGTCTTGATATGTAAGTAACATTCTGATTCCACCTTTTCATTCCAGAAACTTCCAGGAGATACAAAAATGCAGGTCTTGAAAAAGTTTTTTGACAAAAATCTGAAACCTTGATCCACTGCTTATAAAAAATAAACTAAGAAGTGCAGAAGTGCAACTTCTCAAGTCTAGTTTTTGTACAAATCGAGGACCCTTTCTCCAATAACATGAAAGGGTTTATATAATAGAATTAAAACAAACTATCTACAAAAACTGCTGAGAGTTGTTGGAACTTCCAACATTAAAATCTGGGATTTGAATTGCAAAAATAGTAATGTGATTGCATCTGAAAAGATTCATCGTATCTATTTCTTCTCCTGTATTCGCAATTGACAAATTGAAAGCATGTTTTGAATTTCCAAAGGGTGACTCATCCTGGAGTGTAGTTGTCCCGTGTACGTGGCATTTGAAAGCTCGGGGATCATGCGATCAACAACATTGGCAAGGCCTTTGATGGTCATTTGTTGGCTATGTGGCTTGACCAAAAAGGACCAGTACGCATCCTAGTTAAGGCTTTGTATTCTGTTGAGTTGTTTGTCTTTGGTGGCCAAATCTTGCTTCCATTGATTTTCTAACACTTTTGCCTTTGGAAGATTACCTGGGGAAAAATCATAAATTAAATTGGCTCCATATTAACCATCATTTATCATTTCAATCACATTATTCATTATATACCTAGCCTTGGAGGTAGCCCTTTATGCCTTTATTAGCTGTGTTTCCCACTCTCAGAACAATATTTCTTTATGCGACTCTTGAATTGTTGGTAGGTTAGCAGCTCTTCCTTCTACTGTGCTTTGCTAGGAGAGCTAATTTGTGACCTTATCATCTGCATCCTCAAATTCTAATATGATATTAACTACTTGATCGTTTAGTGATGTAGTTATGATGCATAATGGGTCAATAAGAGATATTTTATGGCAAAGTAGATTGAGCTGTTGAGATAAGACTTTATTCACTTCTAGGGCTTCCTTCTTAAATTCCTCAACCTTGGGATAATCTCTGAACTGTTCTAAACAGAGTTGTAGCTATGTGATTTTCTCCTCTTTAGTCTTAATTTCTTGTTGATGTGACAATTGAAGCTGTTTGAGCTCATGAGACAACTGTTGTTGTTTTTGGATGGCATGCTGGTCGATCCTCTATTTCTCCAGGTTTAATTGTACCTCAAGCTACTCGTTCTTTTGTTTTTCTTCTGCCAACTGTTCTTCAAGACGATTAATTTTCTATTGTTCTACTACTGCCTATTCCTCAAGCTAATTAATCCTTTGATCCTTGTCTTTCAACAATTGGTTAACCTTAGTTGCCTTATCAATTGTAGCGGCTGTGTATGCCCCTGAAAATTGAGATAACTTAGTCAAATCCTTAGAAGGATTGACCTCTGAATCCTTCCATAAAACATTCATAAATTCAGATTAAGGAGCTGTGGATGATGTCTGGTCTATTTTCGTCTTTTTTCTTTGTCTCTTGACTACAACCTGTGTTTTGGACTGTAAAATACATCCAAGGATGGTATTTCCTCAATATTCAATATAATTTCTCCTGAAGGGTTTTCAGGGATTATTTAAATTTCTTTTTGAGCTATGTATTTTTTGGCTGTTACTTCAATCACACTATCAAGAACGATGGGCCGTCGTGTCACGGGCGATGCTGATGTGGTAATGTTTTGGGGGTCACTCTGGCTTTTGATCTGCTGATCAAATTGCTCCCATTATTTTATCAAGATGGGGTCAATATGAACATATGTGCTAAGGGGTTCACTGGTCTTTCCACCTGTTTCCCCTTCCTTGGAAATCTCTTTAATAGTCTACTCCCCGCTGTGCTCTGCTTGCTGAACAATAGGGGTAGTATTTAATAAATCTAGAGGTATTGTTAGTAACCTCTGTGTCCTGTATTCCATGAATTTGTCCATCTTCTCGGCTCCCAATTTGAATCTTGCCAGATGACTTACTTGTGAGAACAACTCCGCTGAAGCGAATAAGTCATCAAACTCATCCTTCTCATGTATAAATTTACTAATTTTCACATGACTGGTGAAATTGAAAGCGACCTTGTTTGGATCATATTGTCTTTTAGGAATAACCGCTAGACCCAGATCCTTTGTTTTCTCTGCTTCTTTCTCAGCATGTTTAAAATCATGCAATGTGTAAGTGCCACAATGGAGGGGAAATGGAGGCCATACTTGTTTCTTAGAATCTTTAAGGTTTCTAGACATCCCTTTTTCCACTATCTGGTAAGCTATTTCCCTAGCTAATAGCTTATCAAGAATGTAGAGTGGAAGGACATGAGGGTCTATAATACTGCCAAAAAGCCTTATATAAGTGAACTTATCCTCCCCGAACCAACTGCCGATTGAAGTTAAGTCAATGTTAGCCTCATTAGACAGCTGAGGAGCAGGTTTGTTAAAGATGGCTTGATGGACAGGTAAAATGAAACCATGGCAAATCCTGTATAAATTATTCTTGTAGTCATACTTCCATAAATATTTATGATAAATGTGAATGGGGGTTGGATCCTGAACAGTCCATTTCCAGCCTAGGATGGTAATGTTGGAATTAAAACAAATTGTGTCCATTATGTAGGCGCTCATATAGAATGGGGGCACAATTCTGGTGGAGACAAATCTGTTCCTTCTATAAGCTAGTATTTGACTGGCTATTTTATCTGATAGAATGGTTTCCCAATAAATAATAAAGGAGTTGATTGCTGCTTCTATTAATGGAACCATTTCTATAGAAAATCTAGCAGAATTGGGGCTTCCAAAGAGCTTACATACCATAGCAGCAGTATAACAATACAGAGATGCTAAGGAGTCCACAAAGTACATACCAGAGGATTCATGTTTATGATTGCTTGGAAAATCTCTCCACTATTTGATAGGGTCTAACTCTATGTCATTCTCCTTAGCGAAAGCTTCCAGGAATGATTTGTTGTAATGTCGCTGGGGATTCGACAGGTGATAAATTATCTTGACATCTTTAGGTTTGAATGTCTCGAACATCCGCCCATCGGCTGTGAAGAAAGCTATGTTTATTATATTAATACTTTTGATTACCCATCTCACTAGATCATTATATGGTAAAAATTTGGCTCGGGCTGCTATTTTATGGAGGAAAGAGCTGGCCAAGTCACTGAGTGTGCTTTCTATTCGATCAATTCCATCAACTGTTGCTTCTTCTTCTATCTCCATTGGATTTTCTGCTTCAAGCAAAGCATATATGCCTTCCCATGAGATTTTACCAAGGCCTAGACAGGTAGTATCTGCAATTAACACCAATTTTGCTGGTCCTTCTTCCACTATAATGGGGGCCTTTGCCTTTCGGGATTTCTTAGACATCTTGACCAACTGTGTGATTCTAGATCAGCACTGCAAAATGAGAAAGAGGAGCGTAATAGGCGAAAAACTTGAGAGGCGATAATACACAAATTACAGACTACAAGCAGTTATGTGCATTAGATACAAAAGATCTTTTATTGTACATAGCTACCACAGATGAAATCCTTAAAGGACTTAACCATAACTGCTCCTTAATGTTTTACCATAACTTCCAACGTGAAACTTTAATGTTGAAGCCATATGTCGCATCACAGGTTTTGTAACGGTCCTTTTTAGAATAGGTGCCATGACTTTGCGATTAGCGATTTGTATTATTTTAATATTTGTGTAATAATCGCGTATCGCAAATCGGGAGTTATCAGTGCCACGCTCAAAAATTTTCTTTGCATTGTTGCGATTGCGATGAGTGCTGAGCTGGCATGGGGAGATGACGGATTTCAAACTTGGCAAATCAGTTTTTCCTTTACAATCGATTTATCCCTATACCGCATGTATTCATAGTATTTATTACTTCGCTTTTATCGAGAGCGCGATATGCGATAATTAAATCGCATCGCAATTTTTCAATGAAGTGTATTGGATGCTTCCCTATGAATCAACAATATGCGATTGTGATAACCTTATCGCATCACAAGGTTTCAATGGAGTGCTTTGGATGCTTCCCTATGAATCAGCAATATGCGATTGCGATAGTCTTATCACATCACAAGGTTTCAATGAAACACTATAAGTCATTCCTTGGGATTCATGATGTGCGAGACGCGATAGTTACATCACATCGTATTTATAAATGGCTTACTTTGATAAAAACTTCGCGATGAGGGTTTTGTTATGACTTTGATCACATCGCACTTTTCCAAATGGATGTTCATGGGTTCTAAATAATTGCGATTTGCGATGAGCAGTCCTAAATACTCATAAAGCAACTTTTATATGATTAATATGGCAAATCAATTTTATTAAAAAGTTTTATTTCTTTTTTATATTCTAAAGGGCACCCATTTCTTATTAGCATTTTAAGACTAAAATTAGAAATTGAAATGGGGGGTTGTTGTATAGCACAACAACTCCATAAGGTGTTTGATGATTTGTTTGATGACATGTTGAAGCTATATCAAGATTGTCATAGAAATGGGAAGGCCAAAGTGCTTTATGATTAGAGAGTATGATGTAGATAGGAGCCGAGAAGCTACAACATATCTCCATGGAAGAAGAGGTAGCTGATGCATTGATGAGCACTTTTGAGACAAGCTTAGGCTTTTGGTTATTCCTCCCTGTTTGAGAGAGAGTGAGGATCTCCTCCCCGGTTGAGAGGGAGTGAGGGTGGACACCGTATTCTCCATGTGTCGTGCACCATGGCTAAGACTAACAACCGTAAGCCTAGTGAATGCACTAGTAGGGTGAATGGTGGATTGGATAAGCATATGGGACCGATATTATTTGAGGATTTGGAATTTTTGGATTCAATATAAGAATAGTCCCGAGAATTGGTATTATTTGAGGATAGGGTATCCAAGATAAGAATAGTCCTGTGAGGGCATACCTGGTGAACATCTAGATGGGGTATGCACCTAGAGAGGCGATGGTGGTGTTCAAATTTGTTTCTCCCAATATTGTGCTATGATCTAGTGGAGAGATAGAGCTTGCTAGTTAAGGCATTGTTATTTTTGACAATTATGGTTATGATGATGCTTATCAATCTAAATCCCTTATGAGAATATTTCAATTTGAGGTTATCCTATTGCGTTATTATGAATACCTCCCTAGGTAAGAGGGATTGTTGGAAATGTAACTAGTATTGGTCTTCATAATGTAATTCAAATGTACCATTGATGTATTCATTTATTTTATTGGACTTTATTATTTTTCTAGTCAAAGCATGTTCTTCATGCTCATAGGGTCATTGAGTCAAAAATAAAATTTATTATGAGTTAAAGAAATGTAATTGAGTCGAGTCCCATTTGGGATTTTTGTAAAAGAAAAAGAAAAAATATTTTTTGAGTCAAAGAGTAAGAAATGTCACCACAAAGACCAAGTCGGCCCTCCTGGGCAAGCCAACCTAAAGAGGCACCTATTTGACCTCCTGGACATGTATAAATAGAAGGCATATCGAACTCATTTGATTACTCACTTAATCACATTGATTTTTGTGCCAAGATGAAGAAGATAATCATTCGAAGTCAAAGGAGAGAGAAGACGAGCTGATTTATGCCCTATTTTTGTTCACACGTGCGATTTTTTTGAGGCTGTTTTTGTGGGATTACAAGCCCGAAATTTCAGGAAATTACCAGATTTATGATATTTGACCAACATTGACTTCTGATTGTTGAATATGGATTGAAGTATTGGTCTTGGTCTTGGGGCTTGGTCTTGGGTCTTAGATATCTTACTTTGATATGATTCCATAAGAAGAGGATTTTTTTGGGTTCTTGGATTTCTTGTGTTCTTTGTCTCTTGTGATCTTCATGCATTGTATATTTTGATAATTTCTTGATGATGATGATATGAATTTAATAAGAAGCCTACAAACATTCATAATTAATTATCAAGTTAAGAGAAATCAATCATAATCTACTAGCACATTGGTTTCTCAACACATACAATACCAAATAAATAAATAATCACCAACTAAGTTAAAATACATACAACAATTTTCTTTTCTCCTTATGAAGCCAAGTCCCAATATATAAGTACAATTTTTTGACACCACATTCATGGTGATTGTTTTAACTCATATAAGGAATTCTTTAGCTTGCATACCAATTCTTTCTTTCCCTCACCACAAAGTATTTTGGCTACATCATGTTGATTTATTCTTCCATATTCCAATGTAAGAATGTTGTCTTTATATCCATCTGCTGTACTTTAAAATCAAAAGCAGTAGCAATACATAAAATAAATCTAATTGAAGTAAACTGGGCAGCATGAGAAAAAATCTCACCAAATTGAATTACGTCTACTGGGGAATAACCTTCTGCTACTAACTGAGATTTGTATTTCTCCATTCTACCTTCTTAAATTCTTATTAAACACACATTTTCTTCCAAGGTGATTTATTCCAAGAAACAACTGCACCAGATCCCAAGCCTCATTCTTATTTAATACTACCATTTCTTCAACCATCATGGTGTTTTTCCAGAGTTTTCCTTCCCATAAATTCACTTCCTCCCTAATAGTTATAGGATAATAATCAATAATAAACAAAGCATAATTTGAATGAAAATAAGGTGGAGCATACCTTTTTCGCTACCGATTGTCCCAAACCAATCTCCTCAATACTAGAGTATGTGGTTCTTCTTCTTCTTCCGATTCCTATTCTTTTGTAGAGTATGATTCATCATCTTCAATTCAAAATCTATCTTCTCTTGTTCTTTATCCATTGGTAGGACTTTTCCTTTGACAAAATCTTTGATTTCTTTGAGTTCCACATCTCAACTATGCAAAACTTTCTTAGTTTTTGGGTTCCAAATCTTATAACCTTTCATGCCATATTTATATCCAATAAAGGAACACTTTTAAGCTTTCTTAGTCTAACTTACTCCTATACTCCTTTGGAAAGTGAACATATGCATCACAACCAAATACTCTAAGATGTTTAAGAGAGGGTTTCTTATCAATCCATACCTCCTGTGCATGCTTGTCATCCAACGTTGATGAGGATGATATTTTTACCAGGTAACATGTAATATCCACTACCTCTACGTAGAATTCTTGTCCTAATATGGAAACACTAAGCATGCCCCTTGCTTTCTCCATTAATGTCTCGTTCTTCCTTTCCACAACTCCATTATGCTGAGGTGTGTATGGAGTCATATTTTTCCTTGCTCTACCACACTTCTTACACAATTCTTCGAATTCATTCCAATAGAATTTAACACCATTATTTGTCCTCAGCACCTTATTTTTCTTCTCTGCGTGATTTCCACAGGAGCGTTAAACTCTTTCAATTTGTCAAAAATTTTAGATTCTTCCTAAGTAAATAAACCCATGCATTCCTTGAGAAGTCTTTCATAAATCAAACATAGTACACAAATTTATCCAATGATGGAATTGACACAGGTCCAAACACATCACAATGCACCAACTGTAATATTCCTTCTACCTTTAGCACCATAGGATAATCCTACCAATTCTTCTTTCAATGTAAAAAATGTTCACATAAATCAAAATACATAGAGTAATTTGACGTACTCTATACCTTACCATTACCATGTAGTATGCAAATGCCCTTCTCTCTTATATGTCATAGTCTTTGATGCCATATAATAGTCTTTTCTCTAGAGACTATAGGATTTTTATCATTATTTAGCTCCACTCTCAAGAACAACGAAACTATTTCACCCATCACTCAAAATTCTTTCCAATAAATTATACAAAGTTCCAATCTAAAATTTCCTCAACAAAGCCATTGCTCGTTGAACCATCCTACAAGTATCCTTTTCAAACATTATTTTTACACTTGCATAACTCATCTTGCTTATAAAAATAAAATTTCTAGCCAATCTTGGGATGTGTAGAACATCGTAGAGTGTTCTATTCCTCCCATCCATGAGATTCAACTTTAAATTTTCTCATATCATGATTCTCGCTGTTGAGTAATCTCCTAGGAAAACATGATGCACAAATCTTTATATAAAAAACACATACACTTTTTCTTTGAAAATATACTATAAAATTCTTCATACAAAGTAAGCACCAACTTACAATTTTTGTAGGGACCAACCTACAAGAGATTTCAGTCCCCTAGATGAGCACCAACTCAACAAATTTATAGGCACCAACCTACAAGAGACACTAATCCCCAGTGCTAAGCACCAAATCAACAAATTCATAGGCACCAACCTACAAGATACACTAATCCCCAATGCTGAGCACCAACTCAACAATTTGTAAACACTAGCCTACTTCTTCAAGGTACTTCACGAATTCCCCAGGTTCACACAAATTGCCTTTCTTCAATGGAGTTGTTAACCAACCATTCCACTCTTATATTTTCTCCCTCAAGCCTAATCTTAACCACTTTTCTTATTCTTTTTCCTTGTCATAGTTCTTGTCTTGGGTCATTTAAGTTTCACTTTGCATATTAGGTCACTGTAATTGTTGATTTTGTATAAATTTTCCAACTTCAAAAGACTTTAAGCTCAAAAGGAAGATAGCACCTGTCAAGAATTTAGAGCGACTAAATACAAGTACAATTTGATTGACTATAGTTTCTCAAGTGTAACAAAATAAGTGAAATACACGCTACTTTAGATCTCTACTATTAAAGAACTATTGTATGGAAATATCATAATTGCAACATAAAACATTTAGGTTCTATCTCAGAGCGAAAATATTTTTAAGACCTCAGACAATATACCATTGAAATAACACAAAAATAATATTTGAAAAAAACTCCAAAACACAAAAATTCCACTACTACCACTCTTATTTAGGATAACTTATAGATTTCAACCTAGAAGAATCAGGGATTTTCCTTCTTCAACAAATCACAATTTTTTTTTTTCAAAATTTCTCAAAACTAGCACATAGAAATCAACCTCTAACAGGGCTCGAGCTTCAACAACTGAACCAAATCTCAACCTCAACAGGAACATAACTCAACCTCAACAGGAATAGAACTTGACCTCCTTCAATAGAAATAAACCTCTATAATAGACCTAGACCTCTCAACAAAATAGAACTAGGCCTTTAGAATAGACGCCGGCCTCCTCTAAAATAGAACTAGGGCTGCTCCAAAACAAAACTTGACCTGTGGCTAGCTTTCCAAGAGAGAGAGAGAAACCTTCCACAAAAATTGTGCCAAAATAACCTTTTTACATCCCAGTTAGGGTGGTGAATATATCCCACAAAAATTCCTCCAACTCGGTTAGAACTCGGCTTCATTTCTTTTCCTCTTGGTTCATGAGATATGAACCTTAGACTTGTTCCTCTTGCTTTCTTAAACATAACCAAACTAGCTTGAGCAAGTGGTTGAAAGCTATCCTTCTCATGCTTATCTATATTTCATTTAGGGTCTAGAGTAGGGCTAACTTGTCCAGTGGCTGGGCTTACTTGTGCAATTGGCATAATGTATAATGATTATTAAAAAAAAACATTTCTCCTCAACTGTGAGAAGTTAGAAGGAATTCCATATATCGTTGGAAAGGTATTGAAATACGTTATTTGAATTTGTATCTTTTTCTTTCATTTGGACAATCTTTTAACATAAATAACAAACATTTTCAACAATATCCCCCTTTTATAATGAAAATACTTTGATATTTTCTTCTTTCGACAATTGCTCCCTTTGTTTGCATCCTCTCCATACTTCTTGTCAGTTTCTCCCCTTATTTGCATTGCCTTCCCCTTTTACATCAATAGAAAAGGGTGCTCCCCTTATTTGGATCTTCCTATAAGCTATTCCTCTTTTTTTATCATCAAGGACTGCTCCCCCTGACTTTTTGCTTCCTAAGAACACTTGAAATATTTGAAAGAGAAAATCTAGGGTTTTGGCCAACGATCTTGAAAAAAAGGTGACATTTTTCCAATGAATGTAAAAAGAATAAAATTTTTCCATTTTCATACCACTCACCAAGAAGTTCGAAGAGTCTCAAAAATATTTTAGCTTCAGGGCGAACCTCTATACACTGCGCTATATCCTTGTTAACAACACTATGTCCACCAACTTGAATTTCCATTAGCTTATTCAATACTTTGTGAGCAAGAATCTCTACCTGCCTAGGGAATGTGGTAGAGAAGAGAAAAATCTAACTGTCTAGTATGGTATTTTGAACTATTATAGTAATTTGAGGCAGCCCATATAAAAAATATTATCAACTTCATCCACAACAAGATCCACTACAACCGAATAGGAAAATAGCGCCAAAATTTAGTGTCTTTCAGTTTATGAATTGGACACCTTTCCAGAAAAAAAATGGGCACAATCTAAAATGTTTATCATAGCACCTGGAATAATGCCAAAAATTACGCTGACAATAATGATGAAAATAACGCTAGAAATAACTCCAGAAATAGTGTCGGGAATTCCGCCAGAAATAGCATCAGAAATTTCACCGGAAATTACACCGGAACTAGCGCCAATCACAATGCCAAAAATAACGTCGTAAATAGTGCCAGAAAGAGCGTCGAGAATAGTTCTGGGAATAACACTAGTTCTAGCACCAGAATTAGCGCCAATATTTGCTTCTAATTTGGCTTCCAGTTTTACATCCAATTTTGCTTCTCGTTTTTCTTCTAGTGCGGCTTCAAATTTTTCTTCTAATTTGGCTTCCATTGTCGCTTTTTTTTTTCTTCCAAGTGCTAAGAGTAGTGCAAGGATTTGCTTCGAGTTTGGCTTCTGATTTGGCTTCTAGTTTTTCTTCTTGTTTTTCTTCTAGTTTTGCTTCTATTTTTGCTTCTAGTGTGGCTTCCAAATTTGCTTCTATTTTTGCTTCTAGTGTGGCTTCCAATTTTGCTTCCAATTTGGCTTCCAAATTTGCTTCCAATTTGGATTCTATTGTGGCATTCTTTTTTTGCTTCCAAAAATGAATGTTATTTTGCATACAATTAATTAATATGTTTTATTTCAATTTAATTAGTTAAATATATCAATGTCTCTTAAAAAAGTTATATGATTATACAATAAGTCATATGAATGCATTTGAAATATTTTATACGATAACATTTATAAAGATTTTTTAGGGAAACAAACATCCATACAAATTAATAACATCATTATACTGATTAAATCTCCACAAAATAGAATCTACAACATCCAATATATATAAAATAACAAGATAATTATTGTAACATGATCATCATCTATAATTAAAACAAGTGAGTCAAATATATATAATTTAAGTGATTTTGACAACATCCATCATGAGCAGTAAATTAAAACCATCATATGTAATAAATATGCATCCAAATGATCAATCATTTTCAATATATAAAAATTGATGAGTCAATACTAATAGGATCATCATCATATATAATTAAAACAAGTGAAATTCACATATCCTAGTAGATCAATAACATGTGAAAATGATACATCATGTACAATTAATATAAATAAAAATGATAAATTATGTGAGACATAATGATACAAGTTAATATGATACATCATATCAAAATGATATAAATCAAAATGATACATGTAAAAAAGATACAACTCAATAATATGGTATGAGAGGCCGTGAAAATGATACATATGATAGTAACCATGAAAATAGGCATCATAATAATATATAAAAAATGGTCCATGATGTAGTTTATATGATCATGAATGTCACTGGCTGCTACCAACAACTAACCCATCATTACCATCACCATTGTGATCATGATCAGCCCCACTGCCATCTATATTTGTGTCATCATGAGCATCATTTGCCATCTCAACATTGGACCCAACATGATGTGGATCTATGTGATGAGGATCATTCATATTTTCTGGAAGATTCTTATTATGCAAAAAAAAAACATTTAGAATGAAAAGTTATTATTTATTTCATGCAATAATTATTTTCTATGTTGTATATATAAAATTACAACATGTGAAATGAAACGATAATCATATTACATAATATCAAAATGCACATACGATAATAAAATTTTAAATAAGTTACAACTAAGATGCCATTCCAATGAAGGTTTCAAGATTTGGTGGGAGAATAATCATAGCTCAAAGGTAGGATGAATAACGCTTATTTAGATCTATGATTATCAAGTTGATAGGTGAAAAAACAAACAAACATGAATATAGAGCATCAGAATGAATTTTGTTTGATGTTATAAGAAAAAGTGACAATTCAGAAACTTGTAAAGTAGAGCACCAAATGAATTCAACAAACTTATATGACTTTCGTTTCAAATATGAAGACTAAAAACACTTATGGAATTGCACATGAAAAACATTACTAGGAAAACTGACTACCAAGCATCACTAAAAGAATCTCCGATATAAGAGTTTAAATACTTTTGCCATTAAATCTCTATTAATCTCAAAATAGAGTCAAATACAAAACAAGTCTTTTTCTTTAGAAACCAACCCTTCTCTCTATTTTTTCATCTAATTTATACAAAAATTACATAAGCTTTGAGATCCATAATATTTGGAAAGTTTTAATTACAAAATACTAAAAATATATACATATCTTGATGACTTTAAATTAAACATGAAAAATACAGATGCAAGGAATAAGTGATGAGTTAGCATTTTGAAGCATAATCCATGGTGGCAAAGAAATATGCCCGTAGCTATAGAATCTACTAAAGATGTGGATCCGAACTAGTTACTGACAAACTGGAATAAAATCTAGAAAACCCCCTTTTTATAGCCCTAATATCCCGATTTGATATTGACTAATATGCTCAAAATAACAATTTCCTTTTAATCTCTTCCATGAATTTACCCTATCTTTCCAAGATAATGCTTATTATATAAATATAACCTCTAATAATATTTGAAAAAATCTATATCCTTATTGTTATTAAAACAATGTTGCTAGGGAGTACTATTCAGACGTTGAAAAAATATCTGGGTATATGCTGTCGAAATCAAAACAATGAAAGCATTGCCAAAATATCTGGCAGCGCTGTAAAAAAATCAAAGATCAACGCTGCCAAAACATTTGGCAACACTGCCTTTTCGATGCTCATTTTACAAGGCATAGAATTTTGGCATAAAGAAGTATTAGAGATGGAGCAACAAAAACATTATAGGATTGTCCATAGATTGAAGAGGTGAAGAGTTGGCCACAAGTTGCCCATGGTTTTGAAGGCAATTCTAGAAGTGTTGCTAATGATCCAAAGAACTGTAAAGGAGAGTGAAGACACTTGGGATGAGTCTATGACATGCATGTCAGCATTAGAGTACATCATACACAAATCAGCCCTACTATATCTTTATATAAATGATGTTGCACTAAACTTATGACATTCTCTTCTTTTGTTAGAGGGATTTACCATGGATCTTTACCCAACCTTGGAGGCTGCTTTTTAGGAAAAGTGCTCACTAAACCAGGCCAAGTTTATGCCCATACCAATACTGGAAGTGTCTCATTCCACAAATTCAAGGATCGATCCTTTTATCATGTTGTTTCTAGGTGACATTGTATTGAAGTCAAAGAATTTTTTCAATACTGCCTCAGAATACCGGAAAGTCCTACAACAACTCAAAAGATAACAAAGATGATAATGTTTACTTATACCTTTGATTATCAAGTTGGTAGTCAAGAAAAGAGAACAAACCATTACAACAGAGCATCACAATGAGTTATGTGCAACTTTAGCAGAAATGGTGAAAATATTTGAATCTCATAATAGTAGAGCATCTCAACAGAGATGAATTCCACGAAACTTAACTTTAGATCAAATATGAAGACTTAACATCCATGAAATATCACACAGGAAAGAAACATAACTAAGGAAACAAATTGATAAACACCACAAAAGGAATCTCTGACATGAAATCTTTAATACTTCTGCCTTGAAAATCTTATTAATCTAAAAAATAAAACATACACAATATAAGTTTGTTTAAAAAAAACAACCCTTGGTTCTTCGTTTTTCACAGCTTTATAGAAGTTTACAAACTGAAATCCATAGTTTTTGGGTAGTTTTAATTACAAAATACTAAATATATATGTATATATCTTTAATCTATTAAAACTAAAACTGAAAATACATTTACAAGGAAAGACTCACACATTGATAATTCAGAACAACAAAAAGTGGCCCCGTTGCTGTGAAGTTGCTAAAGATGTGGATCGAAATAGGTCACTGATAATTTGCAGCAAAATCTGGAGAATCCCCTGTTTCTTGCCTCAAAATCCTTCTTTGATGTTGATTGATCCGCTCAAAATGGAAATTTCCCTTTGATCTCTATTCTATCCTTATCAAGATAGTGCTTTTTGTGCAATAGATATTCTCCAAAAATATTTTGACAAAATCCATATCCTTATCGCCTTCAAAATTGTGTTGCTAGGGAGTATGATTCAAGTGTTGACACAATATATGGGTATATGTGTTTTCAAAATCAAAACAGTAAAAGCGTTGTCGAAACAGATCAAAGGTCAACGCTTCTAAAACATTTGATAGTGCTATAAAAAACAAATAAAAAATTAGTGTTGTTAGAACATTTAACAACACTGTATTTTGGATATTTATTTAACTTTTTCTGTTGCGTCTAGCAAAAGTTCCATGTGGCTATTTTCAATATGTTTTGTCTTTTTGCTTCTATTTTTCTCTTTTACTCCTTTTTTGGGTCTTCTTCTTCTTAGAGGAACTTGAAGCTTCCTCCTTGTTGATTAAATCTGTCATAGGTATATCATCAATATAAATAAATTTCTCTTTCAATGCTGGGTTTTGTTGTAATTTAGAGGTGATCCTAAGCTTATTTATGGGCCTTGTATGGGGTCTTCTCATCCCATACATCTCAGCTAGGGTAACCTCTTTCTCCTCTTCCTTTTGTGCTAGTTTGGATGATTGGGTTTGATCTTTTAAGTCCTCTGTCTCACTGAGTTTAACCCCTGAGCCCCTTTCTTGTTTATTACTGTTAAGCTTATCAGTAGGGTAATCTTCTGGCACCTTTGGAAACTGTTCTTGAGGGGAAGATGAAGTTTTTTTCTCAAGAACCCTCCTACTCCTTCTTACATACCCTTTTTCTGCTATAGGAGAAATAGCGTTTTCTATTTTTTTACCCAATGAAGCTTTTTTCCTGCTTCTGGTAAGGACAAAGGAAATTGTTTGCTTTAGAGTTTCGAGGTTTTGGATAGGGTTCTTGGCATTTCTCTATTTCTTACCCTTGATGACTTTCAGTTTGGCAATAATTGATTCAACAAACCCTCCCCATAATAAGAAATGATCCCAAGTTCTTCCTATCTTGCTCAGATGATTGACAACTAATATTTTAATCAAACCCTTATGAAAAATGCAATGGGGAGAAGACTTGGGTTTTGCTCTAATTTTTGCAGACATTTTCATAAGACTCTTTAACAAGAAAAATGGCATGTTCATTCTTAATTGACCAGCTAAATGAGCCAAAAACTTGAAGTGGTACATTACAATCCTATTGTATCTACCCTCACACATAAAATACATCTGTATGAACTTCTAGGTGCCATTCTAAGTGGGTTTGAGGCATGTTCGTTATACATTCATCCTCCAATTTTCACTTTGGCACCCTTCCATTAGGAAAACTGCAATGTTGATACCCAAAAGGTTTTGGTTTTTAAACCATCTATCCCATCAATAGGAAATCTTCTTGCCTCAATAATGATTTCCTCTGTAAATGGGAAAGAAATGTTAGTAAAAGTAACCACCTTCCCATCAAACCCCTTTGCGAAGAACCTAGGAACATTGTAATTGAACCCCTGGAGCCTGTGACAATACTCTTCCCAACTCACCTGCACAAACCATTCATAATATTATGAATAAAATTCAGTAAAGTCTGCTCCATTTGGCTCATCCCTGCACAAAGGCCCTCCCTTTATCGTATTTGTGAATGGATATGGAAATCACAAAACGGTTGAAGAATCAACAACTGATCAATGACTGATTTTGTGTAGAAATGATAAGAAATTTGCTACTGCTAATGAATTCGAACTGAAAATAAGAGACACAAATTTCTTCTACTATTTTGCGGAAAGGAAAACACACAATATAAACAAATGCAATAGCATGCAACGATCAAAACACAAGGAACACAATGATTTTACAGGGGAACCCAACTAGGAAAAACCCCTACACTTATTTGCATTAATTTAGATGAGAATATGGATCAATTAGAATGGTTTCTTCACACATGAAGCACACCATTCACTACAATTTTGATCTCCTACTGTTATAGCACCATTTACCACCGTCAGTATATTTGATGCTCTGTGTTATGGCTTAGGGCAACCCTTCCCTTCCAGACTTGGTCCAAATTCTAAAAAACAATGTTATAAATCCCATACGTTGTTTTTCCTTGTATAAAAAGCATATACACACGGGTCAGTCTATACCCAACCCACATATGTGTTAAAAGAAATATATAATCTCCTTAAATTCGAGTGGAGTTTACAGGGTTTACCTGTTACTCACCTACTATATCCCATGGCCCAATTATTTCCCAATTCAAAAACTAATTTGGAGAAGTATAAATAAACATCTATGGTAAGGCCTAAGAGAGGAGAAAATATTAGATATTGATATTATAGTTGATTACACCCCTGATCAAGTCTGAAGAAATCTCCGTGCTTCCTACACTCCCAAGTCATAGGAAACCTCTGTTTCCTTCTGGAGATGTCCTTAATCCCTTTATGATATCCTTGTGTATACCTATGGAGGAGGATTGTTGAGGCCTGGGCAGGACGGATCCGGAGGACAGTTTCTCTTGGAGTCAACGGACGACTCAGGTTGTAATTATTCCATATTTTATTTAGTTTACATCAATAAAGAGGTGTTGTCTTGCTCTTGATGTTTATAGTCTTTATGCATTAATCTATGTTATGATTTTCTTATAAAATATTATATTAATGCTTATTTTCTTACATGCTTATATGACCTAACACCTATATCATGAACATGCTTTCCATTATTGCTATTGTATATTCTTTGTTTGATTGAGTTGCAGGTTCTAAGGCAATGGAAGAAGCAGAGGGTTTGGACCCTATGGGAACGACCTCAAACATAGGACCTCCGGGTAATACCTATTCTTCCTACTTCAGTAGTTTAAGTATTAGGACTGCCTGTTTGCGTGTCTCTTTATGTTGTATGCCCTCCGCTCTGTTGGGGTTCTCAACCCAAGACCATATGGTGATTCTACCTGTAACAGAATTGACGACTCCACTGGGGAAAATATTCTTGTTTTTCCTAGATTGGGTTGTTTCTTCTTGATCAAGGCCTATTTGATTGGTTTCTTGCTTTTACAGTGTTTGTGACCTATTTGCTTCTTAGGCATCAAGTCCGATCTTTTGGATCATGCCTGGATTTTTTTTTCTTGATTGAGCTTTGTATACGCATTCCTTAGAGGATACATTAGCGTATGCACGCTAGTTTCTTCAAATAAACTCGCATATAAGAGAGTTTCCTCTGTTTTAGTTGCGTATACACGCTTCTATGTCTTTACATGATCGCATATACCTTATTTTGAATTAATTTTCCAAAATATTTTTCCTAGTTAAGATTGTTGCCTGGTGGTTTTTTCTATTTTCTGGTCATTCACTGTCAATGAAGCTCTGCTTTCATGCAAGCTTTCAATTTCTAATCTTCTTCTTTTTGAAAAACCTAGTTAACCTAGGGTTTTCTTTTTGAGTAAAGTTTTAGTTTGGCTCTTGGGTTCAAGGATTCTTGTGGAAGTTCTTGGTTATTCTGACTTTGTAGAACAAGAAGCTGATTGCAGTTTTGTTTATAACCCAATTTTCAGATTTCTTTGCTTGCTTTCCTTTTTGGTTGACCTATTTTGTTTTTCATGTTTTTTTTGAGTGCCTCTTTGGAAATCTTGAAAGTCTTTCTTGACATTCTTTTGGTTTGCTGAAGTCCTTTATATTGCGGTTCAGATCAATCTATGCAAGTCTGTAGTCCTTTATCATTTCAAGTTTCATTATATTAATGATGTGCATAACTTGCGAATTTTGGGACTCTTTCCAAGGATGGAATAACCCAGCTGTTAGTGGCTTAGGAGCTGGGAATCAGTTCTCTTTCAGCCAACAGGGGAATATGCCGTACTCCTCTGTGAGTTCATTGCAGATTTTTTCTCCGTTTGCTAATGCATGGAACCCTTACTAAGGGCTCTCTGCTCCATTCAATACCTCATTAGGGGGAAATTTCATTGGATATGGAAATTTTTCGGCAGGAGTTGGAGAAAATCCGATTTTTTCTGGGCCAAAAGGTTTTCCTTATGGTTCAGGCATTTCTACAAATTACTTCAGGCAACTTGGTGCCTTCACAAATCTAGGATATTCTTTTCAGAACATTGGATATTCTGCCCAGACTAGGTGGAATCCTCAAGGTCCTCTGCGCTTACCTTTCATGGTAACTTTAAACTTTCCAAATCTATCAATGTTGACTAATGATCCTATCCAATATAACCCAGCTTGACCTTCGATTCCAACCAAACTTCCATCAGACATACCCAAATTTGAAGGGAAGACTGGTGAAGATCCAAGCAACCATATAACCACTTTCCATTTATGGTGTTTGTTGAACTCCCTGATAGATGATTCAATCAGGTTGAGATTATTTCAATGCCCCCTAACTGGGAATGTGGCTAAATGGTATATTGAACTCCCAGGGGGCACCTTCACTTCGTTTGGTGACTTGGCTACCATATTTTTAAACCATTTTCAATTGCCCATTTGTTATGATGCTCGAACTGAGCTCCTAGCTAATTTCCACCAAGACCACACAACCCACATTTCTAATCATATCCTGGAATGGAGGAGAAGGAAGAGGCTTATTAAAGCCAATATTCCACAAGAATTCCTGCTTTACCAGTTTCTCAAATATTTGCAACCTAAAATATCTAAGGATGTATCACTCTCTGGTGTCTTCACTGAAGAACAAGCTATTTTAAGAGCCCAATAGCTAGAACTCATATATTCTCAATCTGGGGTTCTTGAGAAAATTTTGCCTGATGCTCCTAGATCTAAGGTTGATTTAGACAAGCTGAAGCCAGGTCTCCATGCCGATGGGCTAGTCGGATCGATTGATAATAGCACGTCTAACCTTCTAAATCAATTGCAACAATTGTCTTTGCAAACTGCTTCTTCTATTCAGGCATTGCCATCAGTGTCCATGCCTTCTCAACCTTCGTCTATCAATGCCGTTCAAACTTCTAACCCCAAAGGAAACCAACAATCCAATGGGAAGAAGAAAGGACGTGGTAGGAAAAATAATCAAGATGGGAAGGGTAATGCAAATAAGCTCGATAGTGATGCTGGTGGGGGGGGGGTAAAAAAGAGTCCAAGAAGAAAGTAAAGTTTCCATGCAAGTTATGCAATGGTGACCATTTGACTCATATTTTCCCAAAGATTTAGGACGCTCAACACTTATTGGTTCAACAAGGGTCTTCTAGCTCCCAGAATGTGCTAACTAACCCTTTTCCCCAAGGGAAACAGTTGTTTGCTGGCACGAATGCTACTACTGGTACCCCCACAGGGGCAACCAGGAAGGGGAAAATCCATCAAATGTTTATATGATGAGTTCACATATTGACGTTTCTACACGGTCACGTGATTATGGTGAACCAGAATCGTCTAAGGCTAAGACTACTCCTGATGTTTTAGAGCCACTCCATATCGAGAGGCTCGTAGTTGAGTCTATACCTCGGATGCCGAAAGGCTCCAAAAAATGTTCGACAATTAACCCCAATGCCAAGGAAGCTCAGAACTACTCTATTGTAGAAGATTTGGCTCAGAGTCCTTGTGCCATGTCAGTATTAGAGGTACTTCAGTCATGCCTAGCACAAAGGAGTGCATTACTCACTGCGATCAGAGCAGTTGATCCAAAAAACTCTCTTGTTCTTACTTTCGACATGTCGAATATCAAGAAGAGACTCCCACATCATATGGCTTTTCAAATCAAGTCTACATACCGAAATACCAATATGTTTCAAACCGTAGTTGATGAGGGAGCTTCCACATGTATAATGTTCATATCATGTTGGTAGGCTATCAGATCACCTCAGGCTGTTTCATCACCTACTCTCTTAACAACATTTGATGGTCATTCTCATAGGCCACATGGGATTATTCTAGCCTTTACCATCTGTGTTGGGGGCAAGGTTGTAAGTATCTTTGCAGAAATAGTTGATGCAAATTTGGATTACAATCTCCTTTGGGAAGAAATTGGATTTATGAGATGGATGCTATTGTATCATCGTTATTCCGCATCCTCTATTTTCCTCATGAAGGGAGAATTGTAATGGTTGATCATATGGATTATTCTTCTGGTGAATCCAATGCATCTTCTGAATCTACTATTCCCTTAGTGAACAATCCTAAGTAGCCTATTGAGAACCTAGGAAGAATGTACTCTTCCTTAATGGGTACCTTTGATTTTCCTGCTCCTATTGCTATAATTAATGCTATTTCATCTTCCAAGGCACCTTCTCGAAGAAAGTTCTTTAGAACTCATTATTTTTCAGATCCTTGGCGCTTACCCTCTTCTACCACCACATTAGATGAGGGGCAAGTGGGTAGAACGAAATTTCCTATGTCTGCAGCTAAAATTTCTTATCAATATATAGTTAACACTGCAGACTCCGATCGTACTCCTTTTTCACCAGAGGATCTGGATGGGGATGTGGCTCTGGCCTAGAATCTTGATTCAACTTCTGCAATGGATTGCCTAGATACTGTTTTTCCATCCAAAGAAGCAATTCTAGAAGAAATGACGAGTGTGAGAGAATGTGGGATGATTTGCATCATTGGTCATATTTCCTTCGTGATTTGTGAGAAGTAGAATCAAGCTTGTCCAGTCCTTCATCTACTAGTGATGTTCACATAGTTTTAAATCCTTTGGCTCCAACACAATTTTTGGCCAAAGGTAACATGTCTTTCATTTCACAAACTGTTCCAGTGAACATCTCTAGGAATACCAACGTTATCAAAAATGTCTTCGTTGGAGCTAATTTTTCCCCTAAAGAAATTCAAACTTATACAGATCTCTTTAAAGAGTTTCAAGACGTGTTCGCTTGGTCTTATGAGGAAATGCCCGGGATAGATCCATCTATAGTCCAGCATGAGATCAAGACATATGAAAATGAAAAACCTATTCACCAGAAGCTTTGACCAGTAAACCCTAGAAAAGAAACAACTATCAAAGTTGAGGTTGAAAAGTTGCTTAAGGTGGGTTTCATATACTCCGTTCCTTAAACTGAGTGGGTCTTGAATCCAGTCCCCGTTGATAAGAAGCAAGGAACGATCCGTGTATGCACTGAATTTAGGGCCTTGAATAAGGCTTGTCCTAAAGATAATTACCCCACACCCTTTATTGATTAGATTATCGATGAATGTGCGGGTAATGAGATTTTCTCGTTTATGAACGGATTTTCTGGTTATAATCAAATCACTATTCGTCTGGAAGATCAACATAAGACAACTTTTATTTCCCCTGGGGTACATTTGCATATAAGAAGATGCCTTTTGGCCTTAAAAATTTTGGAGCTACCTTTCAGTAGGCCATGTCATATGCTTTTCACAACATCAAACATGTTATCGAAGCTTACTTGGATGATTTAGCTGCTCATTCTCGAAAGAGAATTGATCATCCCAAACATCTTCTATTAATGTTTGAATGATGTCGTTTCTATAAAATTTGGTTGAATCCAAATAAGTGTGTTTTCGCCATCACGTCTGGTCGGTTGTTGGGATTCATTATTTGTACTGAAGGGATTCGTGTAGATCCCTTCAAGGTTGAGGCAATACTTCAGTTTCCTCCCCATCCTCTATTCGTCAACTTCAGAGTCTTCAAGGAAAATCCAATTTCTTAAGGATATTTATAGCTAATTATGCCGATATTACTAAAGGATTTATGAGATTTCTTAAGAAATGGGTCCCATTTCTATGGGATGATTTCGTGCAATGCTCATTTCATGCTTTGAAAAAACCATTAAACTCTACTCCTTTGTTGAGTCCACCTGATTATAGTAGACACTTCCTTTTATATTTCGCTACAGAAGAATCAACTATTGGTATGGTTCTAGTTTAGGAAGACGATGCTTTCAGTGAACACATAATCTATTATCTGAGCCGAGGCTTAGTGGGCCCTGAAATGCGCTATTCTCCCATTGAGAAATTAGCTTTGGCAGCTGTCCATGTTGTCCAACAACTTAGACATTATATTCTTCTTTGAAAAACTTTTGTCTTAGCAGCTGTCAATTCATTTCAATTTGTTCTCAGCAGGCGAGTGATTGGGGGCAAATACAATATATGGATTGTCATTTTACAAGAGTTCGATCTCAAATTCATGTCAGCTAAGTCTAAGAAATCCTTAGTATTTGTAGAATTGATCTCAGAGTTGCCTTGTGAGGAAGAAATAGTTTATGAGGAATCATTTCTTGATGTACATATTTTCCTTATTTCCTCGCAAGATCCTTGGTATGGAGATATCATTATATATCTCCAGACTTTGAAGTTTCCACTCACTTTTTCGAAGGATGAATGTAGAAAGTTACGTCACCTAGCTAAAAGCTATATTATTATAGGTGACACTTTATATCGTCGCGGGGTTGATTCAATCCTTAGAAATTGTTTAATCTTAGAAGAAGCTGAGTCTATGCTAAATGATTGCCACAATGGAGCTTGTGGTGGTCATCTATCTCGGCTTGCAACAACCCAATTTTTTTTATGTGCAGGTTACTTTTGGCCTTCGATCTTCAAGGATTGTATAGAAGCGGTCAAAAGATTCCACCCTTGTCAAGTTTATACTTGGAAAATGCGCATGCATTTAGCTCTGCTCTTCCTTGTTGTTAGTGTCAGTCTTGTTAGCCTATCACTTGGATCAAATGTGCTTTTACTAAGCTTCTTAGGACTATCAAAATCAAAATTTTCATGTCACTAGGTTTACATAGTAAAATTTGGTCACTGTTTGGTCAGTCTAGAAATGAGTTTAGTCTTTTGAAAATTCACTCATGCTGGTCACCTATCACATTTCTATGAAGGTGTCATAATAAAAGCAAGTCAGTCATCATCATCATTTCATTCAGTTTCAGGTCATCCATTAGGTCGCTAGGGTTTCCAAGGTCCATCATTATCATGAATAAATCCAACAGTGAATAGAGCATGACAAGCAGCTCTTTGACATTGATTTGTTGAGTTATCACAAATTCATCATGCTTTCAGTTTGAAAACCTCCAGAAGAAGAAGTTCCAGTGCTCAGGAAAGTGAAAACACAACTTAGGTTTCAGCCTTAAAGGTGACTCTGTTTTCAAAAGTGAAAAAATCAGTTTTTCAAAGGTTTGCGGGTCCCATTTCTTTTTAAAAGGAGAAATTAATTTGCCTATATAAACTCAAAAGCCCCAAACTTGTCTTATTTACCTCTCATTCAGTCTTGTGTATCGAGCTCTCCTACCCAAAAGAGAGAAAAATTCGTTTCCATAGGTGAAATTGGAAAAAAAAACCTCAAGGTGCTATGCTTAGGAAGACTGCGCTGCGGTTGGAGCCCTGGTGCTGCGCTCAGGCTAACTGCGTTGCGCTTGGGCCAGAGTGTCTAGAAATCACCCGAATCTCTCCCAAAACCGATTTTAAAGCTTGCTAACCTGATTTCATTGCATCCTAAGCTAGGCTACAAGTAAGTACATCATTCCACTTGCTTCTTTGTTTTTCAAAATCATTTCATGCCAAAGATTTCTCCAATTAGGGTTTTGTAGTGAGATTTTCATGAAAAATGATAGGATTGATGATGACCATTTTCATTTCTTGATTTTTAACATGTAAAATCTTTCCCTACACCTTTATACATGTTAGATAAACTGTGTAAACCACTCAATCAACCTCAAAACATAAGTTTACCTCATTAAAAGTGAAACCCTAGTTCATTCTTAGGGGTTTTTGGCACTTTCACTAAAATATCTGTTTTTTCCTTCTCATAAGCATATCATTCCTCCATTGGTTTTTCATTCATTTTCATCAGTTTTCCATAGCTCATATACCATATTTCAAACCTCCTTTACCATTTCATCAAACTTCACCTACCTCTCATTCCACTTTCCACTCATACCTCACAGTTTTTCTCATTTTCCTGCTGCTAGGGTTTTTGTCATCATGGAAGCAGAATCTTCACCAGAGAGGAAGAGACATCACAAGGGAGGGAAAATCCTCAGATATGAGCCATCAAATTGCAGTGAAATCAACTCATCTCCCTTTATCAAACAGTGCTTTGAAGATGTGAATTGCTTGGATTTTTGCAAAAGGGTGAGTGAAGTAGGATTCAATGAGTAGTTGAGAGATTGGGTGGCAACTTAGTTGAAAGGTGAAAGTGCTAGTATTGCTAGTGTTGAATTCAATTTTTCAGTGGCATCCACTTCACTTGCTACAGGGCTACCAGACAATGGTGAATATTGGTTCAAGGGGATGATCCTAGATATTGAGTATTATAGACCCTTCTTGAAAACACCATATAGGGAAAAACATGCTCATGTTATGCCTTTCAAGTACTTATTGGAGAAGTATTCCCCCTTGATGAAGATTGTCATGAAGTTCTTTACATGTGAAGGAAGATTCTCTAGATTGTATGCATATCATATTCACCTCCTAATGCACTTTGCCTCTCAGAAGCCACTCAATATGTGCAACTACCTATGTAGGAGAATTGCCAAAATGTCAGAGAGGATTCAGATGAAGAACAAGGAGCACTACCCTAGCCTATTTCATCATAGTCTGGTCAAGACTATAGTCCTTCATCAACTTGTAGAGAAAGGTATGACTTGGGAAATTTTTTTGGAAACAACCTTGAAATGGCATGAAGCCAATGTAGCAGCTCAACCCTCTAGCATGCCAACATAGAAAATGAAAGTGGGGTCCTCTAGCAAACTAGTTGAAAGAACCAAGGCACCTAAGCCTGAAGTGACTAGGATGTACAAGAGAGGGAATAGGCTTGTGTTTGCTTCTCATGGTGAGAAAGGGGCCAAGCCTTCTACATCAACAAAACAGGGATTGATAACGCAAGATAAGGACATGGTTGAACATGAATTTGAGTTGGTTTATTTAGAGGCAGAGGATCAGACTTCAAGCATGTAGCAGATGATCAGAGATAAAGACTATCAGATCAAAGAGATCATAGTCAACATGGCGAGAGAAAGGTACATCATTTCATTCCTTGAACAAGAGAATAGTCAGCTCAAAGTGAAGCAATTGATCATGGAAAAAGAGCAAACCAAATTATTGCAGCAGGTTGGAAAGGGCAAAGCAGTCATAGAGTCAAGTGAGCCTGAAAGAACACAAGGGAAGGGTAAGAGGAAAAGGCCAAGAACAAAAGGGCTAAAGAAGGCATTGCAAGAAGAAGAGGAACACATTTTGTTGAATGAAGAGCTAGACCTAGAGGAAAAAATTGCTCTTGAGGTCAATCAAGACAAGAAGTATTGGCTCAACAGGGTGAATGATCAATTGGAGAAGCTTCTAGAGAAGGAAAATAGATACAATCAACTGCTTAGGCATATGGCACACCACTACCAGGCTCAAAACATGATTTGTAACGTCAAAGTCAAGCAGCTTGAAAACAAGCTCAAAGAAGCCAAAAAGGACCAAAAAGATGAAGGAAACTTGGAGATGCTTGCTAAAGCATCTATGAAGGTTTAACATATATCATTTTACAGCTCTTGGCCAATTTTGAGCAAATTTTGAGCAATTTTGGTTTTTTGTGAATTTTGAAGCCAAATTCAGAAATTTAGTAGTTCCAGGAGCGGCGCTGTGCTTTTTCCTCAGGCATCTATTTCAGAAAAAATCCACATTTTTTGAAATCTCTTGCCATCCTCTAAAAACCCATTTTCTCATATTTTCCAGAGGTGGCTTAGATTTTGAGAAAAGTGGAAAAAGTGGTAAAAAAGTAGCTTTTTGGACCCTTTTTTGACAGGCGCTGCGCTCCTGGAGCAACCTTGGAAGAATGGATTTTTGAAGGCCTTCCCATGAGTAATTTTCAAAAATTAAAACTATTTTGGAAACTAGACTTGAAGGGCTAGTTTACCGTTCTCTCAAATCTTCATTTATACCTCAGGAAGGCACTTGAAAATGAGGTCAAAGTCAGCGCTGCGCTTCTGCATTTTTCTGTGTTTTAAATTGTAAATTTCACTGTGTAAATGGCACTTGTTTCGAGGCTAGCTGATGCAGGCATGAATAAATGTACATGATAGGTTGTTTTTGATGTTTATTAGGCCTTATAAAGGAAGAAAACTCCTAAACAAACTCTCCAAGAAGTGTTTGAGTTTCACCTTCTCACTCTCACCTGTTGGTTGAGAGAATCTTGGAGTCAGTTCCACTACCTACGAATTCAACTCCTGAAGGTGGGAAAGTGGTCTAAGTGAGTCTATATGTATCATTTCTCTTTCAGAGAGAAGGGTTTGACTTTTGTGGAGGAGGCTTGCATGTAATGATCTTCTCAGCTAATACAAAGACAATTGCAACTATTTTTAAGGAACTCTAGTCCAGTGAGTTCATGGTGTTTTTTCTTCTTTCTATCTGTTTTCTAATGGTTAAATCATCTTTATACACATGTTTTGTTTTCTTTCTATGGATATGTTGGGTCTCTATAATACTAGTGATTACCCCATTACTATTGTAGTTGTATCCCTTATTAATATTGTTGTGCCCCTATTGTCCCCATATTGTTATTACTGTGCCCCATAGAATCTCTCTATTGTTATTTTTGTGGCTTTATATTATTATTGTTAGGTCGGCTGGGTTATATTGTGACTCCTTAGACTCCTATATATAGAAAGGAGGTTTTGTCATTTGAATCATCCAAGAATTGTTCATTTGTGTAATGTAAAAGAGGTTGCGCCCTCGAACAGGCTAAATTCTAAGGCGTTGATCTCTCTTTTCTATCTTTTTGAGAGCTCGTTTCATAACATTTGGTATCAGAGCTTTGGATTCTAGGGTTTCGTTGCTCCAAACAGGTCATCGTGGTATTTTCGCTATAAATTTTTTCTACGACGTTTCAGAAGCTAAAAAAACCCATTTTAGAAGAAATCGCGCTCAATCTCGGGTCCGAATTTTAGATATTTTTGTGCTATATTTGCGAAGATATGATCTGAGGAAGTTGGTCTTTTTGCAGAATCCCGAATTACATTCCAAACAGGTGACCTGGGGAAAATCGTCATAAATTTCCCTCTGAGAATTGGATTGAAATTTTGTAAGAAGGTAAAGAAAGAGAACGGACTGTAGTTTCTTGTATATATTTTTCAGAGCCAAAGGTCGAAACAATGACTCGTGGCACGTCATACAAGTTCGCTCTATTGAACTAGTCTATAATCAGGTCATCTTGGGAGATTGTGCATAACTCTTGCTTGGAGAATTCAATTTGGATCTGACTGGTGGCATTGGAAAGAGGACATAGAGGGCTACTACAGATCACAATTTCAGAGCTGGATGATCCAAAATTGCAGAGATATATCAGATTTAATATCAAGCTTCTACAAAGTGAAAAAAGGTGTGTAGTTTTTTTTTAAATTTTTGCATAAGCTTGGTTTGAAAAATTAGTTTGAATCAGTAATTGATGCCCCGAGGAAAGAAAATGCAAACACCTAGTAAGCAACCTGAAAGCTCTAGCATGGCTCATGAAGAAGAGGAAGAAATGCAACATGATATATCAAAATTACGGACCAAGTGCAACAAGTGTCACTTGCACAAAAATAAACAGAATCTAAGATGGATGGATTAAGGAAAGATTTAGAAGCTAAGATGGATGGTTTAAAGAAAGGTGTAGAAGCTAAGATGGATGGCATGGAAACTAAGATGAATGGCATGGATGCTAAAATTGATGGCATGGATGATAAGATGGAAGAATTGAAGATAAATATGAATAAGTTGCTACAAGAAATGGTCACTAATGGTGAAAGGGTAGTAAAGGGAACTCATGATGAGAACAAAAGAAATGCTAATCATGATTCCATAGACTCTAATGTTGGATCGAAGACCCACCATATTCCAAAAATCGATATGAGGAAGTTTGATGGCAAGGATCCCGCAACATGGATATTACAGATGGAGCAATTTTTCAATCTCAATAATGTGCAAAACACACAAAAGGTACGTATTGTAACTTTATATTTGGAACCAAATCAGTTTGTATGGTATCAATGGCTTTGCTCTCGTAAACAAATTATCACTTGGGCAATTTTTACAGAAGAATTGATAGCACATTATGAGGATACAAAAAACAACACTTTTTTTAGCCAATTGATAAGTCTCAAACAAAAGGGTTCAATAATGGAGCACATTGAGGAGTTCCAAAAATTGAACATAAGGGTAAAAAACATTCTAGAGGAGCATAGGATTGATGTGTTCATAGGGACTTTAAAGGATAATATCCAACATGATGTTTGCCTTTGGGAACTTGATTCATTAGAGAAGGCATTCAGGTTATCAAGAAAAATGGAAAGCAAAATTATGGCAACCAGGAAGCATACCACTCACAAGTATAAAGATGGAAGTGTTGTTGCCCCTAGTCTTCCACAACCTATAAGGTTGACACCACAACAATTGGAAGAAAAAAGAGCAAAAGGGCTTTGTTACAGTTGTGATAGCAAATACACTAAAGTTCATAAGTGTGCTGAGGAGAAATTATTCTACATAGATTGTGAAGAGGAAGAAGAAAAGGAACAAGAAAGGTCAAAAGAAGAGGATATACTCTAGGAACAAAGCCTAGATAAAGAAGAAATGAACCTGACCATATCTTGTAATGCATTGGCGAGAATTACCACTCCTCAAACCATCAAGATAGAAGGACAAATCAGGAAGAAAAAGGTAATAGTGTTGATTGATTCAGGAAGTACCCACAATTTTATTCATTGTAAGGTAGCAAAAGAATTGAATTGCTTCTTATATCCAGCACCAGAGTGTCAAGTGATGGTTGCAAATGGAGGAACAATAAATTGCTCTGGAAAGTGCCATAATATCAAGCTATCCATGGGAGAATATGTATTGACTAGCCCAATGCTTTCCATTCCAATGGGAGGTGCTGATGTTGTACTAGGGGTCCAATGGCTACAATCCTTGGGTACAATAGCTTTTAATTTTCAAGAACTTTTCATGAAATTTTTTGTGGAAGGAAAGAAATTGAATTAAGGGGTATTGCAGGGAAACCGGGAAAGATAACCAGCTCTAACGGTATGACAAAGCTTCTAAAAAAGGAACAAAGAGGTGTAATTGCACAATTATGTTCGCTAGATGTTTCCACGTTGGAATCATCTATTTCTCCAGATCTCCAAAAAGTCTTGGACAATCATTCCAAGGTATTTGAGACTCCCAAAGGTCTCCCACCTATTCGTGATCATGATCATGCTATTCATCTGATTCCAGGAAGTGTTCCTCCAAACATCAGGCCGTATAGATATCCCTATGCCCAAAAGAGTGAAATTGAACGTATGGTTGCAGAAATGCTAGAGGCTAGTATAATTCAACCGAGTCAAAGTTCTTTCTCTGCTCTAGTAGTATTGGTGCACAAGAAAGATGGATCATGGCGCATGTGTTCGGATTATAGGGAGCTCAACAAGCTCACTATTAAAGATAAGTTTCCCATTCCTGTCATTGATGAATTACTGGATGAATTGCATGGATCAATTTACTTCACCAAGTTGGATCTTCGTTCAAGATATCATCAAATCAGAATGAAGACTGAAGACATTCCGAAAACAACATTTAGAACTCATGAGGGTCATTATGAATTTTTGGTCATGCCTTTTGGCCTTACCAATGCACCTTCAACATTTCAAGGTTTGATGAATTCCATTTTCAAACCATTCCTTAGAAAATTTGTGTTAGTATTTTTTGATGATATACTAATCTACAGCAAGTCTTGGAAGGATCATGTTGAACATGTTGACAGGGTGCTACAACTATTGGAGGAGAAACAATTATATGCAAAAAGATCCAAATGTTTCTTTGGAGTACAAGAGGTGGAATATCTGGGTCATATTGTATCTCATGAAGGAGTTAAGGTAGACCCTAGCAAAATTAAAGCCATTAAGGAATGGAAAATCCCCACATCCATAAAGCATCTGCGAGGATTTCTCGGGTTGATAGGGTATTATCGCAAGTTTGTTAAGAATTATTGGAGAATAGAAGCACCTCTAACAACATTATTGAAGAAAGATGCATTTTCATGGACTCCAGAAGCAACAAAGGTCTTCGAGCATCTTAAAGAGGCAATGTGCCAAGCACCGGTCTTAGCTACACCAGACTTCACAAAAACCTTTATTGTGGAATGTGATGCTTCAGGAAATGGAATTGGTGCTGTTTTAATGTAAGATGAAAGACCCATTGCTTTTGAAAGTCGTCCAATCAAGGGAAAGTTTTTACACAAAGCTATTTATGAGAAGGAAATGTTGGCAATACTCCATGCACTTAAGAAATGGCGACCCTACCTAATGGGAAGACACTTCAAGGTAAAAACGAATCATGATAGCCTTAAATACTTTTTAGAACAAAGATTATCCTCTGAAGAGCAACAAAAGTGGGTCACAAAGATGTTGGGTTATGACTTTGAAATCATCTACAAAAAAGGGAAGCAAAATGTGGTGGCAGATGCACTCTCAAGAAAGGATGAGGATGTGGAGGCATTGTTGTGTGCCATTTCTATTATCCAACCAGATTGGATAAACAAAGCAATGGAGGAATGGAAGAACGATGAAGAAGTGTGGGCACTTATTCGAAAGTCACAAAAAGACTCCAGTACGTCTGATACATTTAGCTGGCAAAATGATTCATTATGGTACAAATATCGCTTATACCTCTGTAAGAATTCCCAGCTAAAACAAAAGTTTCTTATGGAATTGCACACTTCTCCCTTAGGAGGGCACTTAGGATTTTTAAAAACTTATCACAGGGTTAAGAAGGAATTGTTTTTGGAGGGCCTTAAATCAGATATTCAAAAGTTTGTGGCGGAATGTTTGGTTTGCCAACAAAATAAAGTTGAAACAATTAAGACACCAGGTCTATTACAACCTTTATCCATTCTAAGCCAACGTTGGGAGGAGGTTTCAATGGATTTTATCACAGGTTTACCCAAGTCTGAGGGAAAGAGTGTCATCATGGTGGTAGCTGACAGACTTACCAAGTATGCACACTTTTGTGCATTATCACATCCATTTAAAGCCAGTACAGTTTCTACTGCATTTATGGAAACAATTCAAAAGCTACATGGAAACCCAAAGATTATTATAAGTGACAGAGATCCCATTTTCACTGGAAATTTTTGGACAGAATTATTTTCTTGTCTTGGTACTCAGTTAGCTCATAGCTCATCTTATCATCCTCAATCTGATGGGAAAACTGAGATAGTAAACAAATGTTTGGAAGGATATCATCGTTGCTTTGTATCTGATAAACAGACACAATGGTTCAAATGGTTGCCTCTGGCTGAATGGTGGTATAAAACTTCCTTCCATATAGCAAAAAAAATGATCCCATTTATGGCACTTTATGGATATCATCCACCATCCATCACATCATATTTAAGAGAAAATTCTAAGGTTCAAGCAGTGGAACATCACATCGAACATCAACAACAAGTCCTCCAACTCTTAAAGGATAACCTCGTGTTGGCACAAAATAGAATGAAACAACAGGCAGATCAACATCGCAACGAAAGAAGTTTTGATGTAGGTGATTGGGTATTCCTACGGCTACAACCATATAAGAAAATGTCCCTCAAGCAAGCTAAGAAGGATAATAAATTATCACCATAAATTATTACAAGGTGTTGCAAAAGATTGGTACTAACAAATTGGAGCTTCCTGCAGCTTCTCAATTGCACCCAGTTTTCCATGTTTCATGTTTAAAGAACGTTATAGGCGACAAGCTACCAATTCAAACAATATTTCCAGAACTTGACGAGGAAGGAAAAATTATATTGGAACCAGAAGAATTCACAGAAACAAGAACTCGACAGTTACGAAATCGATCAATTTCGGAGTATCTTATCAAGTGGAAGAACTTATCCGTTGAAGATTCCACATGGGAGGATGAGAATTTTATATAGAAGCATCCATAACTACTCAAGCGTTGAGGACAACACTTTTTTGAAGGAGAGGGGCATGTTGGGTCCCTATAATACTAGTGATTACCCCATTACTATTGTAGTTGTATCCTTTATTAATATTGTTGTGCCCCTATTGTCCCCATATTGTTATTACTGTGCCCCATAGAATCCCTCTATTGTTATTTTTGTGGCTTTATATTATTATTATTAGGTCGGTTGGGTTATATTGTGACTCCTTAGACTCCTATATATAGAAAGGAGGTTTTTTCATTTGAATCATCCAAGAATTGTTCATTTGTGTAATGTAAAGGAGGTTGCCCCCTCGAAGAGGCTGAATTCTAAGGCGTTGATCTCTCTTTTCTATCTTTTTGAGAGCTGGTTTCATAACAGGATACCTTGTAGTTAAATAGACATGATTCTTGATTTCAAGTTCTGTTTATATGGTTTTCATATTTGTGTTTGTCTTCTAAAAGCTAATGAACTCATATTTTCTTATGCTCATTAGTCTCTTCTAAACTTTCTATTCTATACTACATTGACAATATTCCAAGTACACCATGGCCTTCTGTTACCTAGATCCTTTATATATTTTCTTCTTCACTCCTAAATCCTAGACCTAATCATTGGCTCCAAACCCTGTCCAACAAACCCTAAAATCTAAAATTCACCAACACACAAACAATCATACATATCTAGCTTAAAAATTATTGCTTTAAAGTCATTTCACTGATAAAAGTTTTTGAGAGATCCCTCTCTTGCTCAGTAGGGCTACCTACTAAGCTAAAGTGGTTTGAGGTTACCCTTCTCAATCTCCTCCTCAGCCTAGGAAATTGTAAGGGACTAACACTCGTGATCACCGTCGGTCCATTCATGAAGTGGGGTATTGATTTCACTACATGCAATCGGCCTTCAGTGGGAAATCACAAGTATATCATCATAGCTATCGACTAATTTATAAGTGGGATGAGGCTATGACTACTTTCAAGAATGATGGTGAAACAACAACCCTGTTTCTCTTCAATCAAGTCATTTCCCAGTTTGGTATTCCTAAAGAGATTGTCACTGAACATGGCAGTCACTTCCAGAATTAGATGATTTCTGAATTGGATCTTAAGTTGGTCTCCGGTAGGAGAATTCATCTCCTTATTATCCTCAGGCCAATGGGCAGGTTGAAGCCGTGAAAAAATCCCTAAAAATCACCTTGCAACGGATGATTAATAAATCTCAATACAATTGGTACATTATGTTATATTTGACACTTTGGGCATACCCAATGTTAGTCAAGGTTGCTACTGGTTTTACTCCTTTTCAACTAGTTTATGGGTTGGAATCAATTTTTCTTGTGGAATGTGAAATTCCTTCCCTTAACTTAGCTGTTTAACTTCTTCCAGATACTTCTAGTATTGAAGAATGCCTCGTTCATTTGGAACATCTCAATGATAATCGTCAAGATGCAACCATAATCAACGAAGCTCATAAAAAGAGAGTAAAATCTCAATATGATAAGGCTGTCCATCCTAGGGTTTTCTCTGAAGGCGACCTTGTCCTCGTCTATGACCAAGAAAAAGACGCCTTGGGGGCAGGCAAGTTTATATATATGTGGTATGGTCCCTTCATTGTCAAAATGTTTTGAAAAAGGGAGCTTATGAGTTGATTTATTTTGAGGGAAACGAGTTGTCGGAGCCCAGAAATGGGCTCTATCTTAAAAAATATTTTGCTTAGGCTTCGACCTAGCATTTTCTTGATTGTAAATATTGTATATTTGTGCATATCTATCTATCAGTTTCATAGTGATGTCGATATTTTTGATCTTCTTTGGTAGATATTGATGGATGATTTGATATATCTAGGGTTCGTTGATGGTGCTAGTAGACACACCCGGAACCTTGCTTCCGCAGCTTGGGTGATTTATTATCCATTTGGACAATTGTTGGTTTCAAGAGGTGTATGTATCGGTCCTGCTTCAAATAATGTTGCCGAATATACTGCTATCATTAATTTACTATCTGAGGCAATATCTCTTGGTATTGATTCATTAGTAGTTTACTTGGATTCACAACTGGTGGTATCTCAATTAAATAACATCTATCGTGTGAGAGATCCTTATTTATATCACCAATTTCTGAGAGTGCATTTATTACAAAGATCATTTATTTATATCACATTTATTCATATTCCACGATCATAAAATTCATTTGTAGATTCTATCGCTAATCAAACATTAGATTGGCACATAAATCATTCATCACATTAAAAATAAAAATAATCAAAGAGTCATTTGTATATAGAAGATCATCACGGTAAAACCTTGGTACATAGATAGAGTTTTATGTTCAAAATAATATGCAAAATTGGGACAAAATGTCCTACAAAATTAGGGTTTGTGCCCACAATAATGTCTAATAAAAAGGATATTGTAATCCATCTATGGGTCTGTTGACGGGCCAAAATGTATGATCAATGATTAAGGGGTCTCCCCAGTGTGAAGTCCCAATTAGACCTCACATCGTTTGGGATAGGAGCCCCATCCAGTATGTGGGCCGGAATGCCAACATGAATGCTTTATACTCTTGGTTATAAAATGAGAAGATGTTAGGGTGGGGCAAGAATGAAATGCTTGGGCATCGAAACAAAATCAGCCCAAGATTGATAAATGGCAGAAAGAGGTGCAAACAAGTCACAACAACGATAAGAAGAGATAAACGATGAGAGGGATTAGTGAGATAAAACCCCATCAGACATAATAAATAGGAACATGTCAGAGTTCAATTGCGAATTAGTTCACAATAGGTCACCAACATGGCAAGGAACAAGTCAACACAGATTCAAAAGCAAAACATACATGAAACCACTATGTATAAGAACCTAACATCTTGCGTATATGAAATCACACATACAAATATGGTGAGGTACCAGAAAACTAATACAACCACCATGAGTGAGCATGGGAATCAGTGCCAAAGATAAAATAAAACATCTTATTAATATGCTGCAACTTCAAATACATATCATGCAATTGGTCAATACCCAATAGTGGACCATGGACTATTCATACCATTGCCCAATGCGAAAACCCTAGCCCTACGACAAACCCACTCTCCTAGCTACCAAGAGCTGAGTGGCCCTAGCTCTCAAGCATAAATCAACTATCTATATTGTTATCCACTTCAGTGCTAAAAGCCCTATCTAAATGAGGCCTGGGGGAATATTTATAGAGACAAGGTGATTATTCACCTACTGTGACCCTTTGCCTTTCCTGGTGCCCTTTCAGCTACTCCTATGACTCTTGAGTTTACCCACTTCTTTCTCAAGCCGAAATTGATTGTTACATGCCCATATTAGTTCCAACATAATGGTTGCTACAATGGTGGGCTATATTTACATTATTATGAAAGAAAGAGAAGAGGGGTGTAGATGCTTGGTCCTGAAATCGATTTGTTTTCTTGCCACTATGCCTCACTTGCCTTCGTCTATCTCCTGTTGATGTGCCTTTGAGTTCATTGAAAGGTTATTAGAACTTAGAAAGGGACCACCTGGCTTACTGAAGGAAAACCTAGCTATGAAAGCTCCATGAGAAACCCTAATCCTTTTGCGTGGACCAACATTGGTTCCATTCCTTCTACTTGCAGGCAAGTAACATTAATCATACATACTTTCAAACAAGAAAGATAATGGAATTAAAACCAACTAATTTGAAATAATGACATTAATAAAAAAATGATTTAGACCCCTGTGTGGTCAATTGTTGTGCCACGACATTGTCAATGCATGTGGCCTTGGAGGGCCCTAGTGATGAATGTGGTTTCAAACATATTTCATTCAAGAGGATGCACCAATATAGCTCCTTCTAAGAGATCCATAGAGGGGTAGCCTTCTCCTTTGTGCTATAATTCCTTCAACGGAATCCTATATCCCATGTCTTTCTTCATGAGTTTAATCATATAAAAACAAAACCCTAACTTTTCTCTTATCATGCCAAGCCACCACCATAATAGAAATCTCCTTGTGGGAACAAGCATAAGATATTCTGAATGGCTGTTGTTTTCTTACTTTTGGTTAGTGGGTCTCCCTGATGTCCTCATGATTGGTTATAATATGATGTAATAACTCTGATTCTACACCTATCGAATATAGGTGCTTCCATATTCCCCCAAACGAACACTCCAACAAGTCTCCCTACTGCTCGCAAATGACACTTTGAAGTCATTTGATTTGAGAAAACAAAAGGTATTCTAATAATCACCCAAATCGAGACCTTGAACTTAGGTAAATCCAGAAATGATCAAAATTCTTTTGTGGAGTTTTTATATTTTCTCAAAATCGTAATCTCGTGGTTGAAAAGACTGTAACATATCCTCCACTCACAGAAAACCGAATAACCTTTACCTATCTCTGGCATAGTGTTCTGCATAAGTTGCTTGGCCAGTAGTAGATTGTTTCACCTCTAAGATTGGAATGCAAGCATCCCCCCTAATTGTCTCATGAGCATCACCCATCTTCGAATTTACATCAATCATTCGATCAACTAACCAATTTGATTGATCTGGAAATGTAGTGTGACCATGTAGGAGAGGAACCTTTTCAAGAAACCACTCCACCACAGTAGCTACCGGTGGCAAAGTTTGCGTTTACTAAAGGTCGCATAGTCACATTTTCACAAAGTCACATTACTTGGCTGCTCTCCCGAGGCATAAGAATGTGATCTCGCGACTTGGCTAAAAGTGTGACCTCCTGGAGGATGCTCAATCGTAGTGCAGCTATTCGCTGGCATTGTTTTGAAAACTCGAATCCACCCATTGTATTCGTATCCCTTGACTGCATGCTAGTTTTTTCCCTTTTCTTACTTGTGCTAATGTCTTTCTACCTGTGAATATTTCACTCAAATTGACATGGATTGTATATATATTGGTGAGGAGAGAGAGAGGAGTGAAAGAATGTTGGATTTTAGCAGCCTTTGTCAATTGATCAGGGGTTCAATTCTGTACTTTAGCGACTGCTTAATAAGTCACATGGTCGCATTGTAATGATAAATTGCACCCTTTTCCAGCTCATGGATTGCGATGTTGCGACTTTGGTCGGGGTCCGACTTGCTGGGGGTCGCACAGTCACACTGCATAAGGGGTCACATTCCTTGGCTACTATTAGAATGTGATTCTGCAACCTTCGAACTTGATAAAGAAAACTGCGACTTATGGGCTTTGACAAATGACACCGAGTCCAGATCATTGCGCAACGAATGATGGTATCTGCCTTTAAGAGGTCGTATTCCCTTATCCCGTGAAATACCAACAACATTGCTCCTTATACCTTTCGTGCATGTTTGTATATGCATTGTTCATGAGATCCGAACACCTAAAGGATCGAGTTAACTGTGACTTCAATGTATCAACAAGACACGCCATCCTGCCATGAGATCCAAATGCCAGGAGGGTTATGTTAACTACTATTTTATTGAGTAAACAAGGCGTGCAATGTCGAAACTGGTCGTTGAATCATAATAGGTTTAAAATGCGGTTAAAAGGTTCTCAACGCCTTTTATTTTAACATCAATTATTTTTTAGGGTCCTCTCTTATAGTTTTCATTAACAAATCATGTCACTGCTGCTTATATGGACAACATGAACTTTTAGCTATTCTTAAGGTGCTGCTCCGACTTGGCATGTGAACACCCCGGTTGGGCTCAAAACATTCCCTTTGACCTACACCTCTGATGGAAACCTTAAACAACATACGCCTTCCATCCTCTTGGTCATCTATGCCCCCTATGCATCATTTCTTGTGTGTGTTGTCTTTCATGGTAGCTAACCACATGGATATAGTCCCTTCTCGACAAACAAACCTCCCATAATACTTTTGAGTGTGTGTTACGGTGGTTTGAACTAGGCATTAACCCTTTATCCATTTAAAAATCCACCATTTCATCTATTAAATAGTCGCCACATGTTAAAAAGTGTATATTGTGTAGTCTTCTCTTCCATTCAGTTTGTCTAAGGCTTTATAATGTGATTTTGCGACCTGTTAGTTGACAGAGTGATCTAGTCAAAATCTGGTGAGGAGTGATGATGTGACTCTGTCCAAGTCGCATTGTGGGAGTGTGATCATTCAAGTCACAAATGGAAGGTGAGACCTCCATGCAATTAGTAATTATAAGGTTCGATCTCGAGTTTTCATTCACAAATGAGAATAGGACTGTGATTTTCCAATAATGAAAGTGAACACCGTGACTCATATTCAAACATGGAGATGTTCCTCCCAATTTACCAACAACACTTGTGTACAATTGATATGGTGATTATACTCAACTCATTGCATCATGAACCTTAGCCTATTGCATTAGAAAAGATGCAAAACATATTGTAGGAGACCCTTGTGCACAATGTTATTTTTCCAATCAATCCTCAATGATCCTTTAATTGGTATTTTAACACAGACTTTGAAGTGGTATTCCACATCATGTTTCACTTTTATTGAATGGACTTCTCACATGCGATGACCATATAATACCCCTTATGCTCCATGCATCACTTTAGGATGTGTGCTTGTTGAAATTTAACAACACATTATGTAAATATGTGTAAAACTGTATTAGTTACTACCAAGTTAGTTTTATACCAAAAAAATGGTCATGTAAAGGAGGAGGCTCTTATAAAACTGATGAATGCCTGAACTATTGAATCATGGAGAATCATTGTTTATTTAATAAAGATCCATTCCCTTGCCCCGTGGATGTTTCCTTGACACACTGTCAAGGTTTTACCACGTAAAATATTGTGTTTACTTGTGTGATTCTTTTGGTTTCCAGTCAGTTATTTAGTTTTCATTTCTTTTTTGTTTAATTAACCGCTCTCAAACCAACAATTTTTTTTTTCTTTTCTTCAAATTGACTGAAAAATCTACAACAGTTTTTTTGAAAAATTCCCTTTAATTTCAGTTTCCTGGACAAAACCTCCGTTCTTCAATGAAACCCTTTCCTGGGAAAAATTTCACAAATTCCCTTTCTACAATTATGAGTCTTTGTTAAAAAAAAGGCACCCTTCAACCAGACCCTTCAACAAATTTCACTGGAAAAAACAAAACTTGTTTTCCTTTCCTTAATGAAACCCTACTCTTAACTTCTGAAAATATTCCACTAGTTTTTGAGCGAAAAACAATTCTACTTTTTATTTTTATTTTTTGAAAAAAAAAACCCGGATTTTACATGGCTTTTTGCTGATCCAAAACGCTCACATGACTTTCTGATGACTGCAACAACGTCCTTTATTTTATATAACTTTTTTTTTGAAACAACGACTCCTTCAGCCTCTGCCCGTGCAGACAATTCAACTAACGACAACCTTTAAAAAAAAACAGTATTTTGCAAAGAAACCAACGGCTGAAAAAAATGATAGTTTTCCCCTTTTTCTTTCTGGTGGCAAAGATAGACTTTCTCTTGTTTTCTTTCCAGCGGCAGACTTCAAAAATCAAGTGGCTGCCTTTGCAGCTCTAAAAAAAATTGGCTCTCTCTGGTAGAATTCACGCACATATTTCTTTTCTTAAAGAAAAAACCTTTCACTAGGTAGATGCAACGTTCTTCCTTTTCGGCTCTGATAGATTCAGTCTAAGCTCTCTTCCTTTCTAGCTCTAACTGACACATCAACTAGTAGCTTTAAATAAAACAACTGCTTCATACAAGCTCATTCAAATGAACCTTATCTCCTTCAATCAGACTTCATCAATGACCCAAATGCTCTAACTACATTAATTAACCTTGAGTTGGAACAGTTAGATGTTAAAACAACTTTTCTGCATGGTGATTTGGATGAAGAGATATATATGGAACAACAAGAAGGTTTTGTACAAGATCGCAGCAGAATATTAGTTTGCAAGCTCAGGAAATCATTGTATGGCCTGAGGTAGTCTGCCAGGAAATGGTACAACAAGTTTGACTCCTTCATGGTGAGCTAGAACTTTATTAGAAGTGAGTACGATCATTATGTATACTTCAAGAGTTTCAATGGAATATTCGTTATCTTAGTTTTGTATGTTGACGATATTCTTATTGCAAGCAAAAGCATGGATGAGATCAATAGGTTAAAGGCTCAACTCTCTAGGACGTTTGATATGAAGGATCTTGGAGCAACAAAACATATCTTGGGCATGGAGATACACAGAGACAGGAAAAATGGTAAGATTTGGTTATCACAACAGAAGTATGTGGAAATAGCACATGAAAAGTTCGGTATGAACAATGTGAAACTTGTTAATGTTCCATTAGCTTCCCACTTTAAGCTTTCTTCAGTTTTGAGTCCTAGAACTGATGAAGAAAAGAAATATATGTCTCGTGTACCATATGCAAATGTTGTAGGCAACTTAATGTATGCGATGGTATCTACAAGACCTGAAATTTCACATGCAGTTGGAGTTGTCAGCAGGTTGATGGCAAATCCAGGTGATCATTGCATCATCTTTAATGATAGTGAAGGATCAGTCTGCGATATGTGGATTTTGATTATGAAGGTGATTTGGACAAAAGGATATCTACTACAGGTTATGTCTTTACTCTTGCAGGTGGAGAAATTAGTTGGATGTCAAAGCTTCAAGAAACAGTTGCGTTGTCCACTACCAAATTAGAATATATAGCTGCTTCAGATGCCAGTAAAGAAGCAATCTAGTTAAAGGGTCTACTTGATGAGATTGGAAGGACACATGAGAGAGTGAATGTACTCTGTGATAGTTAAAGTGTTATTCACTTGGCTACAAATCCAACTTATCACAACAAGACCAAGCACATTGATGTAAGGTATCATTTTCTGAGACATGTGATTGATGGGCGAAAAGTAGCTCTCAAGAAGGTCCATACACGGGAGAATTGTGTAGACGTATTCACAAAGCCAGTTACAGTACAGAAGCTACGATGGTGTTTAGCTTCTCTTGGCTTGCAGAAGAGATGATGAATGGCCATGGGAAAGGGATTAGGAAAATTGTTGTCAAGGTGGAGTTTGTTGAAATTTGACAACGAATTATGTAAATGTGTAAAACTGTATTAGTTACTGCCAAGTTAGTTTTATACCGAAACATTGGTTATGTAATGGAGGAGGCTCTTATAAAACTGATGAATGCCCAAACTATTGAATCATGGAGAATAATTTTTGATTTAATAAAGATCCAATCCCTTGTCTCGTGGATGTTTCCTTGACACACTGTCAAGGTTTTACCACGTAAAATATTGTGTTTACTTGTGTGATTCTTTTGGTTTCCAATAATTTATTTAGTTTTCATTTCCTTCTTGTTTAATTAACTGCTCTCATACCAACAGCGCTAGCTTTATCGTGGCTACTTGGCTCTTAATTATTCTAGGCAACTATTCCGTTAAAACATAAAAACATCCACCATGCCCTATATCAGGAATATGCCTTGTCCCATGAAATGTTGTCCTTAACAAAGCCTCATGAAGTCAATATTTATATCATTAGACAAATTTGTCCTCCATAAGTGGCGTATTTCCAAACTATTATTCAATTTCATCCTTCTTCCTTAAATATGTGTCCAATGCAACTCCATTTAAATCCATGTAAAGAAAATGGGATAAATAATTAAAACCATGAAAATAATTTCATCTGGAGGTGATAGTAAAATTGCAAGTAAATTATACAAGTAAAACAAGAGATGCTCGAATCCAAAAATCAACACAACATTTAGGCACCTTGCGAGACTTATGAGTTGCAAGCAATTTATGTGATGCCAAAAGTAATGGTGCAGTTATAGATTCAAGGGCATTGAGTCAGATAGAAATTTGAGGAATCTTAATGCACTCGAGGGACGAGGACCAAGACAAAGAAGGGTTACTGTCATGAGGTATTATCACAAACCCTTATGCATATGTGTGATCATGATTTAGGGTGAGTAAAGAAGAGCTTAAGATGACATGTGTACTTTGATCACATATGTCTAGAGTTACAAGGATGCAAGGGTAGTATATAATCTTTGCAAGCCCTAATGTACATGTTGAGGTGTAGGACCAATCAAGAACCTAGGGGAATATGACATGCAACAATCTCTCCCATGATGCCTGACAATGTCAATGGAAACACACTCTTAGTGGGAGGCGAGTTAGGTCAAAACATGAGGGGAATCACCTTTTCCCATTTAGGGTTTTTCCCAAACCTCAATACTGTCAATCGTAAGGAAAGCCAAATTGCATGTATGTTTTCCCAAATATAGGACATCTACTGATCACGATGCAAGTCATGCGAAGATGAGCCTCAAAATCATGAGGGAATATTGACGTATTAATAAAGCCATTAACCTACGACACCCTAATGTGATCCTAAGGCATATGTATGAGACAAAACATGATGTGCAGATGTAATGTACAAAATGTGAGTGGGCGCACCAAATGAGTTGGATAGGAAAGTTTGCGGGGAGAGAAACCGGTTGCTAGTCTTATCAAAACCCTAGAAGGTTGGGGCGAGTGGCGGGTACCCAAAATTTTGAATATGCCCAAAAATTTGGGTGGTGTTGCAGCGACTACAAGAATTGGCGATCCACTGGTAGAATCTAGTATCTCTGTTAGCACCCTTGTAGCAGTTTGAGCGTGCACAATGCTGCAAGGAAATATTGAACATATTCTATGGGAACCTCTTGCATTCCATCGAACTTTGCAGATCTGTCTTCCCTTCATGTCTCAGCTGGGTCTCACCGGTTGGTAAAAACCCAATTAAAGTTCATACGTGCCGGTATTTGATGATGATGCGAAGAACGTGGCAGATGGCTTATTGTGTTCAGAATTTTAAAAGTAAGCTTCTTGTGTTGCTCCACTGCCAATAGGCTTGGACAGTACCCTGGTGGAGTCACTCCAAGAAATCACAAACATTTCTCCACTTCCAGGGAGCCTAGTCAGTACCCTGACGAAGTCATTGCATTACCTCTCTGCGTAGGAAGCTTTCTCGATCCTTTACCCTTTATTTGGTTTCACTTTCTTTGTGTGTGCATTTGCACTTACTTCAGGGCATTTGTTGCGCCAGGGCAGATGAGGGATCCCGAATTATTTTGCGAGCAAGAGAGGTTGTTCCTTGTTTGACAGAAACTAAAGATATCCCGATTTAGGTTTTCCCTTGTGCCAAGCTTCCACATCTCATTTCCCATCAACAAGTGAACAAAGAACACATGTCATTGAAACAATAAAGGCCACACTGAGCACTAGGTTCAGGTTATGGGTTTAGGTCATTAAAACTTATTAGGGTTCCCCATGAGAAATCTGTTCTTATTTCCCTTGTTAATAAATTAGACTTGTAGGAGAGACATCCAGGATGCAACTTTGATGACTGGTTCCAAGAGAGGCTACCCATTGATTAACCATCGCAACTTCACACCATCATTAGGGCTAGGGATTTAGTTCAAGGGTTAGGTTACCATGAAACTCTCCTATGGATTCAAACATGTGTGAAGAGGATGAAACAATGCACTTTGGAGCGAGAGAAAAAGGTGTGAGAAAGATATTCACGACACCATAGGTTTGAAAATTTCAGGTTCATGAAGGCTCATGCAATGACATGCAACATAGAGGAAATTTCCAGGCTAGGTCAAAGGTGAGTGTGTGCCAAGTGAGAAGGAAAGTGTATGATGCAATGCAGTAGACATGGCTAATGACGCAATGCAATGCTATGTGTAGAAGAGATCAACTAATTGAAATTAAAGGACCAATGCAATGCATATGCAAAGATTTCATGAATTCCATGCAACAATAAACAAATGCAAGGACATGAGTGCAAAAATAACAAGCAAGGAACTAACTACCTACAGTAAAGAAAATGAAGCATGACAAATTTAAATCATAAAGCAAATTCTAATCAGCGAACTAATAAGCAAAACTAAAACCTAACTAGCCTAAATCCTAAATCCTAAATTAACCAAAGCATAGGTCAGGTTATGTGAAATCAAACTTCCAATGCAGCCACTGCAGCAGTTTCCAACCTACAAAAACAACGATGACAACAATTAGAATTTGTGGAAAGAGTTGTGCAAAAAATAACATGCTTACCTGTAAAGCATGCACAACAGAAAGAATACCTCGCGCACTTAGAGGGAAACATGCCAGAGAAGACCTTTCAAGGAAAATTGCAACCCAATCCTCGTAAACCAAACCACAAGCATGAAATTTATAGTCATCCAACCATAACATACATCCGTTTATGCTTAACCCTAAATCTAACGCAAGTAAGGCAAGATGTTGTCGGCTAGTAAAGGAATCTGCCAGATTAATCCGATCAGCAACCCTATCATGATGTAGAGGATGATTAACATGATAATCCTGAAAAGAGGGGCCTCTGTCAGGTGTCACTGAGATCCCTGAGGATTCAAAGACATAAACCCTAATTTTAGAAACCCTAGTTTAAAATTGTTCATAGACTTTGTCACGGACGTGAGGACTTGACATAACCATTAGCGAAAGCTGAAGAGCCTCATCGTCCTGACAAACTCTGAACCTTCAAACAACACACCATCAAATATTGGTAGCTTCGCAAGATTTTTATATGGATGCATATGGTTATCGTTGGTTGTAACTGGACAACTATCAGTGAAAGTATTGTGGATTGGATCCAATGTCTGAATATTGATAGATCAACAGCTCGACAGATCAGATTCTTTAGATTCCAAAAAATGAATTGAATCAACTGAAGGAGTCTTAGGCAGAGGGGAGGTCGAGAGATTTTCACTTTCCCATATAGGATATTGTAAGGTATCATTTGATTGCGTATGATGACAGACGGTATTGGCTAGGAAACAATAAAAAAAATTTGAGATAATGGCCAGAGCACTCCCTTCAGTAAACAAATTAGGGTATAGAGGTTGATGCACATCAGTTAAAAGGTGATGGAAATATTTTCTCAGAGAGACATTGCTCAAATTAGAGGATTTCTAGGATGAGCTCACATCCGGTGAGATGATGTTGTGAGGAGCATGATATGCAGAAACCCTAATTCGACTTGGTTCAGGGGTCTCATAAGGAACGTGAGAACCTGACATAACCATTAGCAGAAGCTAAAGTGCCTCGACTTCCTGATGAGTCCCTAAATGTTCGAAAGGTGGGTCATCAAATTCTGGGGGCTTCGTTGGATCAACAGACGGATAAGTAGGAAAATCACCAAAGGCGTGAGTGAATATATTTCCGTTAAAATGAGAATTGTTGAAATCACCAGTTTGGTCAAGTTGGGTATCTGACACATAAGGCTCTTATTGGATTGGGAGTGAAAAGTGATCAATGAGAGAACCAACTTTAGCTGGGCAAGATGCATGGCCCTCTTCTTCACCTGTTAAAGATTGCAAGTGGCAAAGATCAGGCATAAGGGGTTCAACATCTGCATCCCTTGATTGTGAAACATCACCCCCATGTACATGATTGCAATCAACACAAGTAAGATAAATATGTGAATGATCTGACGGAACTGTTGTAGACCCATGGACTAAATCAGGGGAGAATGGATGCATAGAGTCAGATGAAGGGGCACTGATCGGACCCGGACTCACATCCTGCCCATTTGTGTTCGCCAAAGGGAAAGATGGATTTGCAGGCCTGATGTGGTCCATGGATTTGATAGGATAGTCAACTTTACTTGAGACAATACCAAAGCCATCATGCATAGGTGAATGAGATCCCAGAATATAGTGAGACATATGTTGAATGGACTCGATCAGGGTTCCATCAGCAGGAAGAGATGTTATGTAATTTTCATATTCAAGATCAAAAGGATGTACGAGGGATTTAGAGCTGAGACCATCATATTCATTTCCCAGAAAGCATTGTTCATCGTTTGAACCATTTATGGCCACAATCTTATTATGTAACAAGTCAAGAGGAGGATGAGAAATCCCACAAACAGTAATCTCTTCCTCGGGGGCTTGAGGTTGTTCTAGATTCAGAGAGATAGGTGAAACAAAATTACGGGTAGAATATGGACACTTTGTAATATGAAAATTATGATGATACTCATGCGAAACATGACTTTCTTCTAATTGAAAATGTTGTAAAGAAACGAGAACCAATCGTTGAAAATTTATATTCAAATACACCTAGTCGACATCACTTTCTGGAAATTCAAAACAAAGATGCACAAATCTGAAATAAAAACCTTCTAAATATTCTTGAGGTTTCATCCTAAGCTCATTTATCCTCTTTAACACATCTTGAAAATCGTACTTATCAAATGTTTGTTGGAGCTTACCAACGGGTTGCTCAAACAAATGAATGGACGTTGCTGGCAACGTGTGGCACCATTTCTTGGTACGACCTTCAAGGGTGAGGGAGAAAACCACACAAGCAAACTCTTCATCACCAATCTCAAAAGATTCACAAAACTTGAGGAAATCAGAAATGTGCTCAGTTATGGGTGTTCCATCCTCACCATCAAACTTTAACTGAGACAAGTGATGGCGCTGCTCCTGGGGGATGGAAAATCGATAAATAGACAAACCAGATAGATACCTCGAGAACAAGATTTTAGTCAGAGTCATTAACAGATATGAGACTAAACTATAGGTTCTAAGGGCTCAACTTGTCAGTTGGCCCTCCTTCTAGCGCCAATTTGTTGACGGGCCAAAATGTACCGCCAACGATTAAGGGGTCTCCATGGTGTGAAGTCCTAATTAAAACTCACACCATTTGGGATAGAAGCCCCATTCGGCATGTGGGCCTGACTGCCACCATGAATGTTTTCTGCTCTTGGTTATAAAATTAGAAGATGCTAGAGTGGGGCAAGAATGAAATGCTCAGGCAGCGAAACAAAATCAGCCCAAGATTGAAAAATTGCAGAAAGAGGTGCAAACAAGTCACAACAACAATAAGAAGAGATAAATGATGAGAGGGATTAGTGAGCTAAAACCCCATTGGACATAATAAACAGGAACATACCGGAGGTCAATTGCGAAGTAGTTCACAATAGGTCACCGACATGGAAAGGAACAAGTCAACAAAGATTCAGAAGCCAAAACATACATGCAACCACTATGTATCAGAACATAACACCTTGCGTATATGAAAGCACACATACAAATATGGTGAGGTACCAGACAACTAATACAACCACCATGAGTGAGAATGGGAATCATTGCCAAAGATAAAAGAAAACATCTTATTAATATGCTGCAACTTCAAATACATATCATGCAATTGGTCAATACCCAATAGTGGACCATAGACTGTTCATACCATTGCCCGATGCCAAAATCATAGCCCTACTGCAAACCCACTCTCCTAGCTACCAAGAGCTGAGTGGCCCTAGCTCTCAAGCATAAATTAGCTATCTATATTGGCCTCCACTTCAGTGCTAAAATCCCTATCTAAATGAGGCCTGGGGGAATATTTATAGAGATGAGGTGATTATTCACCTACCATGAACCTTGGCCTTTCCTGGTTCCCTTTCGACTACCATTATGACTCTTGAGTTTACCCACTTCTTTCTCAAGCCAAAATTTATTGTTACATGCCCACATCAGTTCCAACATAGTGGCTACTACAATTTTGGCCTATATTTACATTATGATGAAAGAGAGATAAGAGGGGTGTAGAGGGTTATTGAAAACCCTAAAATGCTTGATGCCCAAATCTCACAATGATGTAGATGCTTGGTCCTGAAATTGATTTGTTTTCTTGCCACTATGACTCACTTGCCTTCGTCTATCTCCTAGTGATGTGCCTTTGAGTTCATTGAAGGGTTATTGGAACTTACAAAGGGACCACTTGGCTTACTGAAGGAAAACCTAGTTATGCAAGCTCCATGAGAAACCCTAATCCCTTTGCGTGGACCAATATTTGTTCCATTCCTTCTACCTGTAGGCAAATAACATTAATCATATATACTTTCAGACAAGAATGATAATGGAATTACAACTAACTAATTTGAAAGAATGACATTAATAAACAATTGATCTAGACCCCTGTGTGTTCAATTGTTGTGCCATGACATTGTCAATGCATGTGGCCTTGGAGGGCCCTAGTGATGAATGTGGTTCAAACATATTTCATTCAAGAGGATGCACCAATATATCTCCTTCTAAGAGATCCATAGATGGGTAGCCTTCTCCTTTGTGATGTAATTCCTTTAATGGAATACTATATCCCATGTCATTCTTCATGAGTTTAATCATATAAAATCAAAACCGTAACTTTTCTCTTATCATGCCCAGCCACCACCAGAATAGAAATATCCTTGTGGGAACAAGCATAAGATATTCTGAATGGATGTTGTCTTCTTACTTTCAGTTGGTGGGTTTTCCTGATGTCCTCATGATTGATTATATTATGATGTAATAACTCTGATGCTACACCTATCGAATATAGGTGCTTCCATGTTCCCCCAAATGAACACTCCAGAAATCTCCTTGCTGCTTGCAAATGACCCTTTGAAGTCATTTGATTTGAGAAACAAAAGGTATTCTAATAATCACCCAAATCGAGACCTTTAACTTAGGGAAATCCAGAAATGATCAAAATTCTTTTGTGGAGTTTTTATCTTTTCTGAAAATCATAATCTCATGGCTGAAAAGACTGCAACATATCCTCCAGTCCCAGAAAACCCAATAACCTTCACCTATATCCATCTTAGTGTTCTGCATAAGTTCATTTTCCAGTAGTAGATTGTTTCATCTCTAAGATTGGAATGCAAGCATAGCCCCTAATCGTGTCATGAGCATCACCCATCTTCGAATTTACATTAATCATTCGATAAGCTGACCAATTTGATTGATCTAGCAATGTAGTGAGACCATGCAGGAGAGGAACCTTTTCAAGAAACCACTCCACCACAGTAGCTACCGGTGACGTAGTTTGTGATTTACTAAAGGTCGCATAGTCACACTTTTGCAAAGTCGCATTACTTGGCTGCTCTCCTGAGGCATAAGAATGCGATCTCACGACTTGGCTAAAAGTGTGACCTCCTGGAGGTCGCTCAATTATAGTGCAGCTAGTTGTTGACGTTGTTTTGAGAACCTGAATCCACCCATTGCATTCGTTTCCCTGGACTACATGCTAGTTTTTCCATTTTCTTACTTGTGATAATGTCTTTCTACCTGCGAATCTTTCACTCAAACTGACATGGATTGTATATATATTGGTGAGGAGCAAGAGAGGAGTGAAAGAATGCTGGATTTTAGTAGCCTTTTTCATTTGATCAGGGGTTCAATTGTGTAGTTTAGCGACTGCTTGAGAAGTTGCAGGGTCGCATTATAATGAAAAATCGCACCCTTTGGCAGCTTGTGGATTGCGATGTCGCGACTTTGGTTGGGGTGCGACTTCCTGGGGGTTGCAAAGTCACATTGCATAAGGGGTCGCATTCCCTAGCTACTGTTAGAATGCGATTTTACGACCTTCGAACTTTATAAAGAAAAACTGCGACTTATGGGCTTTGAAAAATAACTATGAGTCCAGCTCATTGCGCATCGAATGATGATATCTGCCTTTAAGAGGTTGTATTCCCTTATCCCGTGATATACCAATAACACTGCTCCTTATAACTTTCGTGCTTGTTTGTATATGCGTTGTTCATGAGATCCGAACACCTAAAGGATTGAGTTAACTATGACTGCAAGGTATCAACAAGACACACTGTCCTTCCATGAGATCCAAATGCTGGGAGGGTTATGTTAGCTACGATTTTGTTGAGTAAACAAGGCGTGCAATGTCGAAACAGGCCATTGAATCATAACAGGTTTAAAACACGGTATTCTTAAACAAAATACGCCCTCCATCCTCTTGGTCATCTATTCCCCCTATGCATCATTTCTCATTTGTGTTGGATTTTATGGTCTCTAACCACACAAATATAGTCCCTTCTCGACAAAAAAACCTCCCATAATACTTTCAAGTGTGCGTTACGGTGGTTTGGACTGGGTATTAACTCTTTATCCATTTAAAAATCTGCCATTTCATCTATTAAATAGTCGCCACGTGTTAAAAGGTGTATATTGTGTCCAGTTTTCTATTCCATTCGGTTTTTCTGAGGCTTTATAATGTGATTTTACGACCTGTTAGTTGACAGAGTGATCTAGTCAAAAATCTGGCGAGAAGTGATGATGTGACTCTATCTAAGTCGCACTGTGGCAGTGTGATCATTCAAGTGAAAAATGGAAGGTGAGACCTCCATGCAAGTAGTAATTAGAAGGTTCGATCTCGAGTTTTCATTCACAAATGAGAATAGGACTGTGATTTTCCAATAATGAAAGTGAACACCATGACTCATATTCAAACCTGGAGATGTTCCTCCCAATTTACCAATAACACTTGTGTACAATTGATATGGTGATTATACTCAATTGATTGCATCATGAACCTTAGCCTATTGCATTAGAAAAGATGCCAAGCATATTGTAGGAGACCCTTGTGCACAATGTGATTTTTCCAATCAATCCTTAATGATCCTTTAATTGGTATTTTAACATAGACTTTGAAGTGGTATTCCACATCATGCTTCACTTTTATTGAATGGACTGCTCACCTGCGATGACCATATAATACCCCTTATGCTCCATGCATCACTTTGGGATGCATGCTAGATTTATGGTGGCTACTTGGCTCTTAACTATTCTAGGCAACTATTCCCTTAAAACATAAAAACATCCACCATGCCGTGTATCGAGAATATGCCTTGTCCTATGAAATGTTGTCCTTAAAAAAGCCTCACGAAGTCAATATTTATATCATTAGACAAATTTTTTCTCCATAAGTGGCGTATTTCCAAACTATTATTCAATTTCATCCTTCTTCCTTAAATATGTGCCCAATGCAGCTCCATTTAAATCCCTGCAAAGAAAATGGGATAAATAATTAAAACCATAAAACTAATTTCTTCTGGAGGTGATAGTAAAATTGCAAGTAAATTATACGAGTAAAACAAGAGATGTTTGAATCCGAAAATCAACACAACATTTAGGCACCTTACTGGACTTATGAACTGCAAGCAATTTATGTGATACCAAAAGCAATGGTGCAGTTATAGATTCAAGGGCGTCGACTAATATGGCGATTTGAGGAATCTTAATGCACTTGAGGGGAAGAGGACCAAGAAAAAGTAGGGTTACTATCATGAGGTATTATCACAAAACCTTATGCATATGTCATGTGATCATGTTTCAGGGTGAGTCAAGAAGAGATTAAAATGACATGCATACTTTGATCACATATGTTTAGAGTTACAAGGATGCAAGGGTAGTATATAATCTTTGCAAGCCATAATGCACATGTTGAGGTGTAGGTCCAATCAAGAAACTAGTGTTATATGACATGAAACAATCTCTCCCATGATGCTCGACAATGTCGATGGAAACGCACTCTCAGCGGGAGGCGAGTTAGGTCAAAACAAGAGAGGAATCACCTTTTCCCATTTAGGGTTTTTCCCAAACCTAAATACTGTCAATTGTAAGGAATACATGTATGTTTGCTAAAAAATAGGACATCTACTGATCGTGATGAAAATCATGCGAAGATGAGCCTCAAAATCATGAGGGACTCTTGATGCATTAATACAGCCATTAATCTGTGACAACCTAATGCAATCCTAAGGCATATGTTTGAGGAAAAACATGATGTGCAGATGTAATGTACGAAATCTGAGTGGGCACACCAAAGGGGTTGGATAGGTGTTAGAACTCTGGACACCACATATCTCCACAATGGTATGATATTGTCCACTTTGGGCCTAAGCCCTCATGGATTTGCTTTTGGACTTATCCCAAAAGGCCTCATACCAATGGAGATATTTGTCCATCCTTATATACCCATGATCCTCCCCACTTCTAGTCAATGTGGGACTATTTGGTCGTATACCCAACAATCCTCCCCTCGAACAAAGGACCATCGAGCCTCCCCTCAAACGATTATCCATCCGTCCACTCTCTACTAACCAGGATTCTCTGCTCCAATGCGTTGGAAGCACACGCCTTACATGGAGCACCACCTACCTCGAGAGCTTGCTCTATCCCAGGTCAACTCCTCTTCACCGTGTTGGGGCCAGGACACGTCCATGAAGAATCCGGAGCACACCGCCTGTCTAACCGAGCTCATCCACGGATCCCATCGTGATATTACCGGGGCCCACCACCTTCGTTCAACATTCCGAGGATTCATCCACTTGGCTAACTTCGGGGCATGGCTCTGATACCACTTGTTAGAACTCTGGACACCACATATCTCCACAATGGTATGATATTGTCCACTTTGGGCCTAAGCCCTCATGGATTTGCTTTTGGACTTATCCCAAAAGGCCTCATACCAATGGAGATATTTGTCCATCCTTATATACCCATGATCCTCCCCACTTCTAGTCAATGTGGGACTATTTGGTCGTATACCCAACAATAGGCAAGTTCGCGGGGAGAGAAACCAGTTGGGGGTCTTATCAAAACCCTAGAATCTTGGGGCGAGTGGCGGGGTACCCAAAATTTTGAATATGCCCAAAAATTTGGGTGGTGTTGTAGCAACTACAATAGGGTCTTGTTGAGGGTGAGCACCACAGAAGAAGACGATGGCATTAGGCACCCATCGGAATAGCGCACCCAATCGTGTGGAACTCCTACCACCCGTATTTGCATCTCTTCTGGAAGGTCTTCTATAGCTGCCATAGGTACCTGGTGAGTCAACCTCACCAAGTTTCTGTGGACAGCATTGAGGGTCCTCTCAGTCTCTGCTCTAGCTCCTTCTGCATCTCTTCTGTGACATCTATGTCAAGGTAGACCCTCAAGTCTTATTGGTCCAACATCTGTGTCATGATCAAAATAATTTTGTTAGTATTTGTCTCATCAAAAATATTTTTAGTTCATTTATACTTAAAATCCAAAAAATATTAAAATCTAAAAAATTAAAAACATTTGTACCTATGGCTCCCCACGCTGCATTCGGTGGCAACACCAGATATAGATCTCCTCTGAAGTCCATGCTAGCATAGGGGTAGTCCTCAACTGCTATGACTTGTTTTTCCCACCAGGAGAAGAACTCGTCATCAAAAGTGTTTCTAGAGACCTCACCACCCCCTAGTCTCTTCATTAGATCATCCCATTTGCCCATTCGCGGATCCCCTGGGCTGGTGATGGTGGACAATACCTTGGGTTGAAGCCTGGGTACTATCTCAAAGAAAAAGGAGCACAAGATGGTTCCATATCCAAAGTTCTTTGTCTAACCTTTTCGGATAGATGTAAGTTGTTTTTTCATATTGGCTAAGAGGGGTGTGCACCAATCAAAAACTATCGAGAGACACTCCACTGTTAGACTCATCGAAACTCGAGAAGCCTGATGTAGAGAAGCTGAACCATTTAGTCTGGAAATGGTAAATAGAAGGATTCTTATGTCTAAGCTCTCTACATGTTTGATTGGAATCTGGGTTCCAATCTTCTCAGTGTTTCCTGGGGAATAGATGCATATGTAGTCCTCCACACTGAGGCTACCTCTTGTTCTTCCTATTGAGTTGACCCTCTCTCCTCTTTATGAAGTACGAGTGATGAAATATATATCTTATACTTCTATCCTCAGAGGCATTTGGTCAATAATAAAAGCATCTTCTTCTGAATCCTAGTAGTGGATCAACATCTCAAGCAATCTGGTATTTGCCTTCATATTTGGCATTTTGAAAAATTTCAATAATCCGCATCCTTGTAAGGCATCTAATGCATTTGGATCTTCCATCACTTTGTTATCAATCACACTATGCTCTCTTTCTTGTCATGTAATCGACATTCTACAAAAAAAAGTGTTTAAGATCATTAAAAACTGTGTTTCAAATTTTAAAATCGCGCACACACGGGTTCAGTATTTACACAGTCGCGTGTAGGGATTTCTATACACGATGCAACCATGTCCAAACTGTGTGTAAGCAGAGAATAATTTTTAAACTAAATTCTCATGGTGAAATTTTTGATAAAAACATTTAAAAAGCAGTAAAACTTATCAAAAAATCAGTTAAAAGGTTACCTGGAGGATTGAAAGTTGAATGACCAGATGAATTTGATGGATTAAGCTTGCTTGGGTTTTTTTCTCCAGAGCTCCTTCACTCACTTGCTTATAACATAAATGAATAATTGTGAATCAAAAAGTCTTTATATAAGTTGACATATGAAAATAACATTTTCTAAAGTTCATTTTTCCTCTTAAAAAAACTTTATGAGCTTTATGACCCTTTTGGCTTGGAGTGTTGGGATGGGTCATTTTTTCAAGATACTTTGGAGATTTTGAGAGACTGCTTTGATTCCATGACTGCAAACCTGTCATGGTAGGCATCATTTTTAACTGGCATAAAGGTTAGGGAATATAATTTTCCATTGCATTTTTCATATTAGCCTCCATACTGTGATATTTTTGGCCATAGGGTCGACCCCATCATGTCTTGGTTCTTAAACCATTTTCACTCGCCGACTTATAAAATCATGACATGATGGTAGAGCCAACCTTTACATGGGCATCTTAGATGCTCGCTAGCATATGTTGCCCATGCTGCTATATTGTGTAGGCTCGAGACTCCTCTTTAGTCCTGCCATGACTTGTGCATTGAAGGTTCATTCTCTTACTTCTTTGCTATTTTTCTGGCTTTATACCCTAGAGGATCCTTTGTGTTGAGTTGTACTGCTGCATTGCATGTTGACCATTTGTACCTTTTGGCCTTAAGCCAAATTCACTTGGACTCATGTTTAAGCCACCTTTTGACCATGTCTTTTGTGAAATCAACCTTGCAATCACTTAGTCTCTGCAACTTGACACATTTTACCTGTGGAAAGAACATTCCTTTGAGTGCCATTGACCGGTTTCATCACCTTGCATTGAGCATAGGAATGTTCCCCTCCCAGGAACTAGTACATCTGTATTTGGATACTCATTCTTTCCAATGTACAATAGGCATTCTTTTATTTTTTTCTGGCTTTCTAAATATTAAAAAGACAAAAAAATAAAATATTCCAAAAAGAGCAGGAACGGGACATTACTTCCATGATTGATGGAAACTAGAGTCATTTGTGTCACCCTTAAACAAAGCACTCAAAACTAAGTCTTTCCTCCATTGGGATGGGCTTTAGTTTGACTTAGGAGAGCCTTAACCTTGTTATTGAGTCAGTACTCCTCTCGTTGGTTATCTCTACCAATGATATGGAGAGTTTTTTTATGCCTCTTGCATGAAAAACTTATACAAAGTTAACATATGCTGCCACATTGTCACATTTGAGTCATCCTTTTGTTCAAGAGAAGTAAACCTGAGTCGGCCTTTTTGTAGTGTCTCTTGACTTATTTTCAGTTGGCCATCCCTAGTTGTCAGAGTCGTGTTCACTATCACATCAGCTATTTGGTCCTTCGCTTGTACTGGTTTGAGAAGGTCTCCATTGACTTCTTGCTGGTGGGTCTTTCTCTTATTGACTACAACAAATTGCTCTAAGAGTAGACCTAGAGCAACACCCTGGCCCTATTTTCATTATTGATAGGTCACCTTGTGCTCAACATCGATCAGTATCATGGGTCTTTGACTGAGTGGTTTCCCTTGTGTTTGACGTGAGCTTTCATTATCACACATTGAGATTCATGTAGTACCTTGGTATCCATTTGACCCTGTTGGTGGATTCCTCGCCTTTTTGTAAGCTTTCATTGTTGGTTGGTTCAGATGGTTTCTATCATGCGCTAGCTACATCTTTTGTACATGAGAAACATGCTTTGGTTTGGTTACTACTTCTTTCTTCGTTCGAGTCCTTCCAAATGATTGGCCTATGGGTTACACTCGCACTGGATTGATGAAGGATGCTTTAATGCCTTCCTTCCAATAGATTGTTTCCCATCGACTTCAACTCATTGCTCTGGGAACAAGGTCTAGAGTCCATTTGGCAGTACCTTAAGGTTTGCAGTCATCAGTGGTAGACTCCTTCGCTATCGATAGTGGGAAAACATTAGTGTCTCATGACTGATAGATTCTTCCAAGTGTTCAACTTCAACTCATTTATTCGTACTTGTTAGATTGTACTAGGTACCTTGGCTCTCATCATCATTATTGGTGAGTAGTCTCGCATTTGTTAATAGTATACATCAATGACCGGTAATCAAACAATTTCTCACATGGTCGACTTCAGATCATATATTCCCATTGTGTAGAAATGTACCACGGTGGTCGGCGAAGACCCCGGGTTGTATCAACATTTGTTGGTTCACTTGCCAGTCCCTCTTGTTTCTATCAGTGACACCATCTACCTTATATGTTGCAGTTCATTACAACAACATCCTATATGTTGGCACCCGAGTTGCGTGCAATACCATTTGTTCCACTATTTGACTTGGTACTATTTGGATCAACTTTATGACTTCAGTGATCAGCTTTCTACTTCAACATCATTGATCAATTCTTTATATGTGATATTGTGACATGTAATTCTATGGATATGATCAGATGATCCACTATGTATTTTCAGTCTTTTTATACTTGTATACATATTGGATCCGCTTTTGTATTTGATATGCAAACATGCTTTATTATCTCTAAGCATGGGCATGCCTGCCTCAGACATCAACTTTCTTTCTGATCTCTTCCAGTGGCTTCGCAGGTTGAAATCTGGTGAACTCCTCTCAGGTCTTGGCATGATTCCTTCTATACACTTAATAAATTTCGGCCATCATGTACCCCTTCTGACCTCATATATTAGGGGGCATATGTTATAGCACCATTTACCACCCTTGGTAGATTTGATGCTCTGTGTTATGGCCTAGGGCAACCCTTCCCTTCCATACTTGGTCCAAATTCTAAAAAACAATGTTTTAAATCCCATACACTGTTTTGCCCTGTATAAAAAGTGTATACACACGAGTCAGTCTATACCCAACCCACATATATGTGTTAATATATATATAATCTCCTTAAATTCAGGCGGAGTTTATAGGTTTTACCTATTACTCACCTACTATAGCCCGTGGCCCAACTGTTTCCCAACAGAAAAAAACTAATTTGAATAAGTATAAATAAACCTCAATGGGAAGGCCTAAGAGAGGAGAAACGATTAGATATTGATATTATAGTTGATTACATCCCTGATCAAGTCTGAAGAAATCCCTGTGCCTCTTGCACTCCCTAGTCATAGGAAACATCTGTTTCCTTCTTGAGATGTCATTCATCCCTTCATGACATCCTTGTGTATACCTATGGAGGAGGATTGTTGAGGCCTGCGCAGGACAGATCCAGAGGATTGTTTCGCTTGGAGCCGGCAGATGAATCAGGTTATAGTTCTTCCGTATTTTCTTTAGTTTACACCAATAAAGAGGCACTATCTTACTCTTGATGTTTATAGTTTTTATGCATTAATCTATGTTATGATTTGCTTATAAAATCTTATATTAATTCTTATTTGCTTACATGCTTATATTACCTAACACCTATATCATGAACATGCTTTCCATTATTGTTGTTGTATATGCTTTGCTTGAATGAGTTTTAGGTTCTAAGGCATTGGAAGAAGAAGAGGGTTTGGATCCTACGAGAATGACCTCGAATGTAGGACCTCCTGGTAATAGCTCTTCTTCCTACTTCAATAGTTTAAGTATTAGGACTGCATGTTTGCATGTCTCTCTATGTTGTGTGCCCTCCACTCTATTGGGGTTCTCAACCTAAGACCCTAGGGTGATTCTACCCATAACACCTGCTTTGACCAACACTTAGCCAAAATAGGCCTGAACCTTCCTCCTATTTCCTTGCACAATCCTTGAGGAAATTAACCCCTAAAAAATAGAAGAATTCCCTATTTCCTTGCACAAATCCTGAAGGAATTGATCACCTGCTCCAATGCAAAACCTATACACTCAACTAGTATACAATTGAAAATTATAATGTGCCTTTTCCTCCACTCCAACTAGGCAATTTGAATTCCATGCATGTTTGGGACTATTTTTAGTAAATTGATTAGTTAACTGAGAGATCAGTGAGTTAAAAAATGTTATAACTACTCTATTGAACTCCTACTAACTCTACTAATGGCTAGAGCTCATATATATGAGTTTAACTAACAATAAGTCTACTAGATTTCTATATTTTAGCAATCAACCCATGCACAAATCTACTTCAAGCCCACAAACTCGAATTTACTAATTTAACTAGAAGACTTGTTGGACCTGTATCCTAAACTTAGCTGTGCAAAATTGGCCCAACTATTCCAAACCTTCATGAAAGAAGAGAAACACATCCCTAAGGACTCCCCCCATATGTAGTTGCTATTTTTTCCCCATGGGGCCAAAATATTGTAGCCATGATATCCTGCATTTTGGGTTACACCACTAGTGAATACATTGATGAGTTAATCCTTGCCTTCATGTCCATCTACACTCTAGGACAACCTCTTGCTATCATTTATGACTATGCCCAATTTATAGCTAATAGGATGCATAAGCAATTCCTTAGAATGAACAATGAAAGAGTTTTCAAGTATTCTTCAGTTTTATACCATATGTTCTTATATTACCAACGTGATAAGTTCCCATTCACCCTTCAGAAGCTGGACACTAAAGGTTAGCCTAGGTCAGTCATTTTTTGGACCCCATTGATCCACCAATCTCAGTCTCCATACTCTTATTCTGATTTTATTGATTTATTTGTACACCCAGTCATGACAATGTTGGTTGGAAGCCCTCCCCCTAGAATCAGTCTAGAAATAAAGAGAGTCCTCCAACTTTCTAAGCAGACCAAAGTGGGTGACTGGTACCTTTATCAGAACCATACAGAAATCAGAATCTATGGTTGCATGCTGGCACCATACAAGCTACCAAGATACCTCCCAATGAGGTTGTTTGCATTAGAATACTATAGACAAATCATCAATGCAGATGAAGTAAACTTCGTCAATGCCAAGAAGAAGGCCAATTTCAAAATAAAAGACCAACTAGGCCCCTTCATATGCAACTCTAGGGAGGCAGGCAAAGAAGCAGACCTAATTCTGCAGAGAATGAAGTTCCAAAGGAGTTTTGTCTGGAGATATGATCCTTTGGAATTCATCACAAAGAAGAGACAAAAGGTCAAGCTAGGACCTTTCATTCACCATCCCATACCTAAAATAGAAGCATATGCAAATCAAACAGAATGGGTGGAAGGTACCTTAGTAGACCAAGACAACACCAGAGTAGATGTAGAGAATGCTCTAATTGATTTAGAAAAGTAGCTTGATGAAAACTCTTTTCTGCATGTACCAGAAGAACCAGAAAGAACCATGAGTACCCCTCCAGTTATGCAGACTCCTTAGAATGAGGAGAAGATCCCAAAAAGAAACAAAGAAGGGGCTTCCACTTCAGGAATGGCCACCTCCGATTTGCAGCAGGAATCAAACAAGAGGCAAAGGCTAAATCCAGCCTCTGAGCAGGAATATATTGAAGACTCAGCTAAGGTCACAAATACAGAAGCAGAAAGAAGTAGGCCTACCACTCCATCTGGAGGCATGCAAGAGCCTTCCACATCACAAACTCAGATGTTGGAAAGGCAACTTAGTGTTGAAGTGTCTTCCTTTAGAATGCCTACTGACAAAGACCAAGATATCAAGGAAAGATATAAAGAAATCAAAGCTAGAAATGAGAGGCTTAAGGCCCAAACATATGCTCAGTACCTGAAGCTGACTCCCACCAATCAAACAAGGCTAATGTCAGCCTTTGACATTAAAGAGGGAAAGTTGCAGATGACCTTTGTTAAGCCTACAACCCAGCAGCCAAAGACAACATCAGATTTCAAAAGGGTAGATTTTGAAGTGTTGGCAAGGGATATTCATCCCATAGACCAGATTGAACTGCACAAACAGGCTGGAGAGATGATATACTCCACCCTGATAGGTAAATCCATAGCTTCTCACTAGCTACAAAACTCTCTAAACAACATTTCAACGCAATTTCAGCTAGATAAGGCCTCCTCACAGGCCAAGGATACCAAGATCAAGTCCTTAGAGGACTTAGTGATTGAATTGGGACACGATCCCAAGGATATAAAAGCCACAGAACAACTTATTAAAAAGAAGAATGATGATATAGTTGCATTGAAGAAACAACTAAAAATACCTCAGCTACAACATCCACAAACATTTGAAGTCCTAGAAGCCCAGCAGGGGCATGAATAGCTAATGGACTTAGTCTTAAAGCTGAATAATCAACTAAACAAGGCAGAAGAGGAATTGGATGCTTTAATCCAATTAAAACAAGCAGATGTGGCCACTTCTTCAACAAATGTTATCCCTACAATCTCCACAGTGGTGCCATCCACACTAGATGCATCTTTGGCACCTACAACTCCACTTGCAACAGCCTTGCCAGCAACAACAGAATCTACATCAGCAGCAGGTGCATCAGGAGAGAAAGCAACAGAACTAGTCAAAGCCATGGAAGAGATGTCTATCTAGGCTACTGAAATGAACAGGTTAAGAGAAAAGGTTGCAAGTTTGGAAATAGACTGCAAACTTGCCCAACTGAAGCAGAAAGAAGAAGCACAAAAAGCCCAAAGAATGAGTGAAAGGATCAAAGTCTTAGAGAAAGACTTAACACTAGAGAAACCACTTGGGCAAACCAAGGAAATGTTGTGGGCCAATATCATTGACTCCATCAAGGATATTTGGCCCTCAATTCAAGTTATTTTTGAACAAACAGAGTTAGTAAAGATAGCTATAGAAGCTATCCAGAAAGTGAAGGAGGAGTTGGGAGATAAGCTAGAGGATGCCAATAGACTCATCCACTTCCTCAATAACAAGAATAGATATGAGCTCCATGAGCTAAATATAGAAGATAGGACTGCGACCATTTTAGAAATAAGGAAGGTCCTCTCCAAAAGGAACCTTATGCTTAACTTAGAAGAAAAGTGTCACAATATGCAGGTAGCCATTGATAGGTTCATGGCTAAATTCCAGATTTTAAGGGAGAAAGGTCTGCCCAATCCTATGGTTATCAATGACAAACTCATGACACATTAAGACTCAGACAATTGGCAAAGGAGCAAGCTAGCTCTTCATCCATAAAATCATTTCCAACAGGAAACGTTTTGTACAACACATTTGAAAACTTATTTTTCCTGGAGCATGAGATCAAACATTTATTCCTCACAAAGCCCAATTTTGCCAAATATACTGAAGCTTATGAAATCTACAGGAGAATGATGAATGTAAAGTTACCTGATGCAGAATGGTGGGAGACAATGACAGATTTACTAGGATAAATTTACTACACAGTAAAAACAGAACAGCCAGGTAAAACAGGTAAAAACAGCACATCAGGGTCAAAGAGTATCAGGGTTAAAGAGTATCGGATGAAAGGTAAAAGTTAAAGAAAACTCCAGTGTGAAACACTACAACAACAAGCCAACATAAAAGGCTACACTTCAACAATAAAGGCTAGCACAACCATAATAAAAGGGACAACATGAAACAGTTCATTAGCTGTCTCTATCTTCTTGCAAGAAGATATTTGTATTTCCTAGATTAAGCCTCAAGTTGTTTTGAGATATTTTGTAATAATTTTTTGTATAAATATTTCACAATTTGAAGTATGTGGGGTGGATTCCAAAATATTTTTATAGACTTCTTGTTCTTAATTCTGAAATTCTATTGTATCAATGACTGGATCAGCTAGCTAGATCAAGGAATAAAGATTAGATATTTCACTAGATTCTTGTGTAAAGAAAAGTTCAAATAAGTATTCTCTCACGTTCAATGTTATTTTTCTTTAAGTTTTTTTCCACAGTCTCACTTGTATATAACATGGAATGATATCTCAAAAATTTCTTAGCTGCACTCTGTTTTGACTGTTATGCATATTTAATGTTTTCTTCACTAATCTAAGTTAAGGAATTCTTGATTGCTCCTTAGTTTAGGTAGTTCCTTGTGATCTATAGCAAAGGATTCTTAATTGCCCTTTGTTCATGATTATCCTCTGTTCTTCATCTTAACCTTGGTCTGAGGATTCTTAAGTGCTCTCTCACCCTAGTTAGGATCATTTCACCCATTCGACCTAAAGATTTGCGCTTTACTTTGCTAGCCTGCCTTGTGAACATTCCCTTTAATGAATTGATCCAGTTCTGCTATCCATTTGTTGACTCCATAGCCCAATGGCTTAAAGACCTTGCTCTATCCATCTGTTCCAAGAATTCCACCACCCAACCTTCAATTCAAAACCAAAACCCCAATGAACATTAAGAACTAGCCTAAAATCCCAGTAAAACAAAGCTAAATTTCATAGAGAGAGCCCTCTCTGAGTCATAGGTTGGCTAGAGCCTATACTTAAAATATTGGTTTGTGGTTACCTCAGTTTATTCCTTCTTCTGATAACTTCTAAGGAAAATTCTGAGTGATAATAGTTACCAATCTTTTCCAGAATTTTAAAAGGACCATAACGGATTGGTTTAAGATTTTTACCTTCCCCTTGAAGTCTCTGTTTGCTAATATATAACCAAACTTCGTCGCCAACTTGAAATTTGTGATCAACCCGGTGTTTGTCATGCCTTACTGTAGTGATTCCAGCTAGGGTACTAGACTAGATTCTATATTTAATATCGACCGAGGTGCGTAAGCTTAGAGGCGTGGTCTAAAATATATAGACATAAAGAATCTATGGCCAAGTGATTATGATGTAGGTTACAAGGCTTCTTTACGGAAGACCGGAATATGTAGCCTATCATTCACACACCTGGATTACCCTACTGATATGCTTGATTACAGTGCTTGTTATGAGATGCATCTATTAAATCAAACCATGAATCTAAGTACTGTGTATGACTGTAACAATGATTTTAACCTCCTTACAGAGATATCACCCAGAAAACCCTTGTTTGGTAAACACACACAGCATGCAAAGATATTTACACTATCAAACTATATAAAGAGAACATAAATGAACTGTGAAATAAAACAGAGTTTATGATAATGTCTCTATAAGTCACACAGGGATCGAATCCCTTACAAGACTCCCTTCCAGATCCTAGTGCTGACCATTCAACATAACCATAAACCATTCATAAGCGCACACCATATACATGCAATGAAAATCAAAGGCTATAGAAATCAAAAGCTATGTAACTGCTATGAAAACCATAAGCTGTGTAAATCGAAAGCTATGTAATCGTAACTGTGATGCAAACCATATGCTATATAAATCAGATCCAATATAAATACTGTGCGAACATGTGATAACCGAAATGTAACAAAACAAGTGAACAGTATACCAATCGAAGAACGCAGGGCCCGTCCGCGTCCTAAGGGTACACTGGCTATAACCGATCAGCTATCAAATCAATGCAAGAGGTATACACACGTCGTGACTGAGAATAAGTCTTTTGTATTAACTTAAAAACTCTGTTCTGAGAAAACGATTCAACTACTAAACTCTCAAACATTAACCTGACTATATTTACATATGCGTACGCACAGCCATGGCATCGATACAATGAATGTACATTCGGCTGTTGCCGCTTTTATCACATAAGCCTTTTCAAAATGTTTCCATGCTAAGTGTTTCAAAAAGAAAAAAAAAAACTAAAATGAAAATGGAACGATGTTGTTGCTGCTTTTGTCTATCAGAGTGCCCTGCTTTGACTTGAGTTGACCGCATACATAGGAGGTTCGATTTGGCTGGGAGATAGGTGTTTGTCCATGCTTGGACATTCTGCTTTTCGCCCATGCCTTTCGTTCTAGCTCATCTGCTGCGCCACATGTCAAACGATAAGCTCATTACAGGATGTAGGTACTTCCTGTAATCATGTCATCAAAAACTTCCAATTCTTGAACATAAAACCCCTAAATTAATTTCTATGCAATTTAATAACTATAAAACTATTAATAATCAATATTCAAGGATTTTGAGGGATATATGATGAAAATTTATGGATAAATGATATGTTTTTGGGAAGGAAAAAGGGTCTTGGGATGATACCAACATCTCTCCCCGACTTAAGGACTTAGCATGTCCTCATGCTACTCCAGAAGTACTCCCCTTGAACTCTGTCCCTGCATGGATCTCTGCTGCCTTGAGCAAGGTATCTACATTCTTCTTCACCTGGTGATCTTTCTGTCCCTTGAGCTCCTGCTTTAACTTTTTATATTTTTCTTTAAGAGCCTTCTTCTGATTGTACCACTTAGTGGCCCAGTTGGAAATCTCAGTTTTCTCAGTCTCCAACTCACTGATTCTTTCCTTTAGCTTTTCATTTGTTTTCTATGTTTCTTTGCTTTGCGCCCTGAGCATTTCATTTTCCCTTTTAATAACTTTTTCCAACATGTTAGCTTCCATGAGCTCTTCCTTCAATTCTTCAATTTGTTTTTCTAATTTCTTCTGTCTTTTGGTGGGAGGTGGCGAACATTTTTCCTGTTTGTTATGGCTCTCTACCTCCATGTCAACTTCTGGTGCTGGTAGTGAATGGTCACCACTCCCAACATCCATTTGTGCAGGTGCATGAGATTCAAACTGGTCTTCTTGCAGCTGAGTTTTTGGTGTCCTCCTTGTTCTTCGTGAGTAGGTGGTAAAAATTTTGTCTTTCCCAGCCCTCTTGGCATCCTCTTTTTGCATGTTCCTGGTCCTTATGCTGCCCACAGGTAGAGGTGCTCTGCTGGCTTTGGACACTGGAATTTCCTCATCAATGTCCTTCATAAACCCTGAATCTTCTTACACTTCCTCTTTTTCCTCCTCATCTCTGATTTGATTGACAGCTAAGAATTCTTTCCATGGCTTCCCTCGCTTCTGCAACTCATGTTCAATGAGGATTTTAATTAGGCCAAAATGGTACAGGCTTTTGTCTTCATTCCCTTTTTGCTTCTGGATAGTTTTGGCCATCTTTGTTAAACTTTGCAGCAGAAAATATGGCACACTGATTACACATTGTTTCTTTAAATGGAGTAGCTTGATGTGGTATAGATAAACAATACTATACCTACCTTCACAGGTTATGAACTTTTGAAGAATGTAAACCATTTCATCCCAAGGATGAACTAACCAGCTTCTTGGAACACCCTTCTTCCAGTTTACTGAGGAAACTCTAGATCTGGACATGAACTGTGTCCATGATTTCTCCTTGAATTGTTTGGTTTTAAAGTACTTCTCTCTTTCAGGACTAATTCCAATTTCCTGAGCTATAGTATCCTCTGAGATTCTGAAGGAGAAGGTGCCTATTAAGGCCTTTTCTCCATTAAAGGTGAAGGCAAATTGCTTGTTGATTTCCTCATTACTCCCATGGAATTTTTCTAGAAAAGGTAACCACTGTGTTTCTCTAAGAATCTCAATGCAATCCTCATGGTATTGTGAGCTGTCGAATGTACTGGGTTCGACCCTATTAGTCATGGTGATGGCAGAGGGTTGTGCCTCTAACCCTTCTCTGTCTATACTCTTTAAAATTTAAACACAGAAATGTCAAGTAGGTTACCTGGTATATATCGCTTCCTTCAGTCTTCAATATGGTGCTTGGCCGGTCGATATGACTGTGATGGGAGTTAGAAGTAGAATGGTGATGCTTTCCCTTTTCGGCGTTCACTGGTTTCACTGTGTAAACCGACCCCAAACAGTGATACTCTCCTCGGCGCTCCTTGCTTCAGATTTTCACTTTGTAACTCCACCCAAATGATAATAATCTCCTCGCGCTCCTTGCTTTTGATTCTCACCTTGGAAGTTATGGGAATCGAGGGTGGAAAGGATGGTAAAATAACCTTGTACTCACCTCACAATGTAATCATTCATTTAAAAACAGAGTGCTGTACGCTTGCATGCATGTCATCACAAGAACGCTGAGAGCGTACCCATAGTGCTGGGCTATAATGCTGGGTGGCAAAGTTATGATTCGGCTGTGTGTGGAGTAAAATATATATAAGCCGCTTATTATGATTTGACTGTATGGAGTGAAATATATATATATATATATATATATATATATATATATATATATATATATATATATATATATATATATATATATATGTGTAGGCCGCTTCCACATCTATCTCATCATTTGTATTTAAAAATACACAGCTCACCACGTGCCCTTTTCAATGAGTATTCGGTCATATAGAGAATGTTGGTATGCCTGTAGGGTATATGACAAGGTGGATGTGTTGGTAATGGGTTTTTGGGATATGGATAGGTTAATGTAGGGGAATGATGAGAATTGGTGGGATAAGGGTGATAGATTGATGCATATAGGTATCCTTGAAATCAATTACAACAGCTTATAGTCACCAAAGTTACATTAAAAACCAATCTAGGAAATTAAATGTTTAAGAACAGAAATACATTACTCCTTTGTTGATCATTTGACATGCTGAGTTGCTAATTCTTTTTGACTGTTCTTTTTGACAGGTCCTCTGAGGGAGGTTGAATGCACAGGTCTTTTGAGAAAAAAATTTGAAGATATAACAGGTCCCTTTGAAAGATTTGAATGTACAGGTCCCTTGAGGAAACTGAATGTAACAGGTCCTTTGAGAAAACTGAAGGTGTTCATGCAGCTCTTTGTATTGTTACAGGTTCACTGAGCTTGCCATTTGCTGAAGTGTTGGTGCCCAAATCCTTGTAAAAGCTTGGTGGAAGTCTGTTGAAGTAGCCTTTGGTGTCAAAACTTTGTTTTAACAGGTCCCAACTGAATGTTTTAAACAGGTCCCATTACTGTTGGTTGGAATGTCTTAACAGGTGTCAATTGCTTTAACAGGTCCCTTCTGAAAATCTTAAACAGGTCCCATGACTGCTGGTGTTGGACTACTGGTGTTGGTAGCATAGATGTCTGAACAGAACAGGTCCCCCTGCAAAATATTTATAACCAGGTCCCTCTGAAATAAAATCATGACAGAACAGCTTATTTGTTAAAGTCTGGAATTACTGCTGGTAACAAGCTGTTGTTGGAAATTTACAGTGAAATATAGAATAAGAAATTTGAAGTATTTACAAGGGAGAGATAAAAGTAACAGAAAACAGATGCCTCTCTCCCCGACTTAAAGGTTGACTTGTCCTCAAGTCATGAGTCAACTGAGAAATGAAACAATGAACAAAAGAAAGAGAATTCATACCCGCCAATAAATTGGTTTTCAAGTAGGAATTCGGGGTTAGATTGTGCCAGATATTGGTTTTCACATCTAACCCATTATTATTTTTTAGTTTTTGTTTTATTTTTTTTTTTATATTTATTATTTTTTCTTTTTTTTTCTTTTTATTTTTTCTTTTTGATTTTGAAATTGAAAGGAAATGAAACTAAGGCAGTGATACTGCAGCTGAGGGCTGTAGTATCTCAACCTCTTCTTGCTGAGATAGTGTATGGAGAAAATCTTGCTTGCTGATGGGCTTGTTGTACAGCTTCAGGCGATGACCGTTGACTGTGAAGGAATGACCTTCGCCATCAATAGTTTGGAGCTTTACTGAACCATTGTCATAAGCCTGAACAATTTCATAGGGGCCCATCCAATGGGTGGTGAACTTAGCTTTATGATCCTTGAATTTTGAATCAAAAAGCAGAGCCCAGTCACCTTCCTTGAAGTGCTTCTTCTTAATGTGTGAATCATGCCATTGCTTCCTGTGTTGTTGCATGAGGATGGTGGTTTGTTCTGCTTGCTGCCTCATCTCATCCAGCTGGTTCAACTGCTGGATTCTCTCTTTTTGTGCTTGATCTAAATCAATTAGTAAATCTGCAGCTAATTTAAAAGTGTGAATTTGGAATTCAATAGGAAGCATGACATCCTTATCGTACACCAATTGGTATGGTGTAAATCGGTGGTATCTTTCCAAGTAATCCAGTAAGCCCAGAGTGCCTCTTTGAGTTTTTCTTCCCAGTTTTTCCGGTTCATTGCAACAGTTTTGGTAATGATCCCCTCCAAGGTCTTGTTGGTTGATTCCACCTGCCCATTGGCCTGTGGATGGTAGGGGGTACTTTTCCTATGCTTTATTTGGTACTTGTCTGTGATGTCCTTCATGAGCTTTGAGGTGAATTGAGTACCTTGATCAATGACAATTTCTCTTGGCACTCCATACCTCACAAAGATCTCCTCAAAAAGGAAATTGACTACTGTGTGTTCGGTTGCTCTTACTAGTGCTTTTGCTTCTGCCCACTTTGTGACGTAATCAGTACATACTAGGATGTACTTCTTACCATTAGAGGCTGGGTTGATAGGTCCTATGAAGTCCAGAGCCCACTTATCAAATGGTTCCAAGTGAACTTGGGGCTGAAGGGGCATCTGATCGGTAGCTGTTGGTCTGCCCATTCTTTGGCAGCTGTCACAACTCTTTACATACTTCTTGGCATCCTTGAAAATGGATTGCCAGTAGTATCCAAGAGTAAGAACTTTGAAGGTTGTCCGCTTCGCTGCAAAATGCCCACCACATGGTTCATCATGGCAAGATTTTAAAATGTCAATTACCTCATCATTTCGTACACATCTCCTAATGATCATATCAAAACCAGTGTAAAAGAGATCGCCATTAAGCCATGAATATCTAGCACTTTGTTTGATCAGTCTTTTCCTTTCCTTTGCAGTGAAATGTGGAGGTGTTCTACCTGTAGACAAGTAATTAGCTAAATCAGCAAACCAAGGAGCTACTATGGAAATTGCAAATAAGTGCTCATCCGGAAAAGAATCCTCAACAGGAACAATCTCACCTGGATTTTGCAGTCTAGACAGAAAATCTGCCACCTGGTTTTCTTTGCCTGGTCTATCTAACACTGTGATGTTAAATTCCTGTAACAATAGTAACCATCTGGTAACTCTGCCACTAGTTATTGGTTTATTCATGAGATGTCGAATGGCAGAATGATCAGTATGTACAAAGACTTCATAACCAGTTATGTAATGGCGGAATTTATTCACAGCATAAATGATGGCAAGTGTTTCCTTTTCTGTAACTGTATAGTTTAGCTCGGCAGGGGTGAGATTTTTACTAATGAAATAAATTGCATATGTACAAGATTCTTCTTTTTGGCCTAAGGATGCACCTATTGCAGTGTCAGATGCATCGGTAAAAATATGAAATGGTAAACTCCAATTAGGCCCCCTCAGGACTGGTGCAGTAGATAGGTTCCTTTTGAGTTGTTCAAATGCATGTTGGCAGTTCTCAGTCCAATTGAAAAGTACATCTTTGGCTAAAAGTTTAAACAAAGGTAAGGCTATCTTGCTAAAATGTTCAATGAATCTGCGGTAATAACTAGCATAGCCAAGAAAACTTCTTACCTCTCTCTGATTCTGTGGAATAGGCAAATCGGCAATAATCTGGATCTTGGCTGGGTCAACCTGGATGCCTTGAAAAGAGATATAATGGCCCAACACTATCCCTTCATTTAACATCATGAAGCACTTTTCGTTGCTGAGGGACAGGTTAGCTTCAATACACCTTTTCAAAACTCTCCCTAGATTTTCTAATGCATGTTCAAAAGAATTGCCATATACTGAAAAATCATCCATATACACTTCAACACAATCATGAATCAAATCAGCAAAAATAGCTAACACAGCTCGCTTAAATGTAGTTGGAGCGTTACAAAGTCCAAATGGCAAAACATTGTAGGCATAGGTGCCCCAAGGACAGGTGAAGGTGGTTTTGTCCTGGTCTTCAGAGGCAATTCGGATCTGGTTGTAGCCACTGAAATCGTCAAGAAAGGAAAATGATGATTTTCCGGCTAGGGTGTCTAACACTTGATCAATGAATGGCAGTGGGAAGTAGTCTTTGAGCGTCGCTTTGTTTAGCTGTCTGTAATCAACACAGATGCGCCACTTGCCATTTTTCTTGGGCACAATAACCAATGGGGATACCCACTGACTGTCAGAAATAGGATATATAAAGTTGAATCTCAAAAGTTTTTGCAACTCCTCTCTGACAATGTCTTGGAGCATGGGGTCCATTCTTCTTTGTGGTTGCCTCACCGGTTTAATGGTGCTATCTGTGTAGATGTGGTGAGTGCTTGTGTCGGGGTGAATCCCATGCATGTCAGTGTAATCCCAAGCGAAGGCTTTTTGGTACTTCGTCAAGAGTCTAATCAATTTCTCTTGTTGAGATGAGTCTAGGTGGTTGCCTATGTTCAAAGTTTTCCCTGGACTGATCTCTATGACTTGACTCTGTGTATTGGTGATGGATTGAACTGGAAAGATGTCATGAAATGTAGATTGCAAGGAGTGGATAGTGCATGTTTCTTGAAAGTTTTGAGCCAGAAGTACATCTGCAGCATTATATTGTTCATTTCTCAAATTTTCAGATACATCAGGTTGAGAAAGAAATAGTTCTACCAAATCATTATTGTCTTCGTGGAAATCATAGATCTGGTCAATGTTAAAAACAGATTGTACTTCCTCTTTGTCATTAAATTTATCATCAAGCCACAAGTTATGTGTTACTGCAGGTGATTGTGCCGATGGATAGAGGTTGAGTTGTTTCCTTTCGGTCCCTCTAGAGATAATCATGTTACCTGATCGACATCCAATAAATGCATCAGCAGTCGCTAACCATGGTCTACCTAGAATGATAGGATGTCCTCCTAGATTGGATTTGGGTTGAAGGACTAGGAAATCCACTGGATACTCCCAAGAGTCCAGTGAGACAATGATATCTTCCAAAATCCCCTCAGGAATGACTTTGGACCTATCAGCTAGTTCAAGAACAATCGTGGTATGTTGCAAATTCATAAGCTGGAGTGTTCTCATGGTTTCAAGGGTCATGACATTGATTGCGGCTCCTAGATCTATCAAAGTGTTTGGAATCTGTATGTTGTTAATGATGGTGGTCACTTTTGGAATGCCCGGATCAACATACTTCTCCATGGAGATGGTATTGGTCATAAGGCCTGCTAAATTTCCTAAAACATGAATGGTCTGAGGATCAATCCTCTTTCTAGCAGGTTTCTTGAGACACATGTCTTTGATGGCTTTGGTGTAGATAGGAATGTCCTTTATAGCTTGCAGCAAAGGGATTTTTATGTAGACATTTTTAAGTTCATCCAAGACATCAAATTGTGGTGGAGGCAGTGGTGGTTTTACTTGGACCAACCGGTCTGGAAAAGGTGGTTGCAGTGATTGCATCTGTTTGTCCTTGGTTTAACTGCTTGGTTTTGTTTGAGTTGTCATTTCATTTTCTTTTTCTAAATTTTCTTCTTGCTGATCTGTTATTGGAGAATCCTTTTGAAGCACCCTACCAGACCTCAGATTAATGTTTTGCAAAGGCAGTGTGGAGTAGGAGGTTCCTTCCTCTACATTATAGGCTGGCCTCTCTGCTCTATTGTTCGGATTTGGGACAGTTTGAGCAGGTATTTGTGTGGGTCTGGGAGGTTGTGGGTTAGTTGGAAATTGAAGTTGTGGTACATTTATTTGTGGAGGAGCAGGCAAGGTCTGTTGAGAGGGTTGGGGCTGATAAACAACTTGCTGAGGGTGCTGCTGATATGTTGGAGACTGTGATGGATATGGCTGTTGGTACTGCTGATATGGCTGTGAATAAGGTGGGTATGATTGCGGATATGGATGGTAGGATTGGGAATACTGTTGAGACGGTCTCCATTGATTTTGTTGTTGGTTTCCATGCTGCCATGGCATAGGTATATTCCATGAGTTTTGTGCATACATCTAATCATTCATAGGAAATTGCATATTTTGATTAGGAAACATACCTTGGGGTGCTTGCCTTGGCTGCCATGGTCGCTTTGCACCCATGTAGTACACGTTCTCCATCTCTGTGCTGGCTGCCATGTTACAGTTCTGCAAAATTTTAACTTTAGGACAGTTAAACATATCATGATGCTCAGTACAGAAAGCACATACTTGGATATTCTCTAGAGGGCAGTCTTTTAATGCATGTTTCTTGCGACACTTGGGGCAGAAAATAGCCATGATATTGTCTTCTTCCTCCTGTTTCTTTTTGGCTTTTAAGGTATCAATTTGGTTTCCTAGAGTGCTCAACAAATCTGTTTTGAACTCTTCTAAAAGATTACCAATTTCAGCCCGGGTGACACTAGCAGAGGCAGTTTCTATGACCCTAGATGACAAAGTTCTCTTTCCCATTTTGGCTTTACTTCTTGAATATTTCTCACACAGTTCAGCTATTTCTTCAAAGGGTAAGGCAGAGATGTCACCTTTGCCCATTAAGTTGAGATCATCCATGTATTCTTCCCGGATACCTTTCAAGAATATTGTGCGGACTAGATCAGGAGGCATTGTTCGGTGTTTAGATTTTTGCAAGTTATAGACAAACTGTTCTAGATATTCTTCTAAGGTTTCATCCTCCTGCTGACTCATTCTAAAGATGTCATCTTTAGAGTCTTTGGATCTGCAATAAGGCTGATATTTCCTCAGAAATATCCTCCTCATGCCATCCCAATCTACTATGGCATGCTCACCTAGCCCCATAAACCATTTCAAGGCTGCTGCCTTTAATGTGGCTGGAAACAATCTGAGTCTATGAGCATCATCCGTATAGCCATAAGTTCGACATACAATGTCAAACTCGAATAAGAACGAGTCCGGATCCTCTGAAGCCATACCATAGAAATTGGGTAGCACGGATGGGGGTATATTTTTCATTTTGATCTCCTCATCCTCCTGTGGTTCTTGTATAGGGAATTTAAAAGTTGATTCCTCCTCCTCTTGATGGGGAACTGATCCAGATCCCTCCTCAGCCATTCTAATTGGTCTCTTGGTGTCTCTTGGTGGAAAGGAGAGAAAGGAAGATTGCTTGGTAATGGTACTACTTTTCCCTTGTGTAGAAAATTTAGGAAAGGGTTGCTGTTGTGATTTATATGCAAATAGAGTTTCCCTCTCAGCAAGAGTAATGTGCTGTCCTGAATAAAATCTTTCTGCCAATGTTTGAATATCCTCCTCAGATGGTGTTGTATTCCCTGGAGAGTCTGCTCCTGATGATGATGGGTTAGTTTTGAGATGGTGGGGGGTTCTTACAAATCTCCCTTGATTGTCTCTAAGTCTAGGCATAAATGAACATGATTTCTAACTGTGTTTTTGTTTGTTTTTGTGTATTGAAATTTTTTTCTTTTTGTTTGAATCCTTTACGTACGCTTCCCCGGCAACGGCGCCAAAATGTAGTGATTCCAGCTAGGGTACTAGACTAGACTCTATATTTAATATCGACCGAGGTGCGTAAGCTTAGAGGCGTGGTCTAAAATATATAGACATAAAGAATCTCTGGCCAAGTGATTATGATGTAAGTTACAAGGCTTCTTTACGGAAGACCGGAATATGTAGCCTATCATTCACACACCTGGATTACCCTACTGATATGCTTGATTACAGTGCTTGTTATGAGATGCATCTATTAAATCAAACCATGAACCTAAGTACTGTGTATGACTGTAACAATGATTTTAACCTCCTTACAGAGATATCACCCAGAAAACCCTTGTTTGGTAAACACACACAGCATGCAGAGATATTTACACTATCAAACTATATAAAGAGAACATAAATGAACTGTGAAATAAAACAGAGTTTATGATAATGTCTCTATAAGTCACACAGGGATCGAATCCCTTACAAGACTCCCTTCCAGATCCTAGTGCTGACCATTCAACATAACCATAAACCATTCATAAGTGCACACCATAGACATGCAATGAAAATCAAAGGCTATAGAAATCAAAAGCTATGTAACTGCTATGCAAACCATAAGCTGTGTAAATCGAAAGCTATGTAATCGTAACTGTGATGCAAACCATATGCTATATAAATCAGATCCAATATAAATACTGTGCGAACATGTGATAACCGAAATGTAACAAAACAAGTGAACAGTATACCAATCGAAGAACGCAGGGCCCGTCTGCATCCTAAGGGTACACTGGCTATAAACGATCAGCTATCAAATCAATGCAAGAGGTATACACACGTCGTGACTGAGAATAAGTCTTTTGTATTAACTTAAAAACTCTGTTCTGAGAAAACGATTCAACTACTAAACTCTCAAACATTAACCTGACTGTATTTACATATGCGTACGCACAGCCATGTCATCGATACAATGAATGTACATTCGGCTGTTGCCGCTTTTATCACATAAGCCTTTTCAAAATGTTTCCATGCTAAGTGTTTCAAAAAGAACAAAAAAACTAAAATGAAAATGGAACGATGTTGTTGCTGCTTTTGTCTATCAGAGTGCCCTGCTTTGACTTGAGTTGACCGCATACATAGGAGGTTCGATTTGGCTGGGAGATAGGTGTTTGTCCATGCTTGGACATTCTGCTTTTCGCCCATGCCTTTCGTTCTAGCTCATCTGCTGCGCCACATGTCAAACGATAAGCTCATTACAGGATGTAGGTACTTCCTGTAATCATTTCATCAAAAACTTCCAATTCTTGAACATAAAACCCCTAAATTAATTTCTATGCAATTTAATAACTATAAAACGATTAATAATCAATATTCAAGGATTTTGAGGGATATATGATGACTATGTATGGATAAATGATATGTTTTTGGGAAGGAAAAAGGGTCTTGGGATGATACCAACACTTACCTTGTAGTTTCTTTGACTTTTCTCATGATGTTCCTGCCCTGTATGATGTATCAACTGAATTTTCTCTATGAACTTCCTTGCCTTATTGATGTCACTGTGACCGTCGATGGAAACATATTTCTCAAAGATGAATTCCAATGGTGATCTTGGCAAGTACCCATAACATGCCTTAAATGGTGATGTGTTTGTGGAAGAATGATTTGCCCTATTGTATGCATGTTGTATATAATGAAACCATTCATCCCACAACTTGGGATGTTTGATGTAATATCCTCTAAGAAGATGAATAATTGTTCTATTGAACACCTCGGTTTGTCCATCTGTTTGTGGATGAAAGGTTGTACTCTTCTTCAACTTTGTGTCCATCATGTCCCAAAAATTTGACCAAAAATTCCCAACAAATTGAGAATCTTGATCACTTACAATAGAAGTAGGAAGACCAAAATGAACCCAAATGTTTTGGAAGAAAAGATGAGTTGTTTGTTCAGATGTAATTTTATTTTTACATGGTGTTAGTATGCACATTTTGTTGAACCTATCTACAACTACATACAAGTAATCGTGACCTTTCCTTGACAATGGAAGACCTCCTACAAAATCCATTAAGATTCTCTCCCATGGACGTGAAGGTACCAGAAGTGGAGTATACAAAACAAGTTTCCTATTGCTAGGCTTACTTGTAGCACATAAAGAACATCCTCTTATGAAACGAGAAACATTATCTAACATGCGTGGCCAATAACAATACCTTTGAAGATTCGCTATTGTCTTGACTACACCAAAGTGTCCAACAATCAATGAAGTGTGCGCCTCCCTTATGATACTGTTTCTTTCTCCTTGTGGAATACACAACTTTCCCAAGTGATACAACAAACTGTTATGTACATGATAATCCAGCTCTTCAATTTTATTTCCTTGACTCAAGCTTGCATATACTTCATGAAAGTCACTATCATTTATGATTTGCATATTGTTCTATGTAACTTTCATGCAAAATAGAATTATGCTTTAGTATAATAAATGAATTTACAATAGGCCTTGAAAGCATATCAACTACCTTATTATAGATCCCCTTTTTATATCTGATAACCAAATGAAATTGTTGTAGAAAATACATCCATCTGAAATGTCGTGACTGCTGCAACTTTGACTATGACTGTAAATATTGCAATGGTTGATGGTCAGTATGGATGATGGTCTCCTTCCCCATCAAATAGTGCTTCCATTTCTTAACACTTTGTACCAATGCATAAAGTTCTTTTTCTTATGTTGGATAGTTAGTTACAGCACCATTAAATATTTCAGAATGAAATGAAATGGGCTTACCATGCTGCAATAGAACTGCTCCCATGGCATAATCACTTGCATCCGTTTGAATCTCGAATGGTTGTCTAAGATCCGGAAGTGCCAATACCGGTGCTGAACTTATATTTTGCTTCAAAGCATCAAATGCTTTCTGTTGTACATCTCCCCAATGGAAGACTTTCTTGACACTTGTCAATGCATGTAATGGAGCTGCAATGGAAGAAAAATTAGCAATAAACTTTCTCCAATATTGTGCTACCCCTAAAAAGCTTCTTACCTCTGTAACTGTATTGGGCTTGGGCCAATTCAGAATGACCTCAACCTTAGAGGGGTCGATCTTCAGTTCACCTCCTCCAACAATGTGTCCCAAATACACCAAAGAAATCTTGTCAAACTAACACTTCGACATCTTTAAAAACAATTGTTCTTTCCTCAAGACATCAAGTACCTTGTTTACATGCATGACATGTTCATCTCTTGAATTGCTAAATATGAGGATATCATTTAAGTAGACAATGACAAAATCATCTAGAAATGGTCTTAACACATCATTCATTACCCTCATGAAAGTAGATGGAGAATTTGTAAGACCGAAAGGCATAACAAACCACTCAAACAATCCTTGTTTAGTTTTAAATGCAGTTTTTCAAATATCTTCTTCAGCTATCCTAAGTTGATGATAACCACTTCGTAAATCTAACTTAGTGAAATACTTTTCATACCTCAACTGGTCAAGCAAATCATCAATTCTTGGGAGTGGATAATGATTCTGTACTGTGATTTTATTCAATGCATGGAAATCCACACACATGCGCCAAGTTCCATCCTTATTTGGCACCAAGATAACGGGCGAACCACATGGCGAAGTAGATGGGCGTATGATACCTTTGCTCAAAAATTATTGAATTTGATTTTTGGTTTCTAAGCTCTCCATAATAGACATGCGATACATGCCAATGTTCGGAAGTGGAACATCCTGTTACAACTGAATCTCATGCTGAATTCCCCTCTTGGGAGGTAACCCATTTGGTTCCTCAAACATCTCGCCATGCTTGCTTACCACATCAAACAAATCAGATTTCAATTTATCATCACAACCTTCAAAATATTCGTAATCAATATCATTATTTTTCTTGATCATTAGAAGCACAAAAAATTTACTTGCATTTACTAGTCTCTTCATCTGACTTGCTTTAACCAAAGAAATGTTTAGCTTTTTGCGATGGGTTCTCACTATGTACTTCACCCCATTCCTGAGTGATATGTATTTGTTTTCATGACGATAAAATACTACTTTTCTATCATACAAATAAGGACTACCCAAAACGATTCCTAAGATGTCAAGTGGAACTACATCTAACTCAAATTCATCAATAAACTTTTCAGTAATGGCGAACTTGAATAAACACTTTCTTGTAACCTGTAAGTTTGCATTGTTTACTATTAAACCCAATGGATATGGCTTATGATGAGGTACAGTTTCAAGGTTTAGTTTTTTAACCAAGTCTTCTGAAATCAAGTTTGATTGTGACCCACTATCAAATAATGCATCAATATTTGTATGATTTGAAATCACTCTAACATGAAACAACTCTATTATTGAATCTTCATTTGGAGTGTTACTTTGGCTATGTGATGAACTAGTGCTTGCAACAGTTTATTTTCCTTTTGTAACCGTGGCTGAAATCTTGGTCTCATCGCTAGAATTTGAACCAAGGTCATGTTGTGTGGTAGAGACCGTCTTTTGTTTTCACTTATTATTTTGTTTCTTGGGCCTTAATTCGGGATGTAATTTCCAGCAGTGGGCTTCATCATGCCCCTCTTTGGAACAATGTTTGCATGTGATTTTCTCCCCTTCTTTCTTCACACTTGCATTTTTCTTTCCCTTCCATTTTCCACCCTTTTCTTTCTCCTTACCCTTGAATGGCTTCCTCTTACTACCCTCTTCCTGAATGTTATTTCCTCTAGATTCAAGGCGTGTGGCTTGCACACATACCTCATCTAAGTCATTTGGATTAAACATAAGGATAGTCTGTTTCATATAGGAATGTAAACCCCTAATATATTTCAGCAGTGTTTCTTGGGAATTCAAATTAACTCCTAATAACAAATCCCTTTTCCTAAACTCTTGTGTATAATCTTGGATTGTTTGGCCTTTAAGCTGCCTAAAATTCTGTCAACTCATAATGGATTTTTGCATATAGGCTAAAGGATAAAACTGTCTTTTAATTGCAAAAACAAATTCAACCTAAGTAATGGATATCTTACCATGGATTCTTATTTCTTCTTGAGTCTTTTCTTCCCCCCAAACTAATGCATCTCCTTCTAGCCTCAATGAAGCCAACTAGATATTTATGTCGTCTTCTTGAAGGTTTTGAATTCTGCAGTATACCTCCAACTGTCAAATCCAATTGTCCAACTTTTCTGCATTCACCTCTCCATTGTACATGGGAAGTTCGAATTTTATGTTCAATTTCAGTAATGGAGTCTTTCCTTTTGGGATTTTTGAATGAGTGTGGGCAGTTTCAGTGGTGGTAGTGGAAGATGATGCTGTGTGAGATGGTGAAGATGATGAGGAATATGATGAGGATGGTGGAGATGGATGTGGCTTTCGACCATTCCCATTGGAATCCTTCTTCTCATCTTTTTTGTCCTCTGAGCTTCCTTCTCCATGTAGAGGTTTATAACTCTCTCCAACCATTCTAGTGTTCCTCTCTTCATAGAGGACTTTAACCATCTCAGTCAAAGTATAAAAAGCTTTCGTGAATTCTTCCTCTTCTGAAAAGGGACCTTCAAGCTCTCTTTCTCCAGACATAATGGCTATGGATTTAGGCTCAAAAATTGGTACTTCTTGTACCTCTTCAATCTCAGTTGAAGGCAAAGCTTGAGGAGTTTCAAGTGCAGCTGGAATTGGAACTTTGGGTGGCAGAGATTGTGGCCTTGTGGCTCTCCTTCTTTTGGGCATTATCTCAGGAGTTGCAACCAATAGCTTCCCTTCTCCTTTCTACAAATTTAATCTTGTAAGAATCACAATTTTGCAACCATTAAAACCCTAATTGCACAAACTCAAGCAATCAAGCAATTCAACCTTTTCTCTGATACCAACTTGATATGTTTTTGTATCATTAGTTTTGTTGTGCTAATAACAATTATAGATTTATAAATATGTGCATGCTTATTGCTTCTTGTGCTAAGGTTTCATTAGCTGTTTGTGCATACAATCAGGTAATTTTCCTTAAGTTTAAAAATAAATTCATGAGAAAAATAGCTTCAAAAACAAATACTTAACATAAAACATGTATAGTGCAGAAAACCATCAAAGAGACACATTAATACGATGTTTTGATGAAGGAGTTCACCCCTCTTGGGCTACATCTCCTTGGTCCAGCTTCCATGGCTTAGGCCTCTGTATTAACTCAATGTGGAAAAAATGATGTTTACAAAGCTCTATGGCTCCTGATACCTACACCAATGTGTTCATAATGTCCAAATTAGCCAAGAACACCCCTTTCTGAGCTCAATTTGGTCGAAAATTGACTTCTCTAGAGCTCAGTTATTCTTTTCCTACATTTTATCCTATAAATCTGGAACATCTCTAGTTCGTGCCGCTAAAATTGGTGGTAGGCCTGAATTTAGGGGCACCACCAAGATCACTGCCAGTTTAAACTGTAGTTAATTAATATAAAATTGTGCTTAATTAACACAAAACCCAGATTAGTGCTAAGCGTAACCGTGACATTCGACGCTTATGATGGATTGTTAACATGTTATGGTGAAGTCGCAATAAACCTTACGGTTAGGTCCATCGGAACCATTAACCATTAGGCGTTACCCACTTGCGTTCACATGAAACGGTTGGAGTCTGTGGATTGGATAGTCGGAATCGCCGGGTTAACTAACCGTCGGAGTTATGGACTTGTTCACATGCAGAACCGTTGCGTTGAATGTTGGACCCGAACTGTTTGGTTGGAGCCGCCGGCAATACCATGACCATGGTGGTCTACTGCATTGTGTTCTCATGGGGGGAGGGCTGGCCTGCGGGCTGGACTTCCCCTAACCTTTGAACTCCATATCAATACAACATAAATATATACGATGAACTTAGTGGTTAAGAACCAATGTATAGAGTGGATGGTTAAGGCTTGAGGTTGGTATGCGGTAGGTCATGGGTTTGACCCCGACCACCTCCAATAAATTTTTCTCCAATATAGACACCAATCTGACCCTTGGGAGGTGCCACGTGGCGGCCTCTGGGCTTGAAATGTGGCCTTCTTCCATTGGTCTAAAAATGCACCAATAAGAACGCGCTTCTTCCATTGGTCTAAAAATGCACCAATAAGAACGCGCCAAATCACCATTGTACAACCCAAGCATAAAGTGACACTTGTCCAATCCTAATTCGTTGTTAACCAATCATTGACCTTGCCTAGCCACCTACCATGTCAGTAGTACGGACTGTTCACTGTGCAGTGACTTGGAATTCTTTTTTAAAATTTCGCATGTTTAGCAAAGCGATCAGAACACAATAACTTCCTCATACGAACTTGGTTTTCGACAAAATGAATTGTGTTAGGATCATTTTTCCGAGACAGACGCAGTCATTCAGGTTTCAAACCAATATGAGAACTTTGAATTTTGAGCTAAATACTGAGCACCTAATCACTCAACTTGTCGTGGAAATATGGTGTAACTACGTGACTTAAACATGAATTTTTTGGGACAACTCATCGTTTGCATATGGCATAACTCTATGGTTTGAACATGAAGGTTTGGCTTAGTTGTGAAGTTGTGTCTTGACTCATTAATGGCATATGGCATAACTATGTGGTTAAAGTGTAAAGGTTTTCTAGCTATGTCATAAAGCCAAGTCTTGGCTTGTTGGTGGCATATGTTGTGACCTTGTGGTTAATAACGAAGGTTTTAGCTCTGTCGTGAGGTAAAGTCTTGGATTATCATCAACATGGTTTACCATTTTAGACACAACATGTAGTAATGTGGCACAATGGTGAAGTGTGACAGTTTTCAACTCTGTCACGAGTTGTAGTCTTGGCTTATTGTTGGAATTCAGTCTCGGCATGAACCTATATATTATTAGAATAAAAAGGTTAGGCATGATACGATCAATGTTGTTGATCTAAGTACATAGGACCAAATTCCCCCATGCTAATGAGAGGGAGAGATCACAACTGGATAAGCCACAACCAAACAGGAAAGTGATATGAAGATAAGAATGATCCAAATGAAGGAGGGCTCATGCAGTGGGCTCTGCAAATAGCGAAAATCGATCTAGTCAAATCTATTGAATTGCATCCCAGGTTGGATCATGAACTATTGATGGATGAGCATGTGGGGGACTACCTGAAGGGAAAACCCCTCCTAATGTGATGCCCATGGTACAATTCCCCTAATTTTTATAATGCAATGATATATTGACTTGAAGTGTGGGACCATAGATCCATGATATAAGAGAGAAGAGGAAAGAAAAACCAAGTAGGGTTAGTTGGCACCTTAAATTCATTTTATGGTGTAAATAATGCGGAAAATAAGCTGAAGATTCCAAGAGGAACATGAAGAGACCTCTAAGGAAATGATAAAAAGGAAAATGTACAATAATGTGGGGGAGTGTGGGGGGGTGGGGCTCTTCTTGGTGGAGCTCATGAGTAAAGCTAGAAAGAGTTATGAGTTGAGGGAATCATAATTGCATGAAAGGGAAAATTGTGACCAAGAGAGGAAAAGGATGGAAAAGAAATAGAATGAGTTCTTATGAAGGGACTGGATGAGAAACCACTCATGAATATTTCTAGGGCTTATAAACCACATGTAGAAGGGTGCTTGTTGTGGGTTGATAAACCACTCATTGAGTGCTTGGCATAGCTAATAAACCACCTAGGGTTCTCGATGGGGTTGATAAACCACTAGAGTTCTTGACCCAACTAACAAATCATCCATTAATATGAATTATGTTATTCTTGATTAGTTGACAAACCACCCACTCTCATATGTATTTCACATATGTACTGAAGATGGCTTCTTGCTAAGGCTGCTAAAAGTAATAATTCCCCTTATATCATGGATTTGGCTTGGGGGTGACTGTTGTGAGTAATTTTGGCTACAATAGTGTTGGTATCAAATGCAACACCTATGAGAATGTTGGCATAAAATCCTAGGATCTAGTTTCAAGCCACTTCAAGACGCAGGAAATTTTTTGAGTTGAGCCAGACCTAGCATAGTTGTGGGAGGCATTGGCATGTTAGTAATGTTTTATTATCACCAGGTCATGACATCATAAAATCATGACCCACGGGTGTATGCGATCTAGGCATGCCACTCAGGACCGTCGACAAGCACACTTGGCGTGGGCGCATCAAGCTAGGGTTAACAGGCCAGCGAACGAGGTGCCAACAAAGGTGTATGACATCTAAGATCTAATTTCTAGGACCCTAGCCTAGGGTATCCTGTGCCACTAAGTTGCATGCATATTGATGCCCGAAGGTGTTGCAGAGAGGCCACAAGTCGGTACCACAGGCTCCCTACACACATTTGATGGTTTCAATGGCCAAATCCCATCCCTTGTAAGAAATTAGTGTGTATCCTCCATTGCATCAGCCTCCCACATCACACCACCACCGTGAACCACACTACTATGTTGTTACCTTATCATCCTCCATGTGACCCCTCTGTGAATCCAACTGTCGACCCCACTGCAACTACCACATCGCATACCTACCACTCGATGTTCCACCATGTCCCTGAGCAGTCACCTTCCATGTGGCTTGGTCCTACCACTAACTTGTGTCATCCTTACGCCACGAGAGCCTTTTCCAACATGCTTGATGTTAGATCAGACAATGGATAAATCTTTTCATCTGACGTCCTCAGGAACCCAGCAAGGTGAACTTGCCTAAATGATAGCGTGAGGGAAGGGTGCAGATATTACTATGTGGAAACCTCTCATTTGTTTCATGCACTCTTCGAAGATTCACAAGCAAGTTATTTCATTACATGAAAACATGGTGCATGGCCACCCATGTTGCATGTTCGCATGCCGCCACATGGTCCAATCAGACTAGCCTCTCTCTTATCCTCTTGTTGCCAATGCGTCATTATCACTAAGTCATAGTGCTCTGTCAGCATGCCACGTGGTTGGCCCCACATCCCGTTAATGTAAACAGAAATTTAAATGGACTTTCATGCTAAGGAAATTCCCACATGTGTCACGTGTCGACTAGTATAAACGATCTGCAAAAGTCTAATTTTGCATTTTTCCTCTGTAGTTTCCTGCTCCAACCCCTACACATCTGTGAACTCTAAATTTTTGAATTTGGAAAATAAGAACATAAATTATGCTAATGAAACTAGTGAGTCACCTCTCTTCATGAATACTCCCCATCGACATCCATATTCTACAGGGATCTGTGAGAATTCAAGCCTTTTAATCCCAAACCTAGTTGTGCAAACTGTGTGTGTCCCACTTGGAGGAAATTCATCCCTCTCGCTGAAAATCACATGAGCTAGTGTAATTAATGTCATAAATGTGCTATTAGGGTGAGGGAACCTGTTTAGTTGCTAAATTCCCACTCTTTAAGCTCAGAAACCCTAAGCCTTTTGACTCATGCATGCACTGTCATTCATAGGCTCAAAACTTGAGGAGACATGCTCACCAAACTGCCACTCACATGGTGTGACATACATCCCATTCTCATTCACTTTTGTGATTCCTAGAATCACCTCCCTTGCACCTCCTCAGTCCCTCCAGTAAGCAATTCCCTCAACTTACCATCCTGACAAGTGGCTTCTTCTTCTAATGGGAGTTATGAAGACATAAAAGGAAAGGGAAAAGAAGTGTGCCAATGTAATGAATACATCAACAATCGAGATTGACATATGGAATATTTTGATTTAAGGAAATCCATTGACCTCTTGGTTGAACAGGCTGACATCTTGACAATTGATAAGTTGTAATTCTAGCTCCAAAATCAGAGGCAAGAATTTCAATTGGCTAGGACTGAGCTCCTCCAAGCAAGGGAGTATATAACAAGGTTGGAAAATGAGCTATAAATCTTGAAAATATATGAATCTAACATGTTGTATTTAAAAATGGTCAGGAGAATAGTATGGGATGTATGATGAGGGTAGTAGAAAAACAATAGAGACTCTTGGAATTTATTCAAGAGAAGGGAGAGACCATGAGGAGGGCATACAGGGAAACATAAGCTATTAAAGAAACCATTGGAGATTCACCCACCAAAGCAAAGATAATAATGGACTTCCCAAATCAAGTATCAAAAGAGGAAATCACAAGGGTGAAACTTGATCGGACCGAGTGGGTAACAAGATCCAACCAAATAATAAGAAAAAATGAACTAATGATAGTGGCTAAAGAAGAAGTAAAGCCCTTAAATGATGAGGTAGAAGGTTTCAAGAGAAAATGTGAAATGTTATATCAGAAAAACCTTCCAACTTTCTTTGATGAGGATGCGAACTTGTTTCCTAAATATTCCTACATGAAACTCCTAAATGCAATCAAGGAAGGTCACACAGACCTAGGATGGGGAAATTGTTTGCTTCCAAAAAAGAAGGTCATGAAGCTATACAATGATCATTATGAAGTCCAATTATTGCTCAACAATATATTTAAAGAATTAGTCAAAATTGACTACGAAGAAGTTACGATCTTAGATGGAACCATCATTGAATCATGGTCTTGCGACCTCCCCTATGGTAGAGAATGGAGAACCCGATGGACTTGTATGAATGGGCTTCCCAATGAGGATTTTCCCCAGATGCTTAAGTAACCTCAGAAAAGCCCAATTCAAGTGCAAGAAGCTCCACACACCATACAAGACTTCATTAGTCAGCCCTGGTGTCAACACTCGCCTCCATGTTAACATCGTCACCAACAACTTTGACAGCTCTGGCATCATTAGTGCCTTTGTCATCACTACCAGTAGCACACTCGCTATAGCGTCAAGCACACTATAGTGCATGGCCTAGGTAGCGTCCAAGAGAGAGAAGGAAAGCAACACTTAGCCAAGAGATAGATAAGAACTATCAAAACAAAATCTAAAGGGGCCCACCTCACAGCCAGTAGATTCTTCAAGAAACTTCTAGAAGAAGTTAGTTATTGTACAACTGGTAATTTTGTATGAAACCTTAATGGTTTTTAAAATACCATTAGCGATTTAGGGTATGGTCCAAGTTCTTAAGTGCCTTTATATAGGCCTCATTTTGAAATGAAAACGGGGATAAATCTTGGTTGTAGGGAAACCTCTGTCAAAAAAATTGGTGAATTGTTGGGAGGTACTTAAGCTATCTTATGGAAGAATTCTGTAGTAACTCTTGGGTTATCTATATTTTCTTATCATGTATGTTTCACACCCATATCATGTTTTGAAGTTTAAAATGAATTAAATACAAGTTTATGCAATTTCCATGGAACTTTGAGTTATAAACTTGATTTGTTATGTGAATTGTGTATAATTATATGAGAATTATTAACTAAAATAAATTTTAGCATCAGTATGATGGTTTATTTTAGTTTTGCAATATATATCAAGTTAGTTTGAAGAGTATTTTGACTTTCTTGATATTTCTTACAAGGGTTTGCAAGAGAATGGTAAAATTTTGTGTTTTCTAACAGCTAAATTCTTAATTTCTTAGCTACCCACCAGATATTAACTAATTAAAGGAATTCTTAATTGCTCCTTTAAATTGGGTAAGACATGTTCTCCATTTTTCATCCATATTTTCATATTTTCAACTTTTCATGTCAAACCCAAGGGTTATGAATGCTCCAACTTAAGATCAGTGGAAATGTAGCCAACAAATGCATTTAAGCACTGGTAGTTTTCCCATAACCTTATATCCCAAATAGATTAATTAAACACAAACCGAAATTGAATTTAAGGATTAATCATGCATATTTTAAACACTTTTTTTAAGAACATGTTTGAATATTAAATATGAATGATGAGCTAGTTTCTTGGAACACTTGTGATTTTAATTATGCTAGATTTGCTTGTTTACATTTGACTACAAAAATATTTACATCTGCACAGATATTTTAATTCAATGGTTGTTGTAAAATTATTCATGTAATCTCAGTTTCTTGTGACATTTATAAGAGGAAATGAAATGCGGGTATCTTGAACTGAAATTAAATTTTGTCATAATAGATAGTTTCAAGCTTGAATTATAGAGTCATTTACATTAGCATAGTTATAAGAACAATTTAAATTTACGATCTTACTTGCATGCAATTTGAGACATCTACACCTTTGACCATTTTCATTTCAAGAACCATAATTTAGCGAACTAAAGTCAAAGGTCACAAACTACAATAAACAATATTTTTAAATGGAAATAGATGGCCCTACATTCTAATTTAAATAGAACATATTAGGAATAGAATGGCAAGTAGGGTTGCACTTAGATGTTCCCAGGCTTTGAACTATAGCACAACGTAGTGTGACTCTGAGGCCCCAATAAGTAGGTCTATGATTGGGTAGAAAATTGAATTCACGCCTTCAGTGTGCCCTATTTCAAAATTTTAAATGAAATACTCTGAGCTAACAGTTGTGGAATTAAAGAAATTCTCTGTGAATGTATGTAACTCTGAATATTGTTGCATGATAGTATGATGTTGGTGCATGAATTTTATTGAATTAACTCTTGATTATTTTATGGTTTTGTTAATGAAATTTGGTCATGCAATTGAAAGTTAAATGCCTGAGAATTTATCTATATTGTTTATAGAAGGTACTTATAGTTTGTTGTGTGATAAATGGATTGAATATTAACAAGGGATGTCCCATTTCCTATGTTGAAGTGAGAGGTTGAGGCCGTGGATAAACATTCCCAATATTTGGGTGGTTTTTGTGTTCTGTTTTAGCATTCAACAGGTATAGATGACTTGAGTATGAAGCAGACTAATAGATATTTGAAATTCACTTGTAGGCTAAGCTTGTATGTTTTCATTTTGGCCATTAGTCCATAATTTATTAATTGAGATCTCATGAGAGATGGTGATGGGAGCGATATATATATATATATATATATATATATTCGCTAAGTAGGTTGTAGGTCGAGTGGGACTTATAAAACTATGCATATGCCAGGTTAATTTGGGAACAAAACTATCGCATCCAAAACCTAGATTAATTCCCCAACCTATATATGTATATATATATATATATATATATACATATATATATATATATAATAGGTGTGAGGTAATATCCCCTTAAAAACCACTAGATTCAATCCATTGTTCGCAATGATCATGCAGGGCTAAGGAGTAGAGCCCTCGGTGGAATGGGCTCAACCTACAGAGTTTACAATTTGAGGGGTGGATCACATGGCACATGTGACCTAGGCTAGAGCACTTTAGAGAATGTACAAATCAACGGTGGAGATTCACTGGTGAGCGAATAGTGGGGATCCAAAAGCATACCCCCCCTGTCCTTCTTTGTACCAAATGAGGTCGGGCCCCTACATACAGTTGATAAAGCATAAATAAGATAAGGTCGTTGGATTTAAGTGACGGAATTGGTAAATGAACCATGAATGCAAATCCCCCCTAGTGACATCATCAGGAGGAGAGGGGTTTTGCTATCAAACTAGAATTTTCGATTGTGTGACTTCCCTATGTTATCAGATCAATACATTGAGGTACGATGACATCACCCCAAATCATGTTCCCTAAATATTTTGGATGGAATACATAGTAGGACCTTCAGGGTTAAGATCTCGGGATGATATGGCACATGGGTTCTTTTAGTGGGATCAACGTCGCGTCAATATAATGTTATGGGAGAGAGATATAGAGGGACCGTTCACATAATATCGATACTTTTTTTTAGCACACAATGAAAACCTCTAGGATTAAACTCCTAGGGTGATGTGGAATTAGAGGAGGAATGCATGTGCCACGCCATGCAAAGATGATAAGAGGGAGAAGGAAGTGGGCCCATCTATGTAACCCCAGTGATGTCAGAGCAGGGTACCCCAAAATGTTTTAAATGAGCACAAGGGAAAACTTATGGGAATAAACTCCCAGGGTGATGTGGCATCAGAGGAGAGGCCCATGTTGTGTAAGTATATTAAGAGAAGGGACAGGATGGTGGGTCCTCCATGTAATCCTAGAGAATTCTTCCCCTATGAATTCAAAGAGGGACTCCTTAGGAAATCCCTAGGGTTTTCACTCCTCGGGTGAGGTTACAGAAAAGGGGCTCATGTGCTCCACATTATATATATATAGGCACACACACACACATATGCGCACAAGGCCATAATATTTTGGGGCTTATCTATAATATATTATTACCATGAATAGGTCGGTGGTTGATGTGTGGGTTGTGATTTGGATGCCCACATGGGTACCATGTGAAGGCCACGTTGGTGCCACACGGCAGACTAGGATGAATTGGAAGAAGTCAATAGGCCAAATATTTGGAGGTCAGATCAAGATAAAATTTGTACCATTAGAAAAGTCTTGATGAGACAAACGCAACGGTATTGTCCATTTTAAGTTTTGAAGAGTTTGAAAAAGGTTGAAATTTTTTGAACCCATCTCCATAACTTGGATCTTGGGGGTTGGGTTAGTATTGTAGCTCCCCTCTTTCTTCCTAAGGACTAGGGATAGTAGGGGGTGTGTTACAAAGTGCTATTAGAGCACTAGTTTAGACACTAGACCTGAATAGGCCCACATGCACAAACTAGATGATTGATTGATAAGCATGATATGTTTGATCTATTAATATTTCCTTTATGCTAATTGTAGAATATTGTAATGTGTGGTTGTATAAAATTGTTAATTGAATATGATTACATGCTAACTAGGATTCGATATTTAAATATCTACATAGACCAAGGGGATAAGTACCTATGTTAATTTCATGTTCTTTATGGTTGGATAACATCATTTTGATAGTAAAAGAAAAAAGACAAGCATCAAAATACAACAAGGGAAAAAATAAGTAGCATATTTAAACAACATGGTATGAACAGGACCCTGCGAGGTCCCAAAGAAGAGGTGGTTGGGAATATGAAAGAGGAAGACACTCTTGAAGTCATGGACACACTTATAAGTCTAATAGCTCAGATAAGAAGTTACAAGGCATACAATGAGAAGATTGTCAGAGAACAAGCATAAGTAAATGCTATATTTTTGCAATGTCTATCTGGATTACAAAGAAAAATACAACAGGAGGTTGTTGCCAACCATTAGTATAAGAACAATCCTAAGTATAGTCCATCAAAGATCCAAAAGGAAAAATTGTATGATAAGAAAGAATAGGGTTGTCGATCAAGAAAGGGGAGAAGACATGCAGAAGGAGGAACATAATTTCTCAACTCTCTGGAAATAGGATTAAGTATTCCTATCCAATCATCTGACAATGCAACCATCATATATCATCATCAAAGGAAGAGCAGAAATACTCCCATGCAAAATAAATTCAAGAAAGAAAAACCCCCAACCTTTAATGGAGAGGTAAATGAAGTATAGGATGTGGAATCTTGGATTTTGGGAATAAAGAAGTACTTCAAGCTACATGATTATACTAAGAACATGAAGGCAAGGGTGGTTGATTTTAGTCTAAAAGGAAATTTTGATATATGGTGGGAGGACTTAAAGAATATAAAAGAAATCAAGGAAAGAGAGCTGACATGGGGAAAGTTTGAAAAGTACTTCCAAGCGAAGTACCTATCTAAAAAATATAATGATACTAGAGCCAACGAGTTCTATGAACACAAACCGGGGCAAATGACACCTGAAGAATACACCAACAAATTCTTGGAGCTACTAAGGTGTGTACCTTACATCAAGGACTGGAATACCAAGATCCAAGGTATGTCAATGGGTTACCACAAGCATGCCAAGAGAGAATATAATTCAATGAACCTAAGACTCTAAAGGATATTATCCACAAGACTAAACACTGCGATGAACAATCGAAGCATAAGACTGAAGTTTGGGTTGAATGGAAGAAGAAAGAAAAAGGTGTAGGGTAGAGAACCTCAAGTTATAAGCAAGGAAAGGGTGGAAGGTTTAATAACTTAACAAGAAGTGAACAACAACAAAACTCCATAATTAGCAAATATGAACCTCATAAATCAGGAAATTAAAAGAGGAAGGGAGCCTATCAGTGTTGGGATTGTGGAGAAAACCATTTGAGGAGAGATTTCCCCAAGCTGCAGAAGTTTGGTGCAAAGTCGCACAACATACAAGAGACATCAATTCTGAAAGACGTGGCCCAGAGCATCCCCAACATATATGTTTCATTGGAAAATAGGAAGGCAGACCAACAAGCAATAATCATTCAAAAGGAAGTTATGGTCAAGAACTCTCCAATTTCAATTTTAATTTACCCAAGATCTAATTTCAGCTATATTAGCCCTAAGATTGTGGAAAAATGTGAATTTCCAAATAAATTCCATGAGGAATCATAGCTCATTCATCTAGCCACTAGGACAAAGAGGAGGATATCAGAGATGATTAAGCCTTGCCTTGTACAAATTAGGGGCATCACCACAACAAGTAAATTGATTTTTTCTTCATTAGGATCGTATGACATTATGATTGGAATGGATTGGATGGTAATTCATAGAACCAACATCAATTGATATAGTAAGGTGATATAATGTATCAATAATGAGGGTGACCCAATAACATGTTGAGAAATCTAGGGCATGCAATATTAACAATCTCTTTGCTTGATAATTGCTTGTGATATTTGTTCTTCTTTACTTATGATCTTTCATTTTGTTAGCTTATTATTGTGTTATTTTCATCAAGGAAATTATCAAAATAAATAATGACAAGTGACACATTATACAGGCTTCTTCATCCATGGCCAAATCCTCTCACCTCTTGAGAGGAAAACCTGATCAAAATTCTTCTTCTAGATCTTCAATTGATAAGTACCAAGACCATGACACTAACCCTTGACTCTAGTATCCTCTTCAAGAACCTTGTCACCAACCTGGTCTTCCTAGTTCTTCCTTCTCTTTCTCCTTCTCTGCTTCTTCTAGAGAAACTCAGTCTCTATTTCTTATACTGCACCTTCATGACTACCCTAGAGAATCTCGGTCTCTAGGTCTTCTAGAGAAAATCAGTCTCTACTTCTCTATCCCAAAAGATTCCTTCCTTCGTTATCCCATAAGAGACCTATTCACTTCCTCCCAAAAGATCCCTTCTTTTCTGCCCCAGAAGATACTTCTTCGCTGCCCAAAAATATTATGCTACCCCAGAAGATATCTCTTCACTACCCCAAAAGATCCTACTTCGCTCCCCCAGAAGATTCTACTTCATTTGCCCTAGAAGATTCTTTCTTCGTTACCCTAGAAGAGTGTCCTTTTAGCTTTAGAGAAAATCCTTTTTATTCACTACCTCTTTTTCTTACTTTTTTCTGCACTTCTCTTTGTTGGCATGAGTTCAAAATTGATGCTTAGAATGGAGGCCAAGTTCCCCTATTTATACCCCTCTTCACTGGATCTTTAGGCCGACTTGAAAAATGGATGTAGGTCAAATTGTTCTAGCAACTTATTCCATGTTTGTAGGTCGACTTGAAGAGGTTAGGTGATAAGTCTTTGGAGGATACTTTACATAGACAAGATGACTTTTACAAAGTGTAAGATGACTTCATTTACATGGCATTAACCCTTATATTTTATGACTAGATGACAAATAAATCCTAAAGAATCTCAACAGGAATCTTGACTCAAAAAAAAAAATCCCTTGCTCATGAAACCCATGAAGCAAGTAAATATAATAATTTCATTTTTCTTATTTACATCTCTTTACATAAAATCATAATTACATGTCATTATGAATACCAAACCTAGTTACACCTTTCAACATAACATTGCAAGGAATCAAAAGGTCGATAACACTTAGAGTGATGTCAGAAATGCTAGTGAAGTGTTGTAGCATGAAAGGTTGTTCCCTATATTCCATTCAAATATTAGAGGAGAAATAAGCCAATGAATATCCCTTTGCAAATTATTTGGTATTGAACCAGTATCGTGATGTATTTCTAGAAGAATTGTTAGGATTGTCTCCAAACAAGAAGATTTACTTCACAATTGAGTTGATTCCAAGAAAAACACCAGCAACAAAGGTCCCCTATCGCATGAGTATTATTGAGCTCATTGAATTAAAGAAGTAGCTTAAAGAATTAATGGAAAAATTGTATAACAACCCAACATTTCACCATGGGGAGTCCCTACACTTTTTTTTAAGAAGAAGGATGGAAATTAACACTGTGTTTGTGAATTGATTATAAGTAGTTAAACAAAGCCATTGTGAAGAATAAGTACCCACTTCCCATGATCGATGATCTATTTGATCAATTGAGAGGGACTTTAGTGTTTTCCAAGATCAATTTAAGGTCGAGTTTCCACCAGGTAAGAATCAAGGAAGAGGACATTCACAAGACTGTGTTCATAACAAGATGTGGCCACTATGAATTCATTGTAGTTCCAATCTGGCTTATAAACACTCCAACAACTTTTATGTGCCTAATGAACAATTTTCTCATGCCATACTTGGAAAAATTTGTATTAGTATTTGTGGATGACATTTTGGTGTACTCAAAGAATGAAAAGGAGCATTAGTACCACATGATGGTTGTACTAAAATTTCTTAGAGAGAATAAATTATATGCCAAGCTCAGCAAGTACAAATTATTTTTAGCCCTAAGGGTTAGCTCAATCGGTCAAGCCGGGGCCTCACCAATGGGAGGTCACAAGGTCGAAACCCGAAAGCTCTTGGGGTCAGGTCAGTCAATAGGACGAGGGGTGTGACCCCCTTCAGGTGGGGTCCACCCTAGCGTTGTTTGATCCTGGACGTAGCGGACCCACTGACCATGGGTATCCGTGAACCAGTAGTAAAAAAAAAAGTACAAATTATTTCAAACTGAGATTCACTACATGGGTCATATAATCTCAAAAGGAGTGGTTGTGGATCCATAAAATATCAAAGAAATAATAGATTGGCCCATGCACTGGAATGTGACAGAGGTCAAATAATTTATGGGTTTGGCTAGTTACTATCAAAGGTTCATTCCAAACTTCTCAAAAGTTGGGCATCCCATCACCGCATTACAAAGAAAAGGAGTGAAATTTCAGTGGACTCCTAAATGTGCAACTAATCTTGAAAAACTCAAAAATTTACTCACTTGTGCACCTATCTTAAGAATATTTGACCCGAAAAAGGATTTTGTTGTTTGCAATGATACCTTTAAGGAAGGAATTGGTGGAGTCTCGATGTCAGAAGGCCATGTAATCTGGTACAAATCTAGGAAGTTGAATGAGCATGAAAGGAATTATGTCACTCATGACTTGGAGTTGAACCCATTATGCATACACTAAAAATGTGGAGGCATTACCTATTGGGAAGGAGGTTTGTGTTAATGAAGATCATGGTGGTCTGAAATACTTGTTTGACCAGCCCAAGTTTAATTTCTGACATTCCAGGTGGCTAGCTTTGATCAATGAATTTGATTTTAAAATCAAGCACATCAAAGGAAAAGATAATAGGATGGAAGAAGCACTCAGTAAAGTTTGTAGGAGGTTCCCCTAGCAGCCATAAGCACTTTCTCCTATGACATCAAGGATAGGATTAAAGAAGGGTTAATAAATAATGAACATTACAAACATGTGAAGAAGTGTTGGAAGGAATAACCAGAAGGGTCAGTAAGCAGAAGCTACCATCTCGATGATGATGGGATACTAATATTCAAGAATAGGAAATATGTGCTCAATTCCAATGATTTAAGGAATTTTATCATGGATGAATTCCACAAGACCTTACTCGGGTTACCCTAGATATCAAAAGATGATGACAACCATAAAGATGGAATATTTTTGGCATGGAATGAGGAAATATATTGATGAATACCTTGCAAAATGTTTGTAATGTCAACAAGTAAAGGTAGAATGTAGGCACTCAACGTGACTAATACAATCAATCCCAATTTCAGAATGGAAATGGGAGGTAATATCCATGGACTTCATTACAGGTCTTCCCAAAACAACTGGACAACATGATGCCATCATGGTGGTAGTGGAAAAGTTGAGCAAGGTGGCTTACTTTATGGTTGTTAAAATTACTCATAAAGCAATTGATATAAACCATATTTTCATGAAATAGATATTTAGGTTGCATGGGATACCTAAAAATAAAATATCAAACATGGATGATAAGTTCACTTCAATTTTTTGGAAATCCACGTTTGCTAGGTTTGGAACCTAGTTGGCCTTCAACACTGCATACCACCCTCAGATTGATGGTCAAACAAAAAGAGTAAATAGAATCTTGGAAGACATGCTAAGGATGTATGTGATGCATCAACCAAGGAAATGGGAAGACAACCTTCCATTGGTATAATTTGCATACAATAATGGTTATCAGGAGTCATTGGGAATGAGCCCCTTTGAGGCACTTTATGGAAGAAAATGCAATACCCCTATTAGTTGGGATGATCCAATAAATATAATAATTTTGGGATAGATTCATTGAAATAATTGGATTAGGAAAGAATAAATATCAGGAAAAAGCTAGAGGCAGCCCAAGGTAGCAAAAAAAGTTATGTAGGCTAGTAGAGAACTCACAAAGATTTTCAAGTGGAGGAGCATGTTTATCTTTGTATTAATCTAAAGAAAATCTCATTAAAAATGGGCTCATGTGCCAAGTTGGCACCTAGATATAGTGAAACGTTTCAGATCTTGGAAATACTAGGGCTAGTGGCCTATAGAATGGCCTTTCCACCCACAGTGAAAGCTCACAATGTTTTTCATATTTCCTTGCTTAAGAAATGTGCTCATGATGTTAATCATGTTGTTGACTAGTTTTTTCTATAGGTGGAACCAAAGGGAGAGTTCGAACTAGACCCACTATGCATCCTGGATCAGATACAAATCACACTCTAGAAAAGAACAATAGAGAAGGTTAAGGTGCAATGGAAGCACTTTGAACTTGATGAAGCCACTTGGGAGATGGTTAAGAAAATAAGGGCGTAGTACCCATATTTTTTTGTTGAGTAAACAAAATGTAAGAGTTGTGTATAAAGCTAATTTTTTTTGTTTTCCATGCTAATGAGAACATCGAGGAAGAAGTCCCATTTAAGGGGGTTAGGTTTGTGACATCCCTGGTATATTTCCCCTGATTTTTATCATGCAATTATGTAATGGCTTGAAGTTTGGAACCACAAATCTATGATATAAGAGGGAAGAGGAAATATAAAATTAGAGTTAGTTGGCACCTTCAATTAATTTTATGGTGCAAATAATGAGAAAAGAAAAGGAATATTTCAAGAGGAACAAGAAGAGACCCCTAATGAAATGATAAAAAGGAAAATGCATAGGAATTAGTGGCGGGGGGGGCCTCTTCTTGGTGAAGCTCATGAGTAAATATTGAATTAGTGGCGGGGGGGGGGGGCTCTTCTTGGTGAAGCTCATGATTAAATATTGAAAGATCTATGATTTGAGGGAATGGGATTCCCTAAAAGAAAAAATTGTGACCACAAGAGAAAAAGGATGAAAAGGAAATATAATGAGCAATTACCAAGGGACTAACTGAGATACCACTCAGGGTGGTTGCTAGGGTTGATAAACCACATGTATAAGGGTGCTTATTGTGGGATGATAAACCACTCATTGAGTGCTTGTCACAGCTGACAAACCACCTAGGGTACTTGTTGGGGTTGATAGACCACCCCTAAAATGCTTGACCCAACTGATAAACCTGATGAGCCCCAGAAATGAGTAATTATATGGGCTCATTCAGCCTCCTAATTCGACTTAATCCACCATTATCATTAGTTTATTGCATTTTTTTTATTATATTTATGCTAATAGAGTGAATTGGGTTAGTCATTATGCCTACAAGTCTAATGTGTGCTTTATGCAGATTTTTGGTCAATTTTGAGACAAAATCAAAGGTTTAAATGAGCACTTGGCAGCGAAATTCGTGGAGAGGATTTGTAGGAAGGTGTCCCCTTCATTTATGAGCCCTTACCTCAAATTCTCCATCAAAAACTCGGAGCACAAGGGGTAGCCAAGCAAGTCAAGTAGGACTGTTGTTAACTGCAACTTTTGGTAGCCGAGTCCCTAAAGTTTAGGAGGACTGTTGGGGTCCTCAATTTGTATAAATAAGAAGGCTTAGGGCCTCATTCCAGTTAGTAATTTTTTTAGGCAGATGTTAGTCAGTTTTTAGTCTGATTGTAGTCAGATGTTAGTTATATTTTAGTCAGTAGGTTAGCTCGCATTTCAGCACATTTTCGAGCTTTTTCTTGTAGACAGTTTTTGGGATGTAACTATTATTTCTTGATCAATAAAGATGGATCCAGCTTTGCACCAGCTATAATCTTTCTTAGGAGGCTGTAGCTCTTGGGGTTGGGCCCAACCCAAGTGCCCATTACCTCCTTTGTGTACTTTTATGTGTCTTTGCTGCATTCCTAGAATAATTTATGTTACTTAGATTAACATATTTCTTTGTTATTTAGGTTGCTTTTGATGATTGAAATAGCTTTTCATGTTCAGGTTGATTTGATAGGTTGGTAACAGAAAATATCTTCGAAAAATTCCATCAAGAAACCCTTGATCTCACCTCTCCCTCCTCGGGACCATGAGCTGAGACCAAGGTGTCCTTGCTGCCACAAAAACGTTGTTCTTGCTTCTTCATGCAATTGCTAGTGTTAGATTCTCAGTTGTAAAAGTTGATACCAGTTGTGATTACATGCATAGATCTGTTCTTTCTTAGTTTTCATAGTTATCTTACATGATTTCCTACCAATAAAGTTCTGTTCATCATGATTGCTGGGTTTCTAGGTCAAATTAGGTCAAGATAACTAGATCTTTGGTTTGCATAGTCTTTGTTTGATTAGTTTTGAGAAATAGTGTGCAGAGCATCTATGATACATTCCTACCTACCCTTCCTCCATCATGCAACCTATTCCAACCCCTCACTCAAGATTTCTTCCCTCCATTTGCCACACTTTCCCAACTAACCCTAATTTCTACGTTCTTGTGCAAAATCACTTTCTTATCCTTTGAACCAATCCAACCATCACCTTCATGTTTGATCTTCAATAACAGAGTCCTAGACCCTCTAACACCCTCATCCAACCTTCATTTCCTTTTTTCCACCATTTTTCCTCCTCCAAACCTTCAAAAATCCCCTTTCGGATCTTCCTGTAGAACCCCTGCAGACTTCCTGTAGAAGATCACATGAGCAGTTTCTCAAGATCTGATCGTTGTGAAACTCTCTGGAAGGGTGCTAGGGACCCCTTAGGCTCTCTTCTCACCTTACCAACGTCCTGCAAGCACCCACTCCATTTCCTTTCGCCAATCAACCTCTGCATAGTAAAACAAACAGTTAAAGCACATGCATAATAATTCTACAAACTTACTCAAAAATAAAAAAAGATGTTCCTTTTTAGATTTCACTTCAGAGGTAGCTTAGTCACATTCACTTTACCTTTCCAAGAGTCAATGGCATCCATTTCTGTAGCTTTCATCCTTTTTCTTGCACCAGTAGGGTTAGTCAGTAAAACTAGGCTTTGCTAGGGTTTGCATTTCCTTTCAGCTTTGCGCTTCTTTCTGCAAGTAGATTAGCCTCTCTTGAGTTAGCTTTCATCCATCATAGTTAAAAGTTTCTTCTAAGAGCTCATAGAAGTTTGCTTAAGCTCCTAGCGGACTTGTGCCAGCTGATCAAGTGACAGCCTGCGGCAAGAGCTAGTACTTGTGCATACAGCACTGTCGCTTCCAAGTTTGTTACGAACTACCGGGTTGATAAAAGTAAAGAAGGGAGTCCCAGGAGTTGCAGCATTATTGCTGCAATACTGGAGCCCACCGTCTTTTTGGCGCCGTTGCCAGGGAAGCGTCAGAGTATTTGCGATTGCTGCTTTTCTTCTAATTTCTACTGCAACCTTCTGCTAAGTAGTTTATTTCAGCAAGCGTAGAGTAGATTGTTTCATTTCCATTCTGAAATTTCATTTCCACAAAAGTAGATTAGACATTTCCTGCTTTCATAGATTAGCATTTCAATTCCACAATTTCAATTCTGCAAGCGTAGCTTAGCATTTCATTTCTGCAATTTCATTTCAGCAAAATAGATTAGTCCTTTCCTGCTTTCATTTCAATTCCGCATTTTCATTTCAAAAAGATAGATTTTAGTTAGTTGCAGTTCAATCTATTTCAATTTTGCAGGTACAAGTAGAAAAAAGAAACAAAAATCAACCAAAAATATTTCCTTTCATGCCTTGTAGGAGTAGAGATAATTCAGAAAAATGTTTGCACAACACCCCGACTGCTTCACACAGCCAACCTTCTCTCTTCTTCGATGGCTGTGATTAAGAAGAACCCTTAGGTGGGCAGCAAGACATATTTGAATAACTTCTAAGGGAGAAGAAGAAGAAAACATTCCTCTGGAGCGAATGGCTACAAATAGAAACGTTGGGAGCAATACCTTATCCAAAAATGAATTTGAAAATCAGATGGAAGATCTCAAGAGCGAGGTGAGGCAGTTTCTTGCCATGCAACTATATACATTGCGGATCCAAAGGAAGCAAGAGGAAGCCGAGAGGGCTTTGGCCATATTTTGTCTCGAGTGCACTAGAAAGCATCCTAGGAACGAATGTCCATTGCAGTCTATAGAAGTGTGTCTTGTCTGTGAAGAAGACCATCCTATGAATCAGTGTCCCTCCTTGCCCGGACTTAAAGCTACATATCAGAGGGCCAAAGGAGCCACTGCACCACTCTATTATATGAACCAAAGGAGGCCACATGGACCCATACCTTACCAGCAGGGAATGCAAGGGACATCCCAGACCTATTACAACCCCTATCAAGCCACTTCCATGCCTTCTTGGGGTCCCCCTGCTCATCCTTCCTGGTCCACACCTCCTCCTCGGTCCTTCACATATCCATATTATGCCCAACCAGCTGCTCATTCATTTCACTCTTATGCTCAGCCACAGCCTCAGTGGAATGCACCTCATCAAGGGTGGAGGCCCCAGTACAACTCTCCTCCCACTCCTTTTCCTCCACAACCTACTCAACCGCAACCATCGCCTCCTTCTCCACCAAGGCAGCCCCAAATGCCTGCCCAACCACAACCCCATCCACATCCATCTCAAATATACACCCCCACTCAACTACCCATACCACCATTTCCAAACCCGCACATCAGAATATCTCAACCCAATTACAATGCTGAGGCACAACATGCCCAAACAACTCCTCTTGAGCTCAAAGATATTCACCATAGCTTAGGAAGAGTATTGCAAGAAAGAGATTATATTGACAACATTGAAGGACCACGTCCAGCAAAAGAAGATTCAAAAGAGTATATCAAAGAACCATGGGCTGCACTTGATGAAGAGAAGATGTTGGGTCCCTATAATACTAGTGATTACCCCATTACTATTGTAGTTATACCCCTTATTTATATTGTTGTGCCCCTATTACCCCCATATTGTTATTTCTGTGCCCCATAGAATCCCTCTATTGTTATTTTTGTGGCTTTATATTATTATTGTTAGGTCGGCTGGATTATATTGTGACTCCTTAGACTCCTATATATAGAAAGGAGGTTTTGTCATTTGTATCATCCAAGAATTGTTCATTTATGTAATGTAAAGGAGGTTGCCCCCTCGAAGAGGCTGAATTCTAAGGCGTTGATCTTTCTTTTCTATCTTTTCTTGAGCTGGTTTCATAACATTTGGTATCAGAGCTTTGGATTCTAGGGTTTCGCTGCTCCAAACAGGTCATCGTGGGCTATAATTTTCGCTATAACCTTTTTTGCCCGACATTTTCGGAGATATGCTCTGAGGAAGTTGGTCTTTTTGCAGACTCCTGAATTACATTCAAAACAGGTGACCTAGGGAAAATCGTCATAAATTTCTCTCTGGGGATCGGATTGAAATTTCGTAAGAAGGTACAGAAAGAGGACGGACTGTAGTTTCTTGTATATCTTTTTCAGAACCAAAGGTCAAAAATTGTACACGTGGCACTTCATACAAGTTCGCTCTTCTGGAAAGGTCTATAATCAGGTCATCTTGGGAGATTGTGCATAACTCTTTCTTGGAGAATCCAATTTGGATCAGACTGGTGGCATTGGAAAGAGGACACAGAGAGCTACTACAGGTCACAATTTCAGAACTAGATGATTGGAAAGTACAAAGATACATCAGAGGCAATATCAAGCTCCTACAAAGTGAAAAAAGGTGTGTAGATTTTTTTAAATTTTTGCTTAAGCTTGGTTTGAAAATTTATTTTGAAGGAATTCAAAGGGCATAGTAGAGCATTATTATCGGTAACTGATGCCCCGAGGAAAGAAAATGCAAACACCTAGTAAGGAACCTGAAAGCTCTAGCATGACTCATGAAGAAGAGGAAGAAATGCAACATGATATATCAAAATTACAAGACCAAGTGCAACAACTGTCCCTTGCACAAAAAGGAACAGAATCTAAGATGGATGGTTTAAAGAAAGATGTAGAAGCTAAGATGGATGGTTTAAAGAAAGGTGTAGAAGCTAAGATGGACTGTTTAAAGAAAGGCATAGAAGCTAAGATGGATGGCATGGAAGCTAAGGTGAATGGCATGGATGCTAAAATTGATGGCATGGATGATAAGATGGAAGAATTGAAGATAAATATGAATAAGTTGCTACAAGAAATGGTCACTAAGGGTGAAAGAGTACTAAAGGAAACTCATGATGAGAACAAAAGAAATGTTAATCATGATTCCATAGACTCTAATGTTGGATCGAAGACTCACCATGTTCCAAAAATCGATATGAGGAAGTTTGATGGCAAGGATCCCGCCACATGGATATTACAGATGGAGCAATTCTTCGATCTCAATAATGTGCAAAACACACAAAAGGTACGTATGGCAACTTTATATTTGGAACCAAATCAGTTTGTATGGTATCAATGGCTTTGTTCTCGTAAACAATTTATCACTTGGGCAATTTTTACGGAAGAATTGATAGCACATTATGAGGATACAAAAAGCAACACTTTTTTTAGCCAATTGATAAGTCTCAAACAAAAGGGTTCAATAATGGAGCACATTGAGGAGTTCCAAAAATTGAACATAAGGGTAAAAGATATTCCAGAGGAGCATAGGATTGATGTGTTCATAGGGTCTTTAAAGGATAATATCCAACATGATGTGCGCCTTTGGGAACCTGATTCATTAGAGAAGGCATTCAGGTTAGCAAGAAAAATGGAAAGCAAAATTATGGCAACTAGGAAGCATACCATTCACAACTATAAAGACGGAAGTGTTGTTGCCCATAGTCTTCCACAACCTACAAGGTTGACACCACAACAATTGGAAGAAAAAAGAGCAAAAGGGCTTTGTTACAATTGTGATAGCAAATACACAAAAGGTCATAAGTGTGCTGAGAAGAAATTATTCTACATAGATTGTGAAGAGGAAGAAGAAAAGGAGCAAGAAAGGTCAAAAGAAGAGGATATATTCCAGGAACAAAGCCTAGATGAAGAACAAATAAATCCGACCATATCTTGTAATGCATTGGCGGGAATTACCACTCCTCAAACCATCAAGATAGAAGGACAAATCAAGAAGAAAAAGGTAATAGTGTTGATTGATTCAGGAAGCACCCACAATTTTATTCATTGTAGGGTAGCAAAAGAATTGAATTGCTTCCTATATCCAGCACCAGAGTGTCAAGTGATGATTGCAAATGGAGGAACAATAAATTGTTCTGGAAAGTGCCATAATATCAAGCTATCCATGGGAGAATATGTATTGACTAGCCCAATGCTTTCCATTCCAATGGGAGGTGCTGATGTTGTACTAGGAGTCCAATGGCTACAATCCTTGGGTACAATAGCTTTTAATTTTCAAGAACTTTTCATGAAATTTTCTGTGGAAGGAAAGGAAGTTGAATTAAGGGGTATTGCAGGGAAACCAGGAAAGATAATCAGCTCTAATGGCATGACAAAGCTTCTAAAAAAGGAGCAAAGAGGTGTAATTGCACAATTATGTTCGCTAGATGTTTCCACATTGGAATCATCTATTTCTCCAGATCTCCAAAAAGTCCTGGACAATCATTCCAAGGTATTTGAGACTCCCAAAGGTCTCCCACCTATGCGTGATCATGATCATGCTATTCATCTGATTCCAGGAAGTGTTCCTCCAAACATCAGGCCGTACAGATATCCATATGTCCAAAAAAGTGAAATTGAACGTATGGTTGCAGAAATGCTAGAGGCTGGTATAATTCAACCGAGTCAAAGTTCTTTCTCAGCTCCAGTAGTATTGGTGCACAAGAAGGATGGATCATGGCGCATGTGTCCAGATTATAGGGAGCTCAACAAGCTCACTATTAAAGATAAGTTCCCCATTCCTGTCATTGATGAATTACTGGATGAATTGCATGGATCAATTTACTTCACCAAGTTGGATCTTCGTTCGGGATATCATCAAATCAGAATGAAGATTGAAGACATTCCGAAAACGGCATTTAGAACTCATGAGGGTCATTATGAATTTTTGGTCATGCCTTTTGGCCTTACCAATGCACCTTCAACATTTCAAGGTTTGATGAATTCAATTTTCAAACCATTCCTTAGAAAATTTGTGTTAGTATTTTTTGATGATATACTAATCTACAGCAAGTCTTGGAAGGATCATGTTGAACATGTTGACAAGGTGCTACAACTATTGGAGGAGAAACAATTATATGCAAAAAGATCCAAATGTTTCTTTGGAGTCCAGGAGGTGGAATATTTGGGTCATATTGTATCTCATGAAGGAGTTAAGGTAGACCCTAGCAAAATTAAAGCCATTAAGGAATGGAAAATCCCCACATCCATAAAGCATCTGCGAGGATTTCTTGGGTTGACAGGGTATTATCGCAAGTTTGTTAAGAATTATGGGAGAATAGCAGCACCTCTAACAACATTATTGAAGAAAGATTCATTTTCATGGACTCCGGAAGCAACAAAGGCCTTTAAACATCTTAAAGAGGCAATGTGCCAAGCACCGGTCTTAGCTACACCGGACTTCACAAAAACCTTTATTGTGGAATGTGATGCTTCAGGAAATGGAATTGGTGCTGTTCTAATGCAAGATGAAAGACCCATTGCTTTTGAAAGTCGTCCAATCAAGGGAAAGTTTTTAAGCAAAGCTATTTATGAGAAGGAAATGTTGGCAATACTCCATGCACTTAAGACCTAATGGGAAGACACTTCAAGGTAAAAACGGATCATGATAGCCTTAAATACTTTTTAGAACAAAGATTATCCTCTGAAGAGCAACAAAAGTGGGTCACAAAGATGTTGGGTTATGACTTTGAAATCATCTACAAAAAAGGGAAGCAAAATGTGGTGGCAGATGCACTCTCAAGAAAGGATGAGGATGTGGAAGCATTGTTGTGTGCCATTTCTATTATCCAACCAGATTGGATAAACGAAGCAAAGGAGGAATGGAAGAATGACGAAGAAGTGTGGGCACTTATTCGAAAGCTACAACAAGATTCCAGTACTTCTGATACATTTAGCTGGCAAAATGATTCGTTATGGTACAAAGATCGCTTATACCTCTGTAAGAATTCCCAGCTAAAACAAAAGATTCTTATGGAATTGCACACTTCTCCCTTAGGAGGGCACTCAGGATTTTTAAAAACTTACCACAGGGTTAAGAAGGAATTTTTTTGGGATGGCCTTAAATCAGATATTCAAAAGTTTGTGGCGGAATGTTTGGTTTGCCAACAAAATAAAGTTGAAACAATTAAGACACCGGGTCTATTACAACCTTTATCCATTCCAAGCCAACGTTGGGAGGAGGTTTCAATGGATTTTATCACAGGTTTACCCAAGTCTGAGGGAAAGAGTGTCATCATGGTGGTAGTTGACAGACTTACCAAGTATGCACACTTTTGTGCATTATCACATCCATTTAAAGCCAGTACAGTTTCTACTGCATTTATGGAAACAATTCAAAAGCTACATGGAAACCCAAAGATTATTGTAAGTGACAGAGATCCCATTTTCACTGGAAATTTTTGGACAGAATTATTTTCTTGTCTTGGTACTCAGTTAGCTCATAGCTCATCTTATCATCCTCAATCTGATGGGAAAACTGAGATAGTAAACAAATGTTTGGAAGGATATCTTCGTTGCTTTGTATCTGATAAACAGACACAATGGGTCAAATGGTTGCCTCTGGCTGAATGGTGGTATAACACTTCCTTCCATACAGCAACAAAAATGACCCCATTTATGGCACTTTATGGGTACCAACCACCATCAATCACATCATATTTAAGAGAAAATTCTAAGGTTCAGGCAGTGGAACATCACATCGAACATCAACAACAAGTCCTCCAACTCTTAAAGGATAACCTCGTGTTGGCACAAAATAGAATGAAACAACAGGCAGATCAACATCGCAGTGAAAGAAGTTTTGATGTAGGTGATTGGGTATTCCTACGGCTACAACCATATAAGCAAATGTCCCTAAAGCAAGCTAAGAAGGATAATAAATTATCACCAAAGTATTATGGTCCGTACAAGGTGTTGGAAAAGATTGGTACTATGGCATACAAATTGGAGCTTCCTGCAGCTTCTCGATTGCACCCAGTTTTCCATGTTTCATGTTTAAAGAAGGTTATAGGCGACAAGCTCCCAGTTCAAACAATATTGCCAGAACTTGACGAGGAAGGAAAAATTATATTGGAACCGGAAGCAGTCACAGAAACAAGAACTCGACAGCTACGAAATCGATCAATTTCAGAGTATCTTATCAAGTGGAAGAACTTATCCGCTGAAGATTCCACATGGGAGGATGAGAATTTTATGCAGAAGTATCCAGAACTGCTCAAGCGTTGAGGACAACACTTTTTTGAAGGAGAGGGGCATGTTGGGTCCCTATAATACTAGTGATTACCCCATTACTATTGTAGTTATACCCCTTATTTATATTGTTGTGCCCCTATTACCCCCATATTGTTATTTCTGTGCCCCATAGAATCCCTCTATTGTTATTTTTGTGGCTTTATATTATTATTGTTAGGTCGGCTGGATTATATTGTGACTCCTTAGACTCCTATATATAGAAAGGAGGTTTTGTCATTTGTATCATCCAAGAATAGTTCATTTATGTAATGTAAAGGAGGTTGCCCCCTCGAAGAGGCTGAATTCTAAGGCGTTGATCTTTCTTTTCTATCTTTTCTTGAGCTGGTTTCATAACAGAAGACACCACAATCAGAGATCGAGAGAGCTCCCTCATGGTTACCATCAAATCCTCCATGTATTCAAGAAAAAACTCAGCAAAAAGAGGAAGATGTGAAGGTCATGATAGAAGAAGATATGGAGAACGATCTAGATCAGCAAAAGGACCAAGGATATCAGAGCTATATTGAGATATGGTTCCAGATGGTCACTAAGTTGCAGCAGTACTCTCTTCCTTAGCTATGTTTGATCCCTTCAAAGTCAAATTATTTGGTCTCTGAAATCTGGATACTTGTCAAAGCATGCATTTCAAGCCTCCACATCATTTTGTCTATCATCTCGATGTGCACATGGCTCCATTGGAAGTATTATTATACTTGAAAATGATTTTGTTTTTCAAATAGGGTAGGGTAGAAAAAAGAAAAAATGAAAATAAGAGGAAAATAAAAATATGAGGTGAAAACATCCTCGGAGGTGCCTCAGATTAGCTCATTGATTGAAAACCTCCATGAGGCAGTCAATGGGTTGGAAAAAAGAGAAAAGAAAAAGAGAATAAGATCCCTGGGTGAAAACCTCCCTTGGAGGTGCCCAGGGCAGGCAATTAGGGTGTAAACCTCCATGAGGTGCCCTAGTTGTTTTAAAAAAAAAAAAAGAGAAAAAGAAAGAAGAAAAGAGAAGAAGAAAAATAAAGCTAATTTATGTTGAATAATTTCAGGTTAGGAAGATCGCACAAGAAAAAGACAGAGGAAGTTTTGTGTCTTCTACAGGAATATCCTGTAGAACCCACAAACAAGCCAAAATCGATCTCCGAAGAGGACCCGAAGGTTGGAAATCTATCCATGAGGCCTGTAAACATCCCTGTTTCCATCCCTCACCCTTCTCCATCATTTTTTCCACCTCATTGTGCTTCCTTTCTAAAAACTATGTTTTCTACAGGAAGTTCCTGTAGAAATTACAAAAAGCTAGAAATGAATTTTAAAAAGAAGTTTGGCAAACATGGAAGCTTCATAAAGGATTTATAAATCCTCCTACAGTCTTCAAACCCCTCTTCCATCATTTCCATGCCTGCATCACACCCCAAGCTCATTTTTCTTACTGTGCAAAAAACCTGCAGAATGCTTCGAAACAAAAATACATAGAACATAAATTTTTTTTTCCCTAACTTGAAAACTGTGCATCCATTTAAAAAATTGTTCTATGGGGAGTTGTATCAAGATGATGGCAACATACCCGAGCAATTTCAGCCAATTCTGGTGCACGGTTTCGAAGAAATCAACCTCTATCACCTTCAGCCATTTTTGCATTTTCTCCATATCTGTGCATCCATTTCAAAACCTGTTTCATGGGGAGATGCATATAGGTGATAGTAACCTACCCAAGCAGTTTCAGCCAATTCCAATGCACGGTTTCCGAGAAATTGACCTCTGTCACCTTTAGCCATTTTCATTTTTTCTCGAAATTTGTGCATCCATTGATCACAATTTTGCTATGGGAGGTGCATAACGATGATAGAAGCATGCTTAGAAAGTTTTAGGTCAATCCAATCTATCGTTTGGGAGCTATGGAGAAAACAAGTCGTTGTCCTGCAGAAATCCAGCATCAGCAGCATGAGGGTGCAAATCTGAAGGATGAAACAAACTTCTGCAGCTTAGATCCAGCCAGAGGATACCTGCACAAGAAAAATAGCCACACATCAGACAGCAAAAAGCATATAGCATAAGGGATCCAGGCATGCAACAATGGAATATGAGCATGCAGCAGCAAAAAGAACCAAGCAACACGTCAACTTACAGGTAAGTGTCTAAACCAGTTCCTCTATTTGCATCTGTATGATTCGAAAGTGCATGAACGAATGAAATGGTTGGATTAAGCTAGAAAGCTAGCCAGTTAACCTGACACCCTCAGCTGGTTCGATTGCACTCATGCGGAGATCACCCAGCACACGTGTATAGTCATTCACGAGAAATTTAAAAAAACAGGTAGTGGTAGATATTTTTGAACTCCAACGCAACTGATGGCAAGGGATTACAGGCAGAGAACATCCAGTCCCATGATGACACTGCAGTAGAGACCAACGGTCCGAATAATGACAACGCACATTTCTGCCACCTCATCTTCTCACCATGAATCATGCCCGCAGTTAAAACACAGCTCAGTTAAGACATTCATCACTCTTTGTTCACTGTTCCTTCACAACGTCCCCAACTGGAGTACACGTCCACCACTTCCAGAGAAGCTAACCAATGGTCCTCTGCAAGATTTCTGCCTGATTTTTCGAGATTTCTGCCTGTTTTTTTTAAATCTCCTGCCTATCGGCATTCTACAGGAAGCCAGTTTCGTTCTACAGGAAACGAGAGCCGTCTACAGGAAGGCTTCTACAGGAAAGGCAGAACAGCTTTACGGAGCAGGAAAACCTGGGATTTTCATTGAATTTGGAGCTCCAAACGAGGTAGGCTCGAAAAATTCCTCTATGCATGGTATGTTTTGCAAAGGTGGTGAATTGAACGACATCAGATTGGAAAATCAAAGGAAAAATCTGCCTGTGTATTGGAAGTAAAGCATTTGCCTATGTATTGCACTGGGTTTCCCAGTTTTTCTGCATCAAAATTCTCCTCCACATTTCCTTTTTAAAATTCTCTAATAGGGAAGATATATGCAACTGTGGAGGCCAGCCCGTGTGTGTAAATTTTTTTTTTTTGAATTTGCATATTTGTCTGTGTTCTGAGAAGAAAACTTGATCTCTGTACTCTATCTGTAGAAACAAAATTTTTCCTTTCATAAACAGACAGCCAAGTTCTGGGTGACAACAATCTTAAAACCAGGGAATTGTTGCTAGTTGATATTGGAGCACATGAAAAATTCCTTCTTGGGTTCAGAAAAAACCGAATTCGTCTATCCTCTGTTTCAGGGATTGATTGTGTTTTTTTCCCACCTGAGCATTTTCTTTCCTGGTTAAAACACAAACTCAACACCATGCCAATTGAATAATTTGAGAAGAACATTGATAATGGAGCACAGGACATTCAAGCAGAGGGAAAAACAGAGGAAGAACAGAAGGAAAAATAGGAATTTGATAAGATCGCTGAGCATGAGATAGAAAAGGAGACAACAGCAAAAACAGAGAAGGCGAAAAAGTAAAAAGGTTGGGAAGAAAAACGCCAATAAAGCCCAAATGAAGGCTACCATAGCCAAAGCAAGCACACAAAAACAAAAGGAAAAGACACACCCTAAGATCTCAGCAACACACACAGAAACAGTTGACACAGATTTCTACAGGAAGCAAGGAAAAAGAACAGTGAGAGGAAAAATCACTTGAGATATGGGAAAGGGAGGCAACAACTGTGCTTGCTGCCTTAAGAACACCTCCAAAACAAAAAGGGAAGCAAAAGAGGCAAACCTCCATGTACTTTAAAGCAAGGAGGAGCACAAGGATCAAAGTGGGCAGACCCCAGCCACAGTCAAAGGAGCCAATTATCATTGAGGACACCACAGCTAAAAAAAAGGAGTCTCCTTCAAAGATATCCATCACCTATGAACGAGGAAGCCCAAAAACATCCACTTGGAGAGAGAGAATTAGGATGATGGACTCAAAGACAGCTCTACAGGAAGCTAAGATGGTTCTACAGGAAACTCTGGCTAAGTTAAAAGAGATCGAGAAATTGGGGGAAAAGGCAGCCAAACCATCACAGGAAGAAAAAAAGGCTAAGGAAATATTGGAACCAAGCCCTCAGCCTAGCTTGGGTTCATACTACAACCTGTTAGAAGCCGGGAAGATAATTCCTCAAAAATTTGCGGTACCACTCTTCTTTGCAATAGAACAAGAAAGGGTGAGGACTCACACTTGGATGAGGATTGCCAAGTCCAAGGGTGTGGCAAACATAGGTCACCTAGAAGAACAACTCAAGGAATTAAGAAAGGAATTGGCCATGGTAAGGCATGTGGAAAGCAGTTAGAGAGCCAAACTACATGAAGAGAACGAGTTGTTGAAACATCAGCTACAACTACAAGGACATTATAAGGACGACAGGCCCTCCGTTTTGGATGAACAGCAGCAGCAAGAGGGACCTCCATCAGGCAAGGAAGCATCTGATGGACAACAGGAAGAGGACAAGCTGCAGGCTGAGGTTGAGGCGCTAACAAAACAGCTACAGAAGAAGAGGAGCACAAGCAGTGGAAGGACATGGACAAGAAGGCAAAATTTTATGGCACGCATGAGTAGACTACATCAAAAGCTTGGGATGATAAGGAGGCCACTAGGGCCATCAAAGATGAAGAGATAGATTAGTTGCTCAGAGGATGAGCAACACTTTCAGTAGGGGGTGATGATGAGCCCCAAAAATGAGTAATTATATGGGCTCATTTAGCCTCCTAATTCGACTTAATCCACCATTATCATTAGTTTATTGCATGTTTTTTATTATATTTATGCTAATAGAGTGAATTGGGTTAGTCATTATGCAAACAAGTCTAATGTGTGCTTTATACAGATTTTTGATCAATTTTGAGACAAAATCAAAGGTTTAAATGAGCACTTGGCAGCCAAATTTGTGGAGAGGATTTGTAGGAAGGTGTCCCCTTCATTTATGAGCCCTTACCTTGAATTCTCCATCAAAAACTCGGAGCACAAGGGGTAGCCAAGCAATTCAAGTAGGATTGCTGTTAACTGCAAGTTTTGGCAGCCGAGTCCCTAAAGTTTAGGAGGACTGTTGGGGTCCTCAATTTGTATAAATAAGAAGGCTTAGGGCCTCATTCCAGTTATTCATTTTTTAGGCAGATGTTAGTCAATTTTTAGTCCGATTGTAGTCAGATGTTAGTTAGATTTTAGTCAGTAGGTTAGCTCTGCATTTCAGCACATTTTCGAGCTTTTTCTTGTAGACAATTTTTGGGATGTAACTATTATTTCTTGATCAATAAAGATGGATCCAGCTTTGCACTAGCTCTAATATTTCTTAGGAGGTTGTAGCTATTGGGGTTGGGCCCAACCCAAGTTCCCAGTACCTCCTTTGTGTACTTTTATGTGTCTTTGTTGCATTCCTATAATAATTTATGTTACTTAGATTAACATATTGCTTTGTTATTTAGGTTGCTTTTGATGATTGAAATAGATTTTCATGTTCAGGTTGATTTGATAGGTTGGTAACAGAAAATATCTTCGAAAAAGGCCATCAAGCAACCCTTGATCTCACCTCTCCCTCCTCAGGACCATGAGTTGAGACCAAGGTGTCCTTGCTGCCACAAAAACGTTGTTCTTACTTCTTCATGCAATTTCTAGTGTTAGATTCTTTGTTGTAAAAGTTGATACCAGTTGTGATTACATGCGTAGATCTGTTCTTGCTTAGTTTTCATAGTTATCTTACATTATTTCCTACCAATAAAGTTCTGTTCATCATGATTGTTGGGTTTCTAGGTCAAATTAGGTCAAGATAGCTAGATCTTTGGTTTGCATAGTCTTTGTTTGATTAGTTTTTAGAAATAGTGTGCAGAGCATCTATGATACATCCCTACCTACCCTTCCTCCATCATGCAACCTATTCCAACCCCTCACTCAAGATTTCTTCCCTCCATTTGCCACACTTTCCCAACTAACCCTAATTTCTACGTTCTTGTGCAAAATCACTTTCTTATCCTTTGAACCAATCCAACCATCACCTTCATGTTTGATCTTCAATAACAGAGTCCTAGACCTTCTAACAGCCTCATCCAACCTTTATTTCCTTTTTCCCACCATTTTTCCTCCTCCAAACCTTCAAAAATCCTCTTTCGGATCTTCCTGTAGAACATCTTGTAGAACCCCTGCAGACTTCCTGTAAAGATCACGTGAGCAATTTATCGAGATCTGATCATTGTGAAACTCTCTGGAAGGGTACTAAGGACCCCTTAGGCTCTCTTCTCACCTTCACAACCTCCTGCAAGTGCCCACTCCATTTCCTTTCGCCAATCAACCTCTGCATAGTAAAACAAACAGTTAAAGCACATGCATAATAATTCTACAAACTTAATCAAAAACACAAAAAGATGTTCCTTTTTAGATTTCACTTCAGAGGTAGCTTAGTCACATGCACTTTACCTTTCCAAGAGTCAATGGCATCCATTTCTGTAGCTTTCATCCTTTTTCTTGCACCAGTAGGGTTAGTCGGTAAAACTAGGGTTTTCTAGGGTTTGCATTTCCTTTCAGCTTTCCGCTTCTTTCTGCAAGTAGATTAGCCTCTGTTGAGTTAGCTTTCATCCATCACAGTTAAAAGATTCTTCTAAGAGCTCATAGAAGTTGGCTTAAGCTCCTAGCGGACTTGTGCCAACTGATCAAGTGACAGCCTGCAGCAAGAGCTAGTACTTGTGCATACAGCACGGTCGCTTCCAAGTTTGTTACGAACTATCGAGTTGATAAAGCAATGAAGGGAGTCTCAGGAGTTGCAGCATTATTGCTGCAATACTGGAGCCCACCAAAACCAACCATTACTATGAATTCTGATGTGCTTGACTAGTTGAAAAGCACCCACAATGATATGTATTTCTTGATGGGCTTTCTAAATAGGTACAAATCAAGGCCCATTTGGCCATCCTTCAGCATACATTTACCTCTCTCTTTGCATTTGATGATATATTTTTGGACTATAATGTATTCATTAGGGAGGTTAAGGAATATTTGTCATATCCTATAGCCTAAAATGTTGAATGTGCAGGGCAAGGAGCATTTATTATGCAAAATTATGTTGGAGACAAGAATGTGGAAATCTAGGAGGCTCATTACCTACATTAACTCACCAACAACTTGGTTTCCTATTGGGCAGTTACTACAATTAGTGGCTATGAGGATATCAGGAGAATAGATGCACTTTGATAGGGATTTTGGAGGGAAGCAACCCTCCTTCCAAGGAGGCTACCCCACTCAATCATTTTGTATAAATAAAGGAGCCCAAGAGCTCAATAGGATTCAAATTTTTGGAAGAAAATAGAGATTGTTAGAGCTAGAGTTTTTTACCTGTCATCTCCATTTCCATGTCATGTATTTGAACAATTTTTGAGATAAATGAAAATGATTTTGTTGCCTTCAGTCTGAGTTTGTTTCAAGAGGGTTGAGTTCCCTTGGGTTAGGGCCCAACCCAAGAACTCAAGTCTCTCTCTCTTGTACATTTATGATATGCATTTTCTTCTCTGCACTTATTTTAGCAATATCTCCTTTTTCAAGTTATGTTTATATGAAAAATATTTTCCATTGTAGATTTATCAAACATTACTCTTGGAAAGTGTGGTTGTAGGTTTTTTAATGTAAAGCACAAAAATATAGCTTTTCTCTTGATGCAATAGTTAGATCTTGGTTTAAATTCAACTCATCCTTTCCTTTACCATTTGATTTTTTGCAATGAGTATTTTTGTGAACCTCTAGATCTTGATACTTTGTTAGTTGAATAATCTCCTTGTGCACAGGTGATACATACTAGTTTGCAGGGGAAAGAAACATAGTTTCCATTTTCATAGCCACCATCTCCCTTAGCATCCTCCTTCCATCCTCCTCCATTTCTCCAAATGATTTGTAGACAAAAATTTCATTACATATTTATTAGAGAGTATTATTTTGTATTCTCCCTCGTGCATGATGGACTCCCAAGGGGATCTAAGCTTGGCAAGGTCTCCCATAACCTTCTCCAACCTTATACCATTTTTTTCCATGTTCAGATCTATTTTTAAATACCTTGGAATACTTTCGAATCCAATCTTGTAGCAATACAACACATCCTATAACAGTCCTGTAGCATCCTGTAGCACCTCACAAAATCCACCATTACTTGACTAAAATTACTTTTTAAGCGTAATTTTTTATTTTTAACTCTCCACAACGTCTTCTATGCCTTGGAAAAAATCTTGAGTAATATTAGAGACCTCTTAGAACTCTTTTTTTTCATTGTGATTTTATTTATGCAATTAGGATTAATTTTTTTATTCTAAATTGAATAGAACATAAGTAGTTTCCATTAACATTTCTTGAAGTATTTATTGGATTCTATAATCATAATAGGGTTTACTTTGAGTGCAATAGTTTAGGGTTAATTTAATTATATTTAATTCATGTAGCTAGACTGGGTTTGTTTTCTTATCATTTATTTTTTGCTGCAGATTAAGGTTTCTTTTTCAAGTATCTATGTCCCTAAAAGTAGATCAAAGATTTCTCTTATGCAATAGGTAAAGCAATATTTTATTTTCTTGCAAAGTTATATTAAGTAAAATACCTTCTTTGAGATTGAAAAATGGTCTTTGTACACTTTGGTTTGATTCATTTCCTCATAGCAGCTTAGGTAGAACCTTTCTTATTGTGCATACATCATTGTCACCTCTTAAGTTTGTATGAATCCCAGAATGATAAAATAAATTTGGTAGCCCTAGGAGTTGTAACAATATTGTTGTAATACCATAGCTCATCACTTTTCGGTGTCGTTGTCGGGGAGGTGTCAAAGTAGTTATTGTTTTTGCTTTGAATTTGCTTTCTCTTTTCATTTTATTTCTTGAAAAACAACAATTTTTGTCTTTTGCATTAGTTTTTTGTCTATCTAAAAAGAAAAAAAAAACATTTATTTCATGCCTCATAGGGTTAGGGACAACTTAGGGAATTTACTGCGAAAAACCCCAAATCTTACAAGCAATCAACCATCACTCTTCTTTGGTGACTGTGGACCTCCCACTTTGACGATGGAGGATTTGGGGAACCTTTTGGGTGAGAAACTAGAGACCTTAGAAGAACCTATAGGGGAGGAAGAACCTACATCACCTACCCAAGATATGGCTGGAAATAGATAGCATGAGCTCTTTTCTATAAGAGAAACCAATGGGGAGCCTAGAATGAATAACATAAGCCTCAATGATCTCCCACATTTCCATGGCCTAGCTTTTGAGGACCCTGATACATTCATGTTTGATTTTGTTGTGGTTTGTAGAAACTACGATTACACTTCTAATGAGTAGAAGCTAAAGTTGTTTCCTTCCACTTGTTGTAGCTTAAGTTTTGGTTTTTCCAAAATATCAAAAAATCAATATCTATATATAGATATAGATATATAAGGAGAAAATGATTTTTTGTAGAATAGTTAGAGCTGAGCTGTATTGTTTTTATTATAAGCTATAACCTTTCAGGCTCAGCAAAATAATTAAAAAAGGGTGAGTTTTCAATGATTAAAGTGAACGATTAACTCTTGTGCAATTCCAACAGTGACTACGCAGCATTTTCTAGAAGTCACATCACACCAAAATATGATGAACCAAGCTGAACACATTTTAAAAATAGTGAGGGGTAGCGCAAAGTTGGAATCCAATCCTGCCAAGCAAGTTATCAATAGTCAGGATCTATTGTGCCACCCCTGCCCCATTTTTCAGAAACTTCCAACGAAGGGGGGTGAAAGTGGTAAGTTATTTTTGAACTTGTGTTTGACTTTAGGCACATGACCTCTCCATCCACCAAGTGAGCTTGTCAAGCGAGCCTACTTACCACATCACCCTGCCACCTCATCTGCCCACGTCATTGTCCTTGTTTTTCACTCATCACATCAACTTCTTGTTATTCATACCCATCACCAAGATCATTTCCCTGCTCGAGAAAAAGAGTTAAAAGGGGTTGTGTAGTTGTTCCTCCCATCATTTTCAACTTTCATAGAGCTCTACTAACCAGTGTCTAGGTCAGCAAGCAGTTCATCCTCCTCAGATCCTATTGTTTCATGCTAGTACCAGGTATTTAGACTTCATTATAGACCTCAATTTTCATGATGATTAAGTTAAAAAAGGCTTTGAATTCATCCTAAAACTTGTAAATCCCAATATTTCTACTAAGTAACCCTTAATGGACACCGAGGCCAAAATTCATGATTCGAGGTGCCCTCTTGATTTTGCAGAATTTTGTTTTGACTCTTTCGGTCATTTTTTGAACAAAGAATATTACTTTAGGGTTGTTCAATCTGATTTGTACTACATCATAACCCCAACCACCTACCATCTCCTTGAATTTGTAACCTAGCTAACATCAACATATATTTCTCAAAGGAAATATGTGGTTTCTTCTAAAGGGGAAAATATCCTTGAGGTTACAGTTGACCTCATCCACAAAGCCTTTTGTTTCCCCAATATTCAAAACTCATAGCCATATATTAAATCCTCACTACTTTTGAATTTCACTCGATTATCAGAAGAAAACTAGCAATCCTTATTTACACTAATTTTGCCTCCAAGGACACAAATTCCTCTAGCAGCTAAAACCTACCTTATGTACTTATTTTCTCAAGTTGCACAAAAAATATTAGCCACATTCTTATCATTACTTGGAGAAGATGATATAGGAAATGTGACCAGACCATCCCTAGGATTCTTAAGTCAAATGTTGCAGCTAGATGTGGTTTTCGATATACCTCCATATCTAGCTCAATCCATCAATTTTCAATTCAAGAACTTCCATATTGACAATTCCTTCAAGCATCCTTCCATTATAGTTTACCTTTTCCTTTATTCTCATGTGGATAAGTTTGAATATCTAGGTATGAGTACCTTTGATTCTAAGAAACAAATGAGTTCAGTAGTTGAATGGAAAAATATAGTCAAAGGAAAGACTAACAATGAAGGATTTTCTCAATTTTTGTCTACATACATGGCAACTTCTTACACTATTCTGAATGGTGTACCACCCCCAAGAATTCTACCACAGCAAAATAAATTACTACAGCTCAGTAAGGATACCAAGGTTGGGATTTGGTACCTTTTTGAGAAATTCACAGAAATAAGGCTATATGGATGTGAGGTGCAACCTTAAAGACTACCAATTTTTCTACCAATGAGAATATTCTCCTTAGAGTTCATAAGACAAAGCCTACATGTAGACCAAGTCCATTTTCTTCCTAGGCACAAAGGGTATATGTTTAAATTGAAAAATGGTGCAAGTCCTTTCATAGTGAATTCCAAACAAGCTCTTACTCAAGTAGAAGAGATGATGAAGGAATTTCATTTTGAATTGAAGGAGAAATGGAAATATGACCCTCACCAATTCATTTCTGATAGAAAGAAAAGTTTTATTTCAGCACCATATTCCCATGAAAGTAGGCCTAAAATTTATAGGAAAGCAAATCAACAAGTTTGGCCTATCAACTCAAAATTGGAAATTGAGACTTCTGTAGTCAAAGAATTTTGAAAATAAATATTGAAGAAGCAATGGATGTAGACATGGAGGATATACAATCATCAAAAAAGGCCAAAATATAGTCTGAATGTGAGGAGGGAATGCAAGTGAAGCTCACAGAAGATACCTTTTGTCAACCAAGTTTCCATATGAATATGGGAAACCCTAAGATCATTATGCCTTCTAGTTCTACAGAGTTGGCAATGGCCACAAGTGAAGGAATTTCTTCTGTGAAGATGCAACATTAAAGTATTACCAAGTGATCAGCTAGCCATGCAGGCATCTTGCTCTTTTCAGACCATGTTTCTCTCATTAATGGACCTTGAAAGGAATCAACTCAAACTCTATATTTTGCATCCCACTATCCAGTCACTCCCTTCAGGTGCTAAGTTTAAGACAATAGATTTATCTCTTAACACTGTTGATGTTCCTTTACATGATAAGATTAATTTGCACAAGCAAGCAAGTGAGATAATATATAATGACTTGAGCAAAGTTTCATTAATGATTAGGAAAGTAGAGAAGCTCTTAGAAAAGCCCTCAAACAGAATCAAACAAGAGAAGGCTAATTCTAGAGCCCTGTATTTGCAGAATGAAGGTTACAAGGAATTGATTATCAAGCTTGGTGTTGACCCAAATGATAGAGAATCCATAAAATCTCTTATATAAGGAACAAAGTTTGAAATGAAGTCATTAAAACAGAAGCTAAAAATGGTTGTAACAAAACATGTTCAAATTTTTGAGTTAGATTTTGTAGAAAAAGAAAAGAAACAAGTGATTATTCATCTGAAAAACAAAAATAAGGAGATAATAGCTTTAAAAGAAAGGGTCCAAGATTTGGAGCAGACTATCAAAAATAATGTGTGCACAATTATAGTTTCCAATGAGTCTGGAGATCCCATAGAAAAAGTGAAACAGGTCATGATTGAACTCACACTATCAAGGGTAGAGATGAAAAAGTTCCAGGATAACCTGACATTGTCTCAGGCAGAATTGAGTTCAAAAGAGAAACAGTTGAGGTATGCAAAGATAGAAAATGATCAAATCTATGAAATATAAAAGTCGCCTCAAGAAGAAATAAAGGAGCTAAAGAACAGATTGAAGGGAAATATGTCCTTAATTGAATCCAAACAGGTCATTTGGGATGACATAATTCAATAGGTGCACTCCACTTGGGAGTTCTTTCAAGTTATTATTGAAAAATGGCTACAACCAATAGTATCACTAAAGTTGTGACTTCATGCAAGAAAGAGATGCAAAACGAAGCACGAAGCACTAGGAAATTCATTAAATTTCTAAATGAGAAATCCACAGCATATTTGAAAACAATACATATTCTTGACAGGTTTGTTGTTATTATGGAAATAAAAAAATCGTTGAGAAGAATCATCTGCATATTCAAACTAAGGGAAAATTGGAAATGGTTAAAATTTATGTTGTTGCTTTTGATTCCAAGTTCGATTAGATACAAAGACTTGGGTTTCCAAGTTGTTGGGGTATAGACGGGAGCTTATTTCCTTGGGAAAAATATGAGCAAGAACTAATAGCTGCAAAATGTAAGTTGGATTCATCTTTGGAGAAAACTGTAGTGCTAAAAGGAAAAACTGTGGTCAATTTCCTGGTTGGATAGTTTGATAGTTATGTGTAACATTTCTTGAATGTAAATATTTCTTTAAAAAAAACTAGAATAACCAATCTGGGGGGTTTGAATTTTTTTCCTCAGACACTTTCGCTAAGCATTTTTTGTGTAATGTTGGGAACCCTTTTGGAAGATTAACAAAGTTTCAAGTGATTACAGATGTTTTGGTTACAGTATGTGCTTCTTGTCTTTGTAATTCTTTTATGGTGTGTGTTCTTCTTTTGAAATTTGTGTATAAATTTGTTGGTTTCTTTCTTTATTAAACATATTTATCAATGTTGTGAGAATAGCGAAGGATGCATGTAAATATTTTTCTGAAGAATCCTTAATGAAGCGCTCCAAAATCTCATCATTTCATCTTCTTTCTTTTCACGTTTTCTACTAAGATTTGGTGCATTGGATTTTATTTATCCCTATACGTTTAATCTTTATTATAAAAAAATCTTCTTATCATACTACAACTTCACAAAACACTGTAACCATAGATATACAGGCAATTTTGAAGCAGTTTGTTTATTTTTCCAAGAGTTAAAACCACATTACACTTCAAAGGTTGTCTCTGGGCAAATATATAAAACAAAATGAATATATGTTTATTTGAATTGAGTGGATGTCCTAGGCACTGACCTCCTTTTAGACAGAGGTTTTCTCTAGGGTTACAACATATTTTGGCACTATTGTTTGGGAACATATTTGAACATTTTTCTCTGGGTATATTTTTTTAACAGTTCTTTTATTGGTGAGAAAATAAAGTGAGGGTCGATACCACTCACAAGAGGGAGTTAATAATCACTAATCTTGGCTCCAATAACACCTCACACTTCCTCTGATACCACCCAAAAAAAAACCCAGTTGTATCTAACCCAAAGAAACTTCTTTCAAATAAAGTTAGGAGAGAAGGGTCTCCAAAAATCCCTAGTCTTACCATATTTTTCATGGGGCTTCAAGTTCCAATTCTGAAAATACTAAAGTAAATACCCCTAAAATTTCTCCAAAGACTTTAGACTTTTCAGAAGGAGAGTTTCGCCCTCGTAACTTTCCCTTTTCTGAGCCCAAATTAGAGGAGGAATATTTTGAATCGGTTTCTTTCTCCTTCCCAATTTTCCTATAATTTGAGAAGATTAAATATATTGTTACACCAGTCACATCTCAAGTTATTGCTATCACCTCATAGCCAATTCCAAAAACTACAATCCCTCATATTTCATCTGCATTACATACAATAATATTCCTACACCCCCACTTCAAAATATGGTAATAATAGGTTTTTTGCTTAACATATACACCCCTCTAAATCTGCTATATCCAATGAATGCCATGCCACAAGACTCTTTGAAAAACTTGCCTCATTTCACTAGAGAAGATGAAATAACAATTGAAAAGCATGTGGCAACATTCTGTGTGTTTGTTGAATACTGTGATGTTGTGATGAGGTTGTTTGTACAATATTTAGATGGGGAAGCAAGAAAATGGTTTAAAACCCTACTTGATAATTCAATTAATACATGGGAGGAATTAGAAAATGTTTTCATGCAAAAAAGGGGAGAAAAACAAGAACATGGGTATTTTTTAACAGAATTTAATAGAATAAAGAAAAAGGATAATGAAGATGTTGTTGAATTCATAAAAAGATTTAACAAACTTTACAATATCCTACCAACATAAATCAAGCCTCCACCATCAACTACAAAAGTAGTCTTTGTAGGGGCTTTTGATTATGATTTTGGCTTTACTCCAAGGGAAAGAAAATCAGCTACCCTTCATCAAATTCAGACTAATGCTTTAGAGTTGGAAGCAAATCTAGCAACAACAGGAAAGTTAAAATAAAAAACAAAACATGTAGAAAAAAGAAAGGGAAAAGAAATAGTTGGCCCCTCTCGAAAGCAGAAAGATATGCAAGAGCAGAAGTTGGATGAAATGACTAAAGTGATCAGAAATATTTCAAATAATATGGTAAAGTTAGAGTTGGAAAATAAAAATCATCCAAGACATATCCAACAAGGCCTGAGCAATAATTTCAATCCTTGTTCAGGAGGCCTCATCTACATATTCTATAGAGGGAGAGGAAAGATCAATAGGATCAAGTTCAACCACATTTATAAATAGAGGGTGAACCAGAGAGAATCAGTATTCTATATTGTCAGAAGAAGAAGCATAGGCACGGGAAGAAGATGTGGATATGGATACCCCTTTAGATGAATATGAGATTGATGCTTACTATAATAAGTTTGCAGAGTTCATGTAGGATTAGTTGCATAAGAAATATAATTTGAGATCCAAGAAAAGGTCCAGAACCCAAGATCAAAATGATGATCAGGCCTAGCACATCACACAAAAAAGTAATGATAAGGGGAAAAATATCATTCAGTCCATTCAAGTAACCAGAGGAGAATCATCACAGTCTCACCAAGCCAAGCCAATTAAAAAAAATTAGCCTATGCAATCAAAGCAAGTAGCCTAGGAGAAAAAGGAGGTAGATGAACAAGTAAAGGTGGAGAAAATAATACATACTTTTAGCATTGAAAAGGAGTTAGAGAAAGTAAAGATACTTGTTCTATTGGTAGAGTTAGCAAAACAACTTGCTTGCAAAAAGAAAATTGCTAATTTCATGATCTTAACACGGGTAACTGCCACTCAAGATAATGTGAATCTACAAGAGGAGAGACCAGACATGATGTTTGTACTGCATGTAGAGGAGTAGGACTCTACTACTACTCCTTTTTATATCACATTGTTATTTAATGATTTAATGCTACATAATTGTATGTTGGACTCAGGAGCCTCCCACAATTTGATGCCTCTGACTATCATGGAGCAACTTGGTTTACATATTACTAAACTATACAAGGATCTGTACTCTTTTGATTCAAAGAGAGTAAATTGTCTTGGTGCGATTAAACATTTGGTGGTCACTTTAGCACAAGTTCTTGTCAAGAGTATAGTGATGGAAATTGTAGTTGTTGATATTCCAACACAATTTGGTATGCCTCTTTTGAGATCTCGGGGGATGAAACTTGGATGATCCATACAATTGGATCTCATATATGAAACAATTCTAGTCTTTGGTGGAGAAAAATGAAGGGTTTATAGAAGGTAATCCAAATAACTCCCTAGTGTATGGCTGAGAAAAAAATAATCTTGTTCTTTGTTAGAAGTAGATGACGAGATAGTTGAAGATACCTAGGTTGAGATTCCAACGGATATACAGAAACTAGAAGTAATGTAGAATTTTAGTTGGAAGTTGTACTTCGATGGATCATACTCTAGGGAAGGTAATGGTGCAGGAGTTTTGTTGGTGTCTCCTAAGGGTGAGATGATTCCTCTCTCTTATAAATTAGAGTTTGACACAACAAGTAATATCTCAGAGTATGAAGAATTAATTTTGGGATTACAAGCTGTAAAGGACTTGAAAATAAAATGTTTGTCAGGGTTTTGGGATTCTGAATTGGTCATCAAACAAATAGAGGACCAATGTCAAACCAAATATCCAAGGTTAAGGTCATATAGAAATGAAATTTGGGTCTTGATCAAAAATTTCTTATCAACTTTTAACATATAGTTTTTTCCAAGAGAAAACAACATATTGGTTGACTCTTTAGCAGTGGCAACTGGTACATTCAAACATACACAAAATCCTCGCTTAAGATATGAAATTGAAGTCAAGTATAGACCTTATGCTTGATAATGTGAAGTATTGGAAAGTGTTCGAAGATGAGGAAAAAATCAAGCATTTTATGGGGGTAGTTGGAGAATTCTCTGCTTCAAGAATTGACCAAGAAGAAGAAGGAGAAAAATGAATAGCAAGAAGTTGAAGAGATTTTCCTTGGAAAGATTCTATAGTAGATCAAAGGATTGTACAGTTGAAAGGTAATGTAATTCCAAGATTAATTGTACCATTTAAAAGGTTGTTTAATGTGAATGATGTTCCAGCTAAAGTAAGCAAACAAGGTTGGGAGGAAGATACTAAAGATTGTGAAATTGGTATAGAGAATCAACCCAGATTGATCGAGTTGGAAAAAGGGATTCCAAAATATCATAAACATAGGTATGTAGATTTATTCAAGAAGTATTCTGACATTTTTTCCTGGTCATATGAAGATTTGAAGATATATAATACATATAGCATTCCACATAAATTTCCCTTGAAACCATGAGTGAAGCCTTATAAGTAGAAGCCTAGACAAATGATCCTCTGCTACTTTCTTTAATAAAAAAATAAATTAAGAAGTTACTTCAGGTAAATATTATTGTTCCTTTAAGATACGCATACTAGCCTGCAAATCTAGTCCCGATGAGGAAAAAGAATGGATAGATAAGGTTGTGTGTAGATTTCAAGAACCTAAACAGGGCATCTCTAAAAAGATAATTATCCCTTGCCTGAGATGGATTATATCTTGCAGAAAGTAGTGGGGTCCTCAAGACTATTAATGATAGATGGATTTTCTGGTTATAACCATATTCCAATGCATCCAGATGACTAAAAGAAGATAACTTTTACAACACCTTGGGGCACATTCATGTACACCAAGATGTCATTCGGCCTCATGAATGTAGGTGCCACATTTCAAAGGGAAATGGAAACAGCCTTCGTTGGGGAGAAATATAAGTTTGTAGTAATTTATATTGATGATATAATTGTTTTTTCAAAATATGATGATCAACATTTGGATCATTTACAATAAACCTTTGAAAAGTGCAAGAAGTACGGGTTTTCCTTAAATCCAAAGAAATCACAGTTGTGGCTGTCAAGGAAGGTAAGTTGTTAGGACATATAGTTTCAAAGGAAGGAGTAAAAGGTGACCCTATGAGAGTAGAAGCTATCAGTAACATCTTGTTACCAAGGAATAAAAAGGAGATTCATGTTTTTCTTGGAAGAATTGATTTCTTGAGGAGATTTGTTCTTAATTATGTAGAAATTTTGAAAGAAATTATTGATATGTTGAGGAAGGATAAAGAGGTCAAATGGACTCCTGAAGCTAGAGATTTATGTTCAAGAATCAAAAGGGATTTTGAGGAAGCTCATGTGCTAATCAACTTAAACTATGATAAGCCTTTATTTATATTCTCTTATGCATCACCCACCACCATTGCAATTCTATTACTACATAAAAATAGCAATAAGAAAGACAAAATTGTTTCTTTTTTCATCCAGGTTCTGAGGGATGTTGAACTGAAGCATAAAATTTTGGAAAAATAATCTTATGCCCTTGTCAAAGCATTGAATGCTTTCAGAACATATGTATTGCAATCAAGAATTATAGCTTATGTTCCCACTACAATATCCAAGGGGGTTTTGACCAGGGAAAATTTTAAGAACCACCCTAAATTTATATGTATAATAAATGGGTGAATCCCCATGATACATAGGAAAAATGGGAGGTGATTTTATCAATAATATAATATGTATATATAATTTTTTTGGCAAATCTCTCACCAGATTATATTATCTTGTAAATTCATGGCGAATCTTTCACTGAATTATAAAATCTTGTAAGATCTTGGCAAATCTTTCACTGAATAATAAAACATTGTGAAGTCTTGGCGAATGCTATGTTAAAGTATGAAACCATATATGATAATGGGAAAACATATTCATTAAACTGTAATATGTTAACATACATGTTTGGAAAAAAGAAACATAATTTTCTCTTCCTACAAACAATGTTGCAAGTTTCAGTGGCCATGTTTGTCAAGGTTCTTACTGTACACTCTTTCATATCCTTCTATTAGTTTTGATAATATTCCACAACAAAGTTCTTGTAGGTGTTGATCTTGACCACCAGTTCTATCAAGGTAGGAGAGATTAATATTTTCTCTACCATAGCGGAATAGATAAAACAATCACTGGAGAATAGAAATCACTTTGCATTATGTAATAGGCCTGGACCTTGGCTTACTATCCCTAGCCAGAGAAATTACAAATTTATAGAGGCAAAAGAAGCATCTAGAATCCTATATGTGATTCAAATGGAGATCTAGAATGATCTAGAAACTAATGGCGGTGTAGAAAGATCTTGAATCCTGGATATCTAGAAACTAATGGTGGTGTAGAAGAATCTAGAATCCTGCACGTGATTCATGAATTTGGCTTCACACTTAACATTCTCCCACTTGAAGCCAAATAAGAGTCACCAAGTCACACCGAGTGCTACCATGCCTCTACATAAATAATGTTTATTTCGTGGTAGAATCTTAGTGAGCATATCAACAGGGTTCCTATCTATATGGATATTCTCCAAGGATAACTGTTCTTCCTCCAACACATGCCGAATCCAATGGTACCTTAAGTCAATGTGCTTGGTTTTTGAATGAAATGCTGGGTTTTTCGCCAAGTGAATGGCACTCTGACTATCACAATATAACACATACTTGTCCTGCTTTATTCCTATCTCTCCTAGGAATCGCTGCATCCACAACATCTCTTTACAAGCTTCTATTGCAGCTATGTACTCTGCTTCTGTTGTAGAGAGGGCTCCTATTCTTTGTAGCCTTGACACCCAATATACTATTGCACCTATAAATGTATACAAATAACCTGTAGTGGACTTTCTGGTATCCATTTCTCCAGCCATATCTGCATCTATAAATCCTTCAAGCACAGTCTCATCATGACCAAAACATAAACAATAATGACTAGTACCCTTGAGATACCTCAAAATCCATTTTACTGCTTTCCAATTTTGTTTGCCTGGATTGGTAAGGAACCTACTCACTACTCCCACTAAATATGCAATGTTTGGTCGTGTGCATACCATGGCATACATCAAACTGCCAACTGATGAAGCATAAGGAATCTTGTTCATCTCTTCTTTCTCCTTGTCATCACTAGGACATAATTCAGTACTCAGCTTGAAGTGGGTTGCAAGGGGTGTACCAACTGGCTTGGCATCCTTCATATTAAACCTATCAAGCACCTTCTTGATATATTTTTCTTGTGACAACCACAGCCTTTTATTTTTCCTGTCATGCATAATTCGCATGCCCAATATCTGTTGTGCTAGTCCCAAATCCTTCATTGCAAATTTGCTACCCAAATCTTTCTTCAACCTATTGATCTTATTCTTATCATGCCCAACAATCAACATGTCATCCAAATATAACAATAATATGATATACTTTCCTTGATCATACCTCTTGATATAGACACAATGGTCAGCTTCCAACCTCTGAAAACCATGTTCCAACATGAATGAATCAAATTTTTTGTACCATTGTTGAGGTACCTGTTTCAACCCATAGAGACTCTTCTTCAACCTACAAACAAGGTCTTCTTTACCTTTTTCTATGAAGCCTTCTAGCTGCTCCATATAAATTTCTTCCTCCAATTCACCATGAAGGAAAGCAATTTTTACATCTAACTGATCTGATAATCACCCTATGAGTGACCTCAGTTAAAGATTTATTGAATAAAGGTATTACAGACTCATGTGCTGGGGTGTGTGTGTCTATGTTATTTAAGCAACGGATCGATCAGATTGCAAATACACAAACACTTAAAATGGAAAGATAGTAGATAAATACAGTAAGCAAATGAAAGAACACAAGAAATTAATATGGAGTTCACCCTATCTTCCAGGGCTACATCTCCGGTCCAACTCTTAGTGGTGGCCTTATTTTATTGTGTCTTAAGCAGAGAATTACAATGCAGGGACTCAATATGAGTCTCCTGAAACGGAAATTTACCTGGCAGGGTGGTTCTTGGATGCCCCAAGCCACTAGAGTACACAAACTCTGTTGCCTACCAGTTCTTTGACCTCTCTGGTCTAACAAATCCTCTCAGGGATGGCTTGAATCTCTCAAGCTCTCTGGTGCTCGGCACTGCCTTTGGTCAGCTCGGCCCTCTGTCTTCTTACTGCTTTTGCTTCAGTGTCTTCTTTGCTTCTTGTCTTCTGTCTTCCTCTATGTGTTTCGTCCTCCTCTCAGGGTTCTGGTGTCTTCTGTTTTCTGTTCATGGCTTTAAAGCCATTCGTTCCCATGTCTGTTCAATTCCCCTTCCACTGCCGTTGAATCACCTTTTGAAGTTGCGCTTGGAGTTCCCTGTTCGGCGTCATCATCAGGGTCACAAGGAGTGGCCACATGTCCTCCTGTAATTGCGCCAACCTGCTTCGTTGGTTCAATTCTTCGGTTACGTCGTGGAATGAGTCTTCCTCCACCGTGGCGATCAAAGCAGACCTCAAATCCTTCTAAATCGTGGCTTATTCCCTTGTTAAATCCGGTCTTGTTGTCGGGCGCAATGTCAACCGTCCGATCTGGATCCCCCAGATCCAACACCATCTGCTCATTTCGTGCGATTGACTTGCTCAACTGTTAGCGCACGATGAGCGGCGGTTTTCTCTCTCCTCCGCTTACCACGCGTCGAGCGCTGAGTGGAATCGCTCCACTTTCATCCAAAACCGCTTACCGTTCAAGGAGCCCCCGATCAATACTACCGGTTTCAGAGCGGGTCCTGCCTTTTAGCTTTTAGCCTTTTTCACCTTTTTCCCTTCGGTTCTCTGGCTCTCCACACAACCAAGTGCTCAGGGCTTCCCATTTTGAAGGTTTTCTCCCAACGATGTGCAATTAGCACTAAGTGCTAATCGTGCATCAAAAACTCCCTTTGTTTCCTGATCTGGGCCTCCCAGGGGTTGATTTAGCCTCTCGCGCAGTCTCCATGGACCTCGGTCAGCGCACTTTGACCGAGGTCCTCGTCGTTCCATGCTGGTTGCCACTGCCACTGGTTCTGAGGTGTTTTCGATCGCTGTTTTGAATTATTTGATGTTTGTCCCGACCTGATACAGTCATGGTTCTTTTGACAGTTCTTTATGGATCCAATTAGATCACGGCCTTCCAACTAAAATAGCTTTTGGACCACCAAAAGTTGGTTTTCAAGCATCGACTAAGTGAGGGTATTGTTTTCTCACTTGTCCAATCTCTATCCACTTTGCACTGCTTGGCTTTGAACCTTTGAGCCCAATTCTGAGGTACTCCACATCTCCCCTGTGTGTCATCCTCACCTTCCTATCCAGCACTGTGTCTTCCTACAATTCATTAAGATATTCAGTAGCGGGTCATCTATAGAAGGCAATTAACTCTGCTCTTCAGGGTCCTCAACCATTGAAGGTTCAAACAATCTCAAGCAATCTGCATTTATGAGTGAGTAGATGTGCATGTAAGCTTGTAAATCAAGGCGAAAAGCATTTTCACCAATCTTCTCAAGTATCCTAAAGGGTCCATACCTGATAGGCTTTAGCTTTTTACATTCACCTTGCATCCTGTCCTTGCTGATATACAGCCAGACCTAGTCACCAACTTGAAAACTATGCTCCATCTGATGCTTGTCATGCCTAGTCTTGTATTTGGCTTGGCTCTTTTTCAGTTGTTCCTGTACTACGTGGTGGATCTCCTAGATCTGTTCAATGAACCTAGGTTCCCTGTCCACATCACTGTGTCCATCAACCATGGTATCTTTACCAAAGACAAAATCCAAAGGAGACCTTGGTGTGAAACCCAAACTGGTCTCAAAAGGAGATCTCTGTGCAGAAGAGTGTTTTGCTCTGTTGTAAGCATGTTGTACATAACAAAAATGCTCATCCCAAAGCTTAGGATGTTTGCTGCAATATCCTCTCAGTAACTGGATCATTGTCCTATTAACTACTTCTGTCTGGCCAGCAGTTTGTGGATGAAAAGTTGTGCTCTTCTTCAATTTGGTGTCCATCAGTTCCCACAAACTTGACCAAAACTTCCCCACAAATCGGGTGTCTTGATCAGACACAATAGAAGTGGGTAATCCAAAATGAACCCATACATGTTCAAAGAATAATTTTGCAGTCTGTTCAGCTGTAATTTGTTTATTACAAGGTATCAAAATACACATTTTGTTGAACCTATCCACAACAACATATAGATAATCATGACCTTTCCTAGATTTAGGTAGTCCTCCAACAAAATCCATGGAAACACTTTCCCAAGGGTGAGAAGGTACTGGCAATGGAGTGTACAAGCCTAGTTTTATGTTGCTGGGCTTTCTTTTAGCACACATAGCACACCCTCTTACATATCTAGAAACTGTCTCATTCATTTTTGGCCAATAAAAAAATCTTTGCAGTTGTGCAACTGTTTTACTTACCCCAAAGTGACCTGATATCAGAGAACTGTGTGCTTCCCTAATGATCTTTACTCTCTCAGTTTGTGGAATGCAGAGTTTCCCACAATGGTATAAGAGTCAGTCCTTCACATGATAGTCCAATTCTTCTACTCTTTTGCCTTGACTCAAAGTTGCATGTACATCTTTAAAGTCCATATCCTGAGCATATTGTTCAATGTAGCTCTCATGTAGTACAGAATTATGCTTAAGTATGGTAGATGCATTTATAATGGGTCTAGATAACATGTCTGCAACTTTGTTATGTATGCCTTTTTTATATCTGATGACTAAATGAAACTATTGTAGAAAACCCATCCATATGTAATGTCTTGATTGCCGCAACTTAGTTTGGGAGTGCAAATATTGAAGTGGTTGATGATCAGTATGTATTACAGTCTCTTTGCCCATTAAGTAATGTTTCCACTTTTTCACACTTTGAACTAATGCATACAGTTCTTTATCATATGTAGGATAGTTAACTACTACAGGATTAAAAGTCTTAGAATGATAACATATGGGTTTACCGTGCTGAGTCAACACATCTCCCATGGCATAGTCACTGGCATCAGTTTGGATCTCAAACGGTCTTTATAAATCAGGCAGTGCTAGTATAGGTGTTGTTCTAATCTTTTCTTTCAAGGTGTCAAAGGCTTTCTGATGTTTGCCTCCCCACTGAAACACCTTGTTCAATCCTGTTAAAGCATGTAAGGGAGCTGCAATTGAGGAAAAGTTAGAAATGAACTTCCTCCAATATTGTGTTGCTCCTAAGAAGCTTCTCACTTCTGTAGCAGACTTGGGTTTAGGCTAGTTTACAATGACTGCCACTTTAGAGGGATCTATTTTCAATTCACCTCCCCCTACTATATGACCCAAGTAGTTTAGAGATGTTTTTGCCAAATTCACATTTTGAGAGTTTAACATAAAGTTTTTCTCTTTTCAAAACATCTAATGTCTGCTTAACATGCTTTAAATGTTCTTCCCACGTTTTACTAAAAATCAGAATGTCATCTAGGTACACAATAACAAAATCATCAAGAAAAGGTCTGAGTACATCATTCATTAATCTCATGAAAGTAGTAGGAGCATTGGTCAAGCCAAAAGGCATAACCAACCACTCATACAATCCCTGCTTTATTTTGAAAGCAGTCTTCCATGCATCTTGCTCTGCAACCCTGACCTGATGGTATCCACTATGCAAGTCTAGCTTGGTGAAATAAACAGCTTCCTTCAATTGATCTAAAAGATCATCTATGTGAGGAAGGGGATAACGATTTTTTATTGTTATCTTATTCAGTGCTCGGTAGCCAATGCACATTCTCCACGAGCCATCTTTCTTTCTCACGAAAACGATTGGTGACCCACATGGTGATGTGCTAGGCCTAATGAACCATTTCTCGACCAACTCCTGCACCTGCTTCTTGATTTCAAAATTCTCTAAAGCAGACAACCTTTACATTCCAATGATAGGCAATGGAACATCTTGTTGCAAAATAATATCATGTACTATTCCATTTTTGGGTGGCAGACCTTTAGGTTCTTGAAATAAGACATCATACTCTGAAACAACCTTTTCTATGTCAGCTTGCTGCTTAGCATTACAACCCTCAAATACATTGGTTTTATCAAGTTTCTTTTCCTTTACAACCATCAGTAATAATTGTTTGCATGAATTTATCATTCTTTTCATCTGCCCTGAGTTTATGAGAGTACAATTATTCTTGAGCTTATGAGCTCTTGCAAAGTATTCGATTCCATCTTTAACAAGTAGATACTTGTTCTCAGCTCTATAGAAAATAGCCTTTCTATCATACAAGTAAGGGCTTACTAAAACAATTCCACATATATCCAAAGGAATCATGTCTAACTCCACCTCATCTACAAATGCTGGCCCAAAAGAAAACTTGAGTTTGCACTGTCTAGTCACTTGTAGTTGTGCTTTATCATTCAACCATCCTAATGGGTATGGTTTCTTATGAGGTGTAGTTGCTAATCCCAATTTCTTTACAATTGCTTTAGAAATTAAATTTACTTGTGAGCCACTATCAAACAAAGTATCAATCTTTTGATATTTGGAAAAAACTCGAATATGGAAAAGCTCATGTCTTTTTCTCTCATTTTTTTCATCAATAACAGATTGAGCAGAATTACTAGTAGATGCTTCAGAATTCTTATATTTTATTCCTGTGGCTACAATAGTTGTTTCATCTCCTGAGTCTGGCCCCAAATCTTTCTGAATAACTACAGCAGTCTTCTTCTTCTTGCCCTCGGAGTTCTTAGGTCTCAGCTCTGGATGCAGAATCCAACAATGCTCATCATCATGCCCATACTTTTTACAGTGAGTGCATGAATCTTTGTTTTTCTGTGTAGTGTTAGCCTTCCTTGCTTTCCACTTCTGCTTTCTTTTCTCCTTGCCCTTGCTTGCAGTGGGTTGGGATGGTCCCCCAACTTTTGGATTTCCGTTCTTTCCTCTAGCTTCTAGATGAGTAGCTTGTACAGATACCTCATCTATACTAGTGGGATTAAACATGAGGATGGTATGCCTCATGTAGCTGTGTAGACCACCAATGTACCTCAAAAGAGTTTCTAGTGAGTCTAATGACATTCCTAGAATCAATGCTCTCTTTCTAAATTCTTGAGTGTACCCTTGCACACTTTGCCCTTTCAACTGTCGAAGAGTCTACCAACTCATCATGGCTTGTTGCATGTAGGCCAATGGATAGAACTGCTTTTTCATTGCAGAAACAAATTCACTCAAGACAGATATGGTCTTACCATGTCTTTTCATATCAGCTTGAGCTCTACCTTCCCACCAAACCAAGGCAATGCCTCCTAGGCGTAGGCTTGCCAGCTGAATCTTACTCTTGTCTGAGTCTATGTTCTGTACCCTGCAATACACATCAATTTGTCTAATCCAATTGTCCAATTTCTCAGCATTTAGCTCTCCATCATATATAGGCAAATCAAATTTAACATCTAGCTTGATCAAAGATGCTTTCTTATTATGCACAAGGCTATTAGAAGGTGTGAGAAATTTTTCCTCTTTCCCTTTTCCCTTGGAGTGGTCATGCAAATGAGACTCATATTCTTCTTTATCTTGATTAGAACCTGAGGAGTCTTCATCCTTATGCTTTCTAAAGTCCTTATACATTTCTTCTACCATACACTTTATAGCTAGGAAACTTTCTATGAATTGAGGGTCTGGCCCCACAGAACCTTCCTCTGACATTGTCTTCTGAGGATAGACTCTCCCAATTTCAGGATTAGTTTCCACCAACTCTCCTTCTCCTAATTTGAGCTTTGATCTAGTGAGCATTCAACAGCTAAACCAACACAAGCTTGTCTAACCTTATAGCCTTAATCTCTGATACCACTTGATCTGATAATCACCCTATGAGTGACCTCAGTTAAAGATTTATTGAATAAAGGTATTACAGACTCATGTGCTGGTGTGTGTGTGTGTATGTTATTTAAGCAACAGATTGATCAGATTGCAAATACACAGACACTTGAAATGGAAAGACAGCAGAGAAATACAGTAAGCAAATGCAAGAACACAAGAAATTAATATGGAGTTCACCCTATCCTCCAGGGCTACATCTCTGGTCCAGCTCTTAGTGGTGGCCTTATTTTATTGTGTCTTAAGCAGAGAATTGCAATGCAGGGACTCAATATGAGTCTCCTGAAACGGAAATTTACTTGGCAGGGTGGTTCTTGAATGCCCCAAGCCACTAGAGTACACAAACTCTTTTGTCTACCAGCTCTTTGACCTCTCTGGTCTGACAGATCCTCTCGAGGATGGCTTGAATCTCTCAACCTCTCTGGTGCTCGACGCTGCCTTTGGTTAGCTCGGCCCTTTGTCTTCTTACTGCTTTTGCTTCACTGTCTTCTTTGCTTCTTGTCTTCTATCTTCCTCTCTGTGTACCGTCCTCCTCTCGGGGTTCTGGTGTCTTCTATTTTATGTCCATGGCTTTAAAGCCATTCGTTCCCATGTCTGTTCAGTTCCCCTTCCACCGCCATCGAATCGCCTTCTGTAGTTGCGCTTGGATTTCCCTGTTCGTCGTATCATCAGGCTCATAGGGAGTGGCCACATGTCCTCCTGTAACTGTGCCAGCCTGCTTCGTCGGTTCAATTCTTCAGTTACATCATGGAATGAGTATTCCTCCACTATGGTGGTCAAAGCGAACCTTAAATCCTTCTAAATCGCAGCTTATTCCCTTGTTAAATCGGTCTTGTCATCAGGCAGGATGTCAACCGTCCAATCTGGATCCCCCAGATCCAACGCCATCCGCTCATTTCGCGTGGTTGACTTGCTCAACCGTTAGCACGCAATGAGCGGTGGTTTTCTCTCTCCTCCGGTTGCCACACATCTGGCACTAAGTGGAATCACTCCAATTTCATCCAAAACCTCTTACCGTTCAAGGAGTCCCCGATCAATACTGCCGATTTCGAAGCGGGTCCCACCTTTTAGCTTTTAGCCTTTTTCGCCTTTTCCCCTTCAGTTCTCCGGCTCTCCACTTGACCAAGTGCTCAGGGCTTCCCATTTTGAAGTTTTTCGCCCAGCGATGCGCGATTAGTGTTAAGCCGCTAATCACGCATCAAAAACTCCCTCTGTTTCCCGATCTGGGCCTCCCAAGGGCTAATTTCGCCTCCCGCGCAGTCGCCATGGGCCTCGGTCAGCGCGCTTTGACCAAGGTCCTCGTCGTTCCACGCTAGCTGCCACTGCCACTGGTTCCGAGATGTTTTCGATCGCTGTTTTGAATTATTTGATGTCTGTCCCAACCTGATACAGTCATGGTTCTTTTGACAGTTCTTTATGGATACAATTTGGATCAATAATTGTTCACATTCTAAGTCTAAAGCAGCAACTAGACCAAGAATGACTCTAATGGATGATATTTTAACAACAGGTGAGAAAATTTCAGTGAAGTCAATACCTTCTTTTTGGGCAAAACCTTTCACCACCAGCCTTGCTTTATACCTCTCCTTCTTTTCGTTACCTTCATGCTTAATCATGTAAACCCATTTGTTTTGTAGAGCCTTTCTACCTTTTGGGAGGTTTACCAACTCCCAAGTTTTATTTTCCTACAAAGAGTTCATTTTTTCTTCCATTGCTTTCTTCCATTCTTTACTATGCTCGACTTTACAAGCTTCTTGAAAACAATTAGGGTCACCTTCATCAGTTAAAAAAATATAGTTTGAAGGAGGATACCTTTGTGAAGGCTTATGAGGCCTAGAAGATCTGCGAACCAACTGTGGTGGTGCATTATCAGGATGAATCTCCTGTAAAGGTTCCTGCAAGATTCCTTCTTCTTGTTGTTCATCATTTTCCACTTGTTTTTCTTCATGCTCCTGAATTTGCTGTTCATTTTCTTGTATTGGTGGTATGTTTTCCTGCTACTCTTCAAACCTATCAATAACATTCTTGACCTCCAACTCACCGACAGTCTTCTTGAACATTTGTAACTCATTAAATATAACATCCCTGCTTCTAATAATTTTACGTTTAACTGGATCCCATAGACGATAACAAAAATCTTCATCCGCATATCCCAAAAAAATGCATTTCATAGATTTATCATCTAGCTTAGTTCTATTTTCTTTGGGAATATGTACAAATGTTTCACATCCAAAGATTTTTAAGTGAGAATAATTCAATTTCTTACCAGTCCAAACTTCTTCTAGGATACTGCCATTCAAGGCTATAGTTGGAGATCTATTTATGAGGTAGCAAGCGGTCCCGATTGCTTCAGCCCAAAAGTTCTTCTCCAAACCGGAATTTGACAACATTCTGTTGAGGAGTACCAGGCACAGTCTTCTCATGCTTTATGCCAAACCTGTTACAATATTCCTTAAATGCATTTGAGCAATATTCTCCACCATTATCTGTTCTTAAACACTTGAGCAATTTATTAGTCTCTCTTTCAACAACAACATGAAATTTTTGAAATATTCCAAACACTTCACTTTTATTTTTCATAGGATATGCCCAAACCTTCCTGGATGCATCATCTATAAATGTTACAAAATATGATGCTCCTCCTAATGATTTGATGTTAACAGGCCCAAACACATCTGAATGTAACAATTCTAACACATTTTTCTTTCTGTCATGGCCACCTCTAAGGAATGAAACCCTTCTTTGTCTACCATATATACAATTCTCACGAAAATCAAGATTGTAGGATTTCAAACCTAGCAATAAATTTTTACCAACAAGGATTTTTAAGCCCTTCTCGCTCATGTGACCCAAACGCTTATGCCAAAATCTGATGAATTTCCTTCTTTTGTGACAGCAACCAAATCTGATTTTTCTATCAGTGTCTTCAATCTGTATAATGTTCATTTCTTGGGTCCTTTGGCCACAACCAATGCTCCTTTGCTAATTTTCCAGCCTCCTTTTCCAAAGCTTGTGGAATAGCCTTCATCATCTAGTCGTCCCATAGAGATTAAACTCATGCGCATTTCTGGTACATGCCTGACCTGTTTCAACAATATATCTTGTCCATCTTACATCTTGATCTGTACATCTCCCACTCCAACAATACTGCAAAAATGATTATTCCCCAAATGCACTCTACCATAATCACCAAGATTATATGAAACAAAACTATCTTTGCATGGGGTTACATGGTGAGATGCCCCAAAGTCAAGGATCCAATCAAAGCTACTGCTAGATGTATATACACATGCATCCTCTACTAAAACAGTAAACAACACATCACCATTTGTGGCTACAGCAGTAGTCTCACCTTCATTTGTGCTGGTCTTTGATCCTTTTGTCCTTTCTTCCAGAATTGACATTCTTTCTTCATGTGCCCGGGTTTGCCACAATGAAAGTAGATGATCCTTCCTCTCCTTGATTCTGATCAGCCTCTCGATCTTGATCGCCCTTGTTGGCTTCAATCCATTCTCCTACCACAATCAGCTAGAGCTAGAGCCTCTCCTCCTTGGTTTTCCGCAATTGACTTGCGTCGCAACTCCTCATTCATTAAACTGTTACTGACATCATGAAACTTCAAGGTCCCTGCAGTTGTTGAAGTGCTCATAGCTACAATTAAATTTTCCCAGCTGTCTGGCATAGAACACATTAGCAAAATAGCTCTAATTTCATCATCTAAAATGATTTTAACAGAGGCAAGCTGATTAGTAATAATATTAAATGCATTCAAGTGCTTAGCAACTGAAGCACCCTCCTTCATTTTGAGATTATAAAGCTTCTTCATCAATAAAACTTTGTTTCATGCCGTGTTCTTCTCATATAGATCATGGAGCTTCTTCCATAATCCTTCAGCCGTGTTTTCTCCGGACACATTGAAATACACATTCTTTGCTAAATATTAGCGGATTGTTGCAATCGCCTTTCTATCTAGCTTATTCCACTCTTCATTTGTCATCGATGAGGGTTTCTTTGTTGTGCCCTCAATCGGCAAATATTGATCCTTTAAAATCAGTATATCCTCCATCTGTGATTTCCATAGGGCGAAATTAGCCCCGCTCAACTTCTCCATATCTATAACTGTTGTCTCCATTTTCAATCAAATTCACCCCCAAAACACAAAAAACTCCACTTAAAAATAAAACTTTAATTATTACTCTTTAAAATTTAGTAATAATGACCTTCCTCCTTTTAAAATACCCTTTTCAAAATTCCTGCTTCTTTTAAAATATACTTTTCAAAATTCCAACATATAATTATATATTTTCATATATAATGTTTTAACCTTTTCACATTTCACACATACATATGTTGGTTTGAGAAAAATATTGACATATAGGTGCAAGCTTGATGTGAAAAAAAAACTTAAGAACACCACGTTTCAACTCCAAACTCCACAAATCTCCACGTTTCAAACTCCAGCAACACATTTCAACATAGATCCACGACCTTGTTTTTCTTCCAGCAATTGTCTTTTAGTTCCAGTGTTCCTCATCTATTTCCTGGACAGATCCTTCAACATCTCCAGGGGTAATAACCAACGTTTTAACGAATGCTACCAGAGTAAGGTGAGGGAACTAAACGGGTTGCACACTTAACACACAGCTGTGTGGAATTTATGCTCTGATACCAGTTGTTAGATCAGAGCATACATAACACACAGCGGATTTATACACAGAGACAGACAAATGGAGAAACAACAAGATTATTCAATCAGAAATAGCGGAATAGATAAAACAATCAATGGAGAACAGAAATCACTTTGCATTACATAGCAGGCCTGGACCTTGGCTTACTATCCCTGGCCAGAGAAATTACAAATTTATAGAGGCAGAAGAAGGATCTAGAATCCTGTATGTGATTTAGATGGAGATCTGGAATGATCTAGAAACTAATGGCGGTGTAGAAAGATCTAGAATCCTGGAGATCTAGAAACTAATGGTAGTGTAGAAGAATCTAGAATCCTGCATGTGATTCATGAATTTGGCTTCACACTTAAGAGTTTCAATGGCCGTGTTTGTCAAGGTTCTTACTGTACACTCTTTCATATCCTTCTATTAGTTTTGATAATATTCCATAACAAAGTTCTTGTAGATGTTGATCTTGACCACCAGTTCTGTCAAGGTAGGAGAGATTAATCTTTTCTCTACCACTTTTGTCAAGCTATCAAATTTCTTTCTTATTCCATAGAATCCAACTGCGAGATAAAAACAAAACAAAAAAAAACAAAAACAAAAACAAAAAACAACACATCAAGTTTGTTTACCCCAACACGCCAACAAGTAGCAAGCCCCAACTATATAATATAATAAAGTAGTAGTTATCCCAAAGGCCTGAAGGGGATCTAATGGAAATAAGTTACCGTTGTGTAGTAGGTATCCCAAAGGCCTGAAGGGGATCTAATGGAAATAAGTTACCGTTATGTAGTAGGTATCCCAAAGGCCTAAAGGGGATCTAATGGAAACAAGTTATCGTTGTGTAGTAAGTATCCCAAAGGCCTAAAGGGGATCTAATGGAAATAAGTTACCATTGTCAAAATCCTTCCAATCAATATATAAATGTAGATTATTATTATTTTAATTAGAAATATTCAATTAAATAATAAAATTTAATTACGTCTCTCCCAATCTAAATTTCTTATTAGCATAATTCACTACCTTCATACGTCTTGCATTTTTTAATAGCGTTGTAACATGTGGATTAATTTCATTTTTGGTGCACAATCTCTGCCTTTTAGGACAATATGGTGCAGTGGCCCAACCCCTATAGATCATTACGACAAACTAAGAATAACATAGAAGATGAAAGGTTGTACAAACCAGCATATTTTTCAAACAACTAATCCAACATCAGTACCTTAACTTTTTCATGAAGATATCATATTGAGAACGTTTGAAAATTGGTGGGAAATCTGGGCAGGGACTATCTCTCTTCTACGAGGGTGATGCGGAAAGAGTGATAAGATTTCATTGTTTTGATTTTTTTTTGTTAAATCAGAAAAACCAATATTAATGGAGATATTGGTATTTTTTATTAAATTTTTTGAAGTGACTAAATGTAGCTTTAACCATTCACCTTAATATGTTTTTTACAATATAATTTCCTAAGTTTAATGTCTTCATTATCATAAAAACCAACCTATATACATCTTAACTCCACATCTACCACTCTTAGAGGGATGAAATCTATTTATCCCTCTCAGCACGAATTAAGATGGATCTAAGCTCATAGAATTTCCCCTTTAAATAGTCTATGCTCACATGAATACGATGGTATTACCATGGGTCAATATGATGGGTTATCATAAACGTGGAGCTTAAAAACTACTATTAGTAATTTATAAAAAATAATAATTGATTTTTATTTTATTTTTTATTTTAACCAAGTTAAAATGTTTTAGTGTCATTAAATTACAAGATCCATTTTTACTCTTGATCTACCAACCCCCGAGAGGGATCAAATATTTTTTCACTCTATGCTAGTTTGCATATCACTATATTTGATCCCTCTCGGCTCTTAGTAGATCCAAAGTAAAGATGGATCTATGCTGGTTTAATACCCCCTTTAAATAGGCTACATTCCACGTGAATACCATGTGCCATATTTATTTTTATTAATATTAATATTAGGGTTAATATTTTTTTTGCATGGTATTAATAATAATTTGGCCCATGGTATTTGGCCCATAGTATTTGGCCCATAGGCTTCACCTAAATATAACGCATTTTTTTAGTGTTCGTAACTATAAGGTGACTTATGGAGTAAATATAAAAAAATGTTTTATTTGTTTACTATACCTCTCGTTTATTTATATTTTTATTGATTTACCATATCTCTTTTATAAATATGGTATTTGGCCCATAGGATTCACTTAAATAAAACCTCTTTTTTGAGCCTTCTTAAATAGAAGAGGGTTATGGACTAAATATAAAAAGAGGTTTTATTTATTTACCATACCACTAGTTTATTTATATTTGTATTTATTTACCATGCCTCCACTCTATTTATATTTTTATTTATCTACACCCTTGCGCGTTCGTAAATATAAGGTGACTTATGGAGTAAATATAAAAAAGTTTTATTTATTTACTATACCTCTAGTTTATTTATATTTTTATTAATTTACCATACCTCTTTTATAAATATGGTATTTGGCCCATAGGATTCACTTAAATAAAATCTAAGTAAATAGAAAGAGGGTTATGGACAAAATATAAAAAGAGGTTTTATTTATTTATCATACCTCGGCTTTATTTATATTTTTATTTATTGGGACCAAATACAACCTCCCAAACCAGAAAATGGGCAATTGCAAATGGATTTAACATTGCAAGGCAGAAAATCAGGCGATTGTAATGGAATATAACCTCCCAAACTAGGCGAATCGGCTCAAATGAGTCTTTTCATAGTTTATCCGCCCCTTTTTTTGGGCTAAAATGAAAAAAAAAAATATTTTTTAAATAAGAGTTGGGCTAAATATATGCAATGGGTGTTTTATAAAAATTTCGCCCCTCTAAAATGAAAAACCATTTAAATTTCACCCTTGGGCTAAAATTCGCCCCTAAAATTTACCATGGTTTTGACACAGAGAGATAATGAAGGTTTTAACATTACCTGCATAGGAATTCTAAAAAAACATAAAATAAACAATGGCAAGAGCATAACACATAAAACAAATACGCACAAAGATTTTCCCCTGGATCCCAAAACCGAGACGACCAGATTGGTTTTTCATTATGTTACTTTTAATGTTATAATACATATATATACATGCCGAAGCATCCATAAACCCCAATCCATTAACCCTGGATTAGAACATAATCGTAGTTCCCTTGACCGTGTTAGTGCCAGTCTTGTATGCCTGTCACGAGTGATCAAATATGCTTTTACCAAGTTTGTTAGGAGTCTCAAGGTCAAATTTTATCATGTCACTAGATTTTCAGAGTAAAATTTTGTCACTGGCTAGTCTGTCTAGGAATGTCTCTATTCTCTTAAAACATCTCACATGTCGGTCGCTTACATCACTCAGATGAGTGTATCAAAATAAAAAGAATGTCTTCATCATATCAGTCATCATCATCACCATTTCACTCAGTTTAATGTTTTCATTAGGTCATTAAGGTTTCAAGGTCCATCTTCATTCCATGCATAAATCCGGCATTGGATGAGTTGTGATAAGCAGCTCTTTGCAATAAAGTTTTTATGAAATTTCATAAGTGCTTCATGGTTACAATCTCAAGGTTCCAAAAAGAAGAAGTTTCACTATTCAAAAAGATAAAGAGAAGTTCAAATTTCAAGTCTCCAAAGTGACCAAGTTTAAAAAGGTGAAATTCATGTTTTGAAAAGGTATGTGGAGCCCATTTTTATTCAAAAGAAGATTATATTGTGCCTATAAAAGACCAAAAATCCCCAAACATGTTTTATTTGCATCCTTACCTACTTTTTTCATCGAGTTCTCCCCTCCTTTGGTGAAAAAACACAGGTTTTTTAGCTAAATTTGGAAAAAAATCTCCTGGTGTTGTGCTTCTATGAACTGCGTTGCGCTTCCATGAACTGTGCTGCGCTTTTGCTAACTGCGTTGTGCTTTTGCTAACTGCATTGCGCTTGTGATAGAGTAGCCCGAAATCTGCCAAAACTCACCCAAACTTCAAATTTGAGCTTACATTCCTACTTTTTGTTCTTCTAAGTTGATTCACAAGTAAGTATCATCATCTAACTCACTTTTTCCTTTGGCAAAGTGAATGCAAATGCGAGTTTTCTTCATCTAGGGTTTGTGATCAATTCCATGCTACAAGGCTAGTGTAAATGATGGGTTTTGTTAGTTATTACATTGTAAACTTTTAAATTTGTCATCTCATACCTCTATACATGTATAAAACACCCTATCAATCACTAATCAACTCATTTACCCTCAGATTACCTCACCTTTACAGAAACCCTAGCTCATACCCATCATTTTGGACAATTTCCTAGCAAGACTATTTTTCAAATTCTCCTACTCATCTCTCTCTCTCATTTCACTTAATTAAAACTTCCTAAGTCTCCTACAACCCCTATCCATCTCCCTAAAATCCCCTACCATCATTTCCCTTCCCTAACCCCCTCATTTCATCATTTCACTCATTCCTCATTGTTTTTCCACTTTCCTGTTATCTAGGGATTTTATCAAAATGGAGGTAGATTCTTCACCATCAGAAAGGAGAAAACATCATAAAGGAGGGATAATCTTGAGATATGAGCCTACCAACTGCAATGAAATCAACTCATCACTATTCATCAAGCAGTTCTTTGAAGATGTTAGTTGTCTAGGGTTTTTTCAAAGGGTAGGTGAAGTGGGTTTCCATGAATAGCTAACTGATTGGATTGCCACCAATATGAAAAGGGAAAAGGCCATCATAGCAGGGGTTGAATTTACATTTTCAGTAGTTGCCATTTCTATTTCCACAGGAATACCTGATCATGGGGAGTACTAGTTCAAAGGCATGAGCTTAGACCTTGAACACTACCTATCTTTCTTGAAATCACCCTACAAGGAGGCCCATACACACATCATCCCATTTAGGTACCTGTTGGAAAATTATGCGCCATTGATGAAGGTTGTAATGAAATTTTTCACCTGTGAGGGAAGATTTTCCAGATTGTATGCATACCACATTAGGCTGCTAATGCATTTCACAACTCTAAAACCTCTCAATATGTGTAATTATTTATGTAGAATCCTTATCAAAATGTTTGATAACGTACAAATGAAAGGAAAAGAGCATCATCCTAGTATTTTTCATCACATCTTGATAAAGATTGTAGTTCTCCATTAGTTAGCAGAAAAGAACATGACATGGGATTATTTCATAGAAACAACTTTGTAGTGGCATGAAACTAATTTTTCACTTCATCATCAAGAAACATCAACACAACAGGTGGAAGTAGGATTATCAAGCAAGTCAGTGGAGGTTCCCAAGCACCTAAACTTGAGGTGACCAGAATGTATTAGAGAGGAAAAAGGCTTTTATTTACTTCTCAAGTTGAGAAAAGGGCCAAGCATTCTACATCAGCAAAACAGGGATCACATGTACAGGATGAAGACCTAATTGAACATGATTTTGAATTATTTGACTTGGAAGTAGCAAATGAACCTTAAAAATTGCAAAAAATTATTAAAGAGAAGGATTCTCAAATCAAAGATCTCATGGACAATATGACAAGGGCATGGTTCGCCATTTCCTTCCTTGAACAAGAAAACAGACAGCTTAAGGCTAAACAACTCATCATGGAGAAAGAGCAATCCAAGGTGTTGCAGCAAGGAGGCAAAGGTAAAGCAGTGTTGGAGCCTAGTGAACATGATGAACATGAAAAACAAGTTGGAAAAAGGAAGCCAAGGACCAAGGGACTCAAAAGGGCATTGAAGGAAGAGAAAGAACATAATCTGCTAGATGAAGACCTAGACATGGAAGACAGAATTGCCCGGGAGATAAATGAAGACAGAGAGTATAGCTAAGTAAGGTCAATGGACACTTAGAAGAGCTTCTTGACAAAGCCAATAGGGATAATTAACTATTGAGGCACATGGCCCATCATTATCAAACCAGAAACATGATTTGCAACATCAAGCTCAAGCAATTGAAAAACAAGCTAAAGGAAACCCTAAAGGACAAAAATGAGAGGGATAACTTGGAGATGCTTGTTGAAGAATCCATGAGAGCATAACATACCTAATTTTTCACTTCATGACCAATTTTGAAGGTTTTCTAAGCATTTTTGGTTTTTTGAGAATTTTGGTGCCAAATTCAGAAATTGGGCTAGTCACAGAAGCGCAGCACCTTGGCGCTGCACTTTTTCCTCAGGGCTCCAAATGACAAGTGACTTACATTTTTGGAAATATTATGACCTCCTCTAAAAACCCATTTCATCATATTTCTCAGATATGGCTTAGATTTTGAGAAAAAGGGGTAAAAAAACATCATCCTGCCACTCTTTTTGACAAGCATTGCGCTTTTGGAGACACCTTGGGAGAATCAACTTTTGAAGGCCTTCCCATGGTTAATTTTCAAAAATTAAAGGTGTTCTGGAAACTACATAGGAAATTCTAGTTGACCATTCTATTAGATCTCAAATTTGACCTTAGGAAGGCACCTAAAAGTGGCCTCAAAGTTGGCAACGTGCTTCTACAAATTTCTGAGTTTTATTTAAAAATTTCACTGTGTAATTTCCTAGTTTTTTAGTTTGACTTGGTCAAAGTTAAACTCATGATGTAAATTCAGTAGTTCAAGGTTTATATGATGTAATAATGAATAAATAGACATGATAGGTTTTTTTTATGGTTAATTAGGCCTCATAAAGGAAGCAAAATTCAAAACAAAGTCTAAAAGAAGAGTTTGTGTTTGACCTTCTCACTCTCACTTGTTGGTTGAGAGAATCTTGGAAACAGTTCAACCACTTAGGAATTCAACTCCTGAAGGTGGGAAAGATGTTTGATTGAGTCTATATGTATCATTTCTCATTCAGAGAGAGAGGTTATACTTTTGTGGAGAGACTTGTGCCTTACGTTTTCATACAGCTAATCAAGGAGCAGTTGCATCTATTTTTCAAGAATACTTGTTCAGTGATTCTGTGGTGTTGTTTTCCTTTCATATCAGTTTCTTATTGATGAAATAAACTCTCTTTACATTATTTTCTTTCTTCTTATGGTTTTCCTTATAGTCATATAGGCAGAATTCTTAGATTTCAAAGCTCTGCTCATGTGGAAAATCATGTTTGTGTTTCTCTTCTTCTAGATTAATGAATTCATGCTAATACATGATCATTATGATTTCTTAAACTCTCAGGCCTATACTACATTGACTAAATCTTAAGTTCACCACAACACATTTTTATCTAGATCCTCTTTATATCTATTACTACACACTTGATACCTTGACCTAATTGCTTGTTCTCATCCCTAGTCCCGCAAATTTAAAAACCCTAAACTTTCAAATACTCAAACAAGACTTATACATCTAGCCTAAAATCCATTCATTTTCTAGTTATTCATTAACAAATCCTTAGAGATATCCCTCTTTGGTTCATTAGGGCTAGCTACTAAACTGAAAGTGGTTCGAGGTTACCTCTTTTGATCTCCTCCTCAGACTGGGACATTGTAGAGACTAACATTTTGGCGTCGTTTCTAGGGAAACAACTAGTAAATAATTCCTGGGATTCATTCTGTTAGAGCTTTCAAGAAGACTAGTTCTGTAGGTGCCAGCTTCCAGTATCTAAAGATAGGTTTATTTTACAAATTTCATCGAGTTTAAGGTGTGAAAATTCTGGCTCCTAAAAGACATACTAGGTCAAATCCTAACCCAAATCCACCTTTTATTGTTGATGACCCAGAAAAACTACTTATAAAACTCAAGTTACCTATCTCTGAAAGTGCAATTTGAAAAATTAAAAGGACAACTTCTTTGCCTAAAAATTTATTTACTTTTGAGCACCTTCCTTTTGATATTCAATTAGAACTGTCTCTTTCAAGGTCGAAATTTGAGTCTTGCTTTCCTAAAGTGATATTTGAACCTTTTCAGTTTGATTCTCATCTCCATTCTTCTGAATCCATATTTTCTAAAGTTGATCATGAGTTGTGGTTGAATTTTGATAAACTTCAAAGTCTTGCTGACCAGCTCCAAATCACTATTGAAAAAGCCTACATCCAATATCAGCTTGAATTCCTAACTGTTGTTTCATCCTCTACTACACCTCCAAATACATTAATTACCTCATCTCTTCCTCCACCAGCTCCATTAGTGTCATCATCCTTACCTACACACCCTATTGTAGTACCTTAACTACATCTTCTAGCAGTCATGGCATGATTCACACCTGTTATGTTACCTGCTCAACTTGTTTCTCTACCTCAAAACTATGGCCAAAGGCTCCCTCTGTTTGATGGAAGTTTAGAAATTACAACTCAGTAGCATGTCGACAAATTGATAGATTTTATTGATCTTAAAGAGATTGATGAAGAAGATTCTAAGATGAGAATCATAGCTCAGAGTTTTTTCGGAGATGTGAAGAAATGGTTTCGCAATTTCGTTGCTAATTCTATCAATAACTCTCAGAGGTCGATAGAGTTGTTCTTAGCACGTTGGCAAGAAAAGAAAAATCCACTGCAGATTTTGGCTGAGTACAATTCTATGAAAAGGAATCAAAATGAGACAGTCCAATAGTTCACAACAAGGCTCAATACGGTGTATAATTCCATTCCTAGCGATATGAAACCTCCTCCTAGTTTATCACTTCTCTACTATCCTGATGCCTTCAACCCAAACATGGCATATCAACTTATGGAGAGCGACCATGCAACTCTTGAATAAATGAAGCGAAATGCAGTAAGTGTCAAAGCTAATCCGCTCATCAAGAAATATCAATCAAAGCCTGAGAGATCGAAGAAGAAAGTTGTTTTTAAAGAAGAGCCCTCATCATCATCAGATGTAAAGCTTCACAATCTGATCAAAACTATGGAAAGAATGATGGACAGAATGTCTATAACAGATCAACAAGCAGAGCCTTCAGTAAGAAATCTGAATTTTTGAGGCCAACAACAACAACTGTTTAGAAATAGACAAAAAGAGTAGTGAAATAAATATCCTCAAGGACAGGTAAGAGCTCCATTTCAACAGAATTACACTGAAGGGCAGGAAGAAGATGAAGAGGAAATTGTAGAAGAAAATCCTTTCTTTGAAGAAGATGAGTTGCCCACCTTTTTTACAGAAGATCAGTTCTCTGGAGAGTCTTTTGTACCAAGAGATCAGCATCTTGTACTTTCAAGTGATGATCTATGGGAAATGCAAACTGAAGAATATTAAAGAGGATATCATAATGCTCTTAGTCACTTGCAAAAACAGTACAACTTAAGGAACATAAATGTACCTGTTACATTGAATCAGAAGAGGCAGAATGCACATAAAGATACAAAAAGCAAAGAAGCAACCCCTGCAAATCAAAATAAAGAAAGGGAGATTGTCATACTGAGCCGAGACAAATCCAATGAAGCCTCTACCAGTAATGTGAGAAAAGATAAGGAGGTTCAAATAAAAAGTCATAAGAAGGAGTCTCAAGCTAAAGGGAAGATTGAAAAGAAGGACATCGTTGCAAAAGAGGTAGAAAAACAATCTAATCTATTTAGTTTAGAGAATGAAATTTCTAAGTTGAAAGTTTCAATTCCTCTAACTAAATTAGTGAAGAATGATAAGTACAAGTTTCAGATTGCTAAAATGTTGAAGTTAGACCAAATGTCAGACACAGTAAATGTTTCTGATAATGAGTCTGCAATTCTGTTTGGTCCAACCTTAGAGCCAAGTCCTGAAGATAGTGAAATCCCACCTTTTAATCTTAGTCTCAAACTTCATGATTTCATCCTCCATGACGCCATTCTAAACTCGGTGCCTCACATAATCTTATTCCAAAATTCATTATGGACAAACTAGGATTGAGTATCACCCGACCTATCATGATCTCTATTCCTTTGATTCAAGAAGAGTGAAATGTCTTGGCCTTATTAAATATTTAGTAATGTTCCTGGACCAAATTTCGGCCAAGAATGTGTCGATGGATGTAGTGGTCGCTAATATTCCTCCTCAGTTTGGTATGTTGCTTTCACGGTCTTGGGGGGAAAAGCTGAAAGGAACTTTACAACTTGATTTTCATATGCTACTATTCCATTATTTGGGCAACTTAGAAAACTCTATCGGGAAAAGAAGATGAAATTCATGATAAGTAGCAAGGAAAAACCATTAAATCACCCCATACATGTTGTACATACTGATCTAGATTCTTTCATTTTGTATAGTGATATGAGTTCAGTAGATGATGATAGTCATCTTGTAGAAATTTCAGAAGTTTCGGATGTTATAAGTAGTGCGCAGAAAGTTGTGAATGCTGAAGGAAAAGAGAAGAATGAAGAATGTTTGTAGCCAATAGATTCTCTTGAAAGGATTGCTCAATTGGTGCAGAAAATAGAGTGTGTTGAGACAGTGAGTCATCCTCCAAAAGATCAAATAGTTCATCCTTGAAAAGTTATTTTTCCGAATGAAGGAAATGGTCTTTGGACCATGGACTTTGATGGTGCATTGGGAAAAGAAGGAGCTTGGATTGGTGTCTGGATTCATGGTCCATTGCATCATTCATGTAAAATTCCACGCAATGTAAGAATGAGTTCTTATAAGTTAGCTTTTGATTGCTCAAACAATGAGGCAGAATATGAAGCACTGATTGCTGGCCTCAAAATTCTAAAAAAGTTGGGAGCAAAGAAAATTTATGTTTATGGCGACTCTGAGTTGGTAATCAAACAAGTGAAAGGGGAATACTAGGCCAAGCATCCAAGAATGAGAGCTTATCGCAATGTTGTCCTTGACATCCTCAAAACTTTTTCAGAATATACTTTGTCTCTTATTCCTAGAACTTAGAATGTTATAGCTGATTCTCTTGCTACTGCAGCTAGTATGGTGAAGATTCCCATTCACTCCAATCAGAAGTATTCAATTCATGTTAAACATCACCCAGTTGTTCCTGATAATATGAGATTTTGGCAGGTGTTTTGGGATGACAAACAAATCAATAATTTTCTGCAAATGGAAGGTGAATTCCAGAATTCCCGCATTGACGATGCATCTAATATGAATGATCCAGAAATTGAAGCAACTGAGATTGAAATATTGCAGCTGAAGGACAATAACATTCCAAGAGGTCTTGTACCTTTGGAAGAGTTGTTTGATTGAGATGATGTTGCCAAAAATCCCACCATGGTTCCCACAGAGAAAGGTGTCGAGGATGTGAACATTGGTGTAGCCGACAAGCCTAAGATGGTCAAATTATCAAATTCCTTGTCTCCTGGGATGAAAAGTAAGTACATTACTTTGATGGCAGAATTTTCTAATGTATTTGCTTGGGACTATTCAGATTTGAAGGTGTATGAAAAGAACATCATTCAACACACTATTCCGGTCAAGCCTGATCAAAATTCATTTCGCCAGAAACTGAGGAGGATTAATCCTAAGCTACTTCCATCAATTGAAAAAGAGGTAAATAGGCTTTATAATTCTGGTATCATAGTTCCTATTCGATTTTCTGAATGGATGTCAAATCTAGTGTCGGTAAGAAAGAAGACCGGGGAGATTCATCTTTGCATTGATTTCATAAATATAAACAAAGTGTCCTTGAAGGACAATTATCCCTTGCCAAAGATGGATCATATTCTTCAGAGGGTAGTTGGGTATTCCAGGATGTCATTACTTGATGGATATTCCGGGTATAATCAGATTTTGGTGCATAAAGATGATCAGCTGAAAACAACCTTCACAACACCATGGGGTGCATTCATGTATGCCAAGATGCCATTTGGATTAAATATGTAGGAGCGACTTTTTAGCGGGCCATGGATATAGCTTTCGCCAATGAAAAATATATATTTCTGTTCATTTATTTAGATGATCTCACAATTTTTTCTTAATCTGATGAAGACCATTTACATCATTTAAGAATTGTCTTTTAGAAATGTAGAAAATTTGGTATATCACTAAATCCAAAGAAGAGCTTATTTTCCATGGAAGAAGGTAAGTTGCTGGGACATATTATCTCCAAGGATGGCATTCGCATTGACCCTGCAAGAGTTCAAGCCATTCAGCAATTAGATTTCCCAAGGAACAAAAAAGAAATTCAGTATTTTAATGGGAAAATCAATTTTTTGAGAAGATTCATCCCCAACCTCATTTAACATTTGAAAGAGATGAAAGATATGCTGAAAAAGGACAGCGAGGTAAAATGGTATTTAGATGCTAAGAAATCTTTCCATGTAGTCAAAATTGCATTATCTACTACTCCTACTCTTATTAGTCCAGATTATACTTCAGATTTCATCATATTTTCATTCGCCTCTGAGCATATATTAGCAGCAGTCCTAATGCAAAAGAAAGATTAGAAAAATGAATAGCCTATAGAATTTTTCAGTTGAACAATAAGGGATGCAGCAGTGAAATACAACATAATTGAGAAGCAGGCTTTGGCATTGGTGAAATCTCTCAAATATTTTCGAGTTTATATTCTACATTCTCACACCATTGCTTATGTTCCCACAACAACTGTAAAATAAATTCTTATGCAAACAGATCCAGAAGGCAGGCAGGGAAAATGGATCGCAGTGATGCTAGAGTATGATTTGGAGATAAAGCCCACAAAGCTCATCAAGGGAAAAGGTTTGGCTAAGCTCGTGGTTGAATCTAATTTGCATGCATTGGATATCAATTTGATAGTTGCACTTTCTGAAGAAGAAGAAGAAGAAGAATCACAGTTACAAGTGTCTGGTATGTTCACTTCATGTCCATGGTATTCCGACATTGTTTATGTGTTGCAGCATTTAAATCCTCCACTGGAAGTACCCAAAGGTAAAACTAGATCTTTAAAGTTGAAAGCTTCAAAATATTGTATTCTTGATGGTGTTTTATTTTGGAAAGACCCTGGTGGTGTGTTGTTGAACTGTTTGGTAGAAAATGAAGCAAAAGATGTAATGAGAGATTTTCATAAAGGATACTGTGGTGGCCATCACTTTTGGAAGACTACAACAAACAAAATTTTGAGAGCTGATTTCTATTGGCTTACTCTTTTTTCTGATGTATATAAAACAGTGATGAGCTATCATGAATGTCATATTTTCCAAGGAAAAAGAAAACTTTTTCCATTACCCTTGCAGCCCATTTCAATCACAGCCCCTTTCCAACAATGGGGTCTTGATTTCATTGGTGAGATCCATCCTTCATCATGAGCACGGCATAAATGGATCCTGACAGCCACGGACTATTTTAGAAAATTGATTGAAGTAATCCCAACTAGGCAAGCTAATTTTGTTATCATTTAGTTTATTGAATCTAATATCTTGTCTAGATTTGGCTGCCCACAAAAGATAATCATTGATAATGTTGTTGCTTTCAAGTCAAAGAGGATGGTGGAGTTTTGTGCAAAGTATCATATTGTATTGGGGCATTCCACTGCTTATCATCCACAAGGGAATGGTCTGGCCGAATCATCCAACAAATCTTTGATCAACATCATCAAGAAAGTTTTAGAAGTCAATAATAAGAACTAGCACAAAAAGATCATTAATGCTTTATGGGATGACAGAGTCAGTACTAAGAAATCAATAGGTATGTCTCCTTTTTAGTTACAGGGTTAACATTGTTTTTCCTTCATCTCTTGTTGTCCACATCATGAAAATTCTACAGGAATTGGACAGTGAAACAAATGATATGCAGCGAAGGATAAATCAGATGATCCATTTACAGCAAACTAGAGAGGAAGTTTTTCAAAACACTTCTAAACTTCAGGAAAGAATCAAAAATATCTATGATCGCAAGACAAAAGAAGACAATTTCAATTTGGGAGATGTGGTTCTTCGTTGGGATGCGAGGAATGAAGAAAAAGGCAAACATGGCAAGTTTGAAAATTTATGGAAAGGACCATATAGAATTTCAGCTTTCATAGGAAAGAATGCTTTTCTATTGGAGGAATTGAATGGAGAAGATTATTCAGGAGGAGCGATCAATGGTAGGCTTCTCAAGCACTACCATACTTGAAGAAATTTCTGCAAATTCTCACCACCATTGTATATACCGGTATATATTTTATGTTCAGGTATCCAAGTAGCTATTATAGGAGTTTGAAGCCCGAGGAGAAGGCCATAAGGCTTCTTTGATCAATCGTTGCTTTTATTTTACTTTTACAGTCTGTCATGTCAAATAGTCAGTTCATTCTCAGTTTCAGTTTAGTTTTTTGCATTTTGACTGCATTGCCCAATAAATAAGGCTACTTGGCTTATGGTGTTCTTGACACCTCCAAGGAGCTGCCATCCCCAACTGGAGCCAATGTTAGTGTCAATCTTTTCTGCCTATCACCAATGATCAAATATTCTTTTACCCAGTTTGTTAGGGGTTTCAAGGTCAAATTTTATCATGTCACTAGGTTTTCAAAGTAAAATTTAGTCACTAGCTAGTTTGTCTAGGAATGTCTCTATTCTCTTAAAAAATCTCACATGTTGGTCGCTTACATCACTCAGATGATTGTATCACAATAAAGAGAATTTCTTCATCATATCAGAAATCATCCTCAATATTTCACTCAGTTTAATGTTTTCATTAGGTCATTAGGGTTTCAAGGTCTATCTTCATTTCATGCATAAATCCAGCATCGGATGAGTTGTGATAAGCAGCTCTTTGCAATAAAGTTTTTATGAAATTTCATAAGTGCTTCATGGTTACAATCTCAAGGTTCCAAAAAGAAGTTTCACTATTCAAAAAGATAAAGAGAAGTTCCAATTTCAAGTCTCCAAAGTGGCCAAGTTTAAAAAGGTGTAAGTCATGTTTTGAAAAGGTATCTGGGGCCCATTTTTATTCAAAAGAAGATCATATTGTGCCTATAAAAGCCCAAAAATCCCCAAACATGTTTTATTTGCATCCTTACCTCTTTTGTTCATCGAGTTCTCCCCTCCTTTGGTGAAAAAACACAGGTTTTTTAGCTAAATTTGGAAAAGATCTCCTGGCATTGTGCTTCTATGAACTGCGTTGCGCTTGTGACAGAGTAGCCCAAAAACTGCCAAAACTCACCCAAACTTCAAATTTTAGCTTGCCTTCCTACTTTTTGTTCTTCTAATTTGATTCACAAGTAAGTAGCATCATCTAACTCACCTTTTTCCTTTGGCAAAGTAAATGCAAATGTGAGTTTTCTTCATCTAGGGTTTGTGAGAAATTCCATGTTGCGAGGCTAGTGTAAATGATGGGTTTTTCTAGTTATGACATTGTAAACTTTTAAATTTGTCATCTCATAGCTCTGTACATGTATAAAACACCCTCTCAATCACTAATCAACTCATTTACCCTCAGATTACGTCACTTTACAGAAACCCTAGCTCATACCTATCATTTTGGACAATTTCCTAGCAAGGTTGTTTTTCAAATTTTCCTACTCATCTCTCTCTCTCATTTCACTTAATTTAAACTTTATAAGTCTCCTACAACCCCTATCCATCTCCAAAAAGTCCCCCACCCATTTCCCTTCCCTAACCCCCTCATTTCATCATTTCACTCATTCCTCATTGTTTTTCCATTTTCCTGTTATCTAGGGTTTTTATCAAAATGGAGGGAGATTATTCACCATCAGAAAGGAGAAAACATCATAAAGGAGGGAGAATCTAGAGATATGAGCCTACCAACTACAATGAAATCAACTCATCACCATTCATCAAGCAGTGCTTTGAAGATGTCATTTGTCTAGGGTTTTGTCAAAGGGTAGGTGAAGTGGTTTTCCATGAACAGCTAAATGATTGGATTTCCACCAATCTGAAAGGGGAAAAGGCCATCATAGCAGGGGTTGAATTTACATTTTCAGTAGCTTCCATGTATATTTCCACAAGAATACCTGATCATGGGGAGTACTAGTTCAAAGGCATGAGCTTAGACCTTGAACACTACCAATCTTTCTTGAAATCACCCTACAGGGAGGCCCATACACACATCATCCCATTTAGGTACATGTTGGAAAAGTATGCGCCATTGATGAAGGTTGTAATGAAATTTTTCACCTGTGACAGAAGATTTTCCAGCTTGTATGCATACCACATTAGGCTGCTAATGTATTTCACAGCTCTAAAACCTCTCAATACGTGTAACTATTTATGTAGAAGCCTTATCAAAATGTCTGAGAAGGTATAAATGAAAGGCAAAGAGCATCATCCTAGTCTTTTTCATCACAACTTGATAAAGATTGTAGTTCTCCATCAATTAGCAGAAAGGAACATGACATGGGATTCTTTCATAGAAACAGCTTTGCAGTGGCATGAAACTACTTTTTCAGTTCATCATCAAGACACATCAACACAGCAGGTGGAGGTAGGATCATCAAGCAAGTTAGTGGAGGTTCCCAAGGCACCTAAACCTGAGGTGACCAGAATGTATCAGAGAGGAAAAAGGTTTGTGTTTACTTCTCAAGTTGAGAAAAGGGCCAAGCCTTCTACATCAGCAAAACAGGGATCACATGTACAGGATGAAGACCTAATTGAACATGATTTTGAATTAGTTGACTTGGAAGTAGCAAATGAACCTTCAAACTTGTATTAAATTATTAAATAGAAGTATTCTCAAATAATAGAGCTCATGGACAACATGGCAAGGGAAAGGTTCATCATCTCCTTCCTTGAACAATAAAACATTCAGCTTAAGGCTAAACAACTCATCATGGAGAAAGAGAAATCCAAGGTGTTGCGGCAAGGCGGCAAAGGTAAAGAAGTTTTGGAGGCTAGTGAACATGATGAACATGAAAAACAAGTTGGAAAAAACAATCCAAGGACCAAGGGACTAAAAAGGGCATTGAAGGAAGAGAAAGAACATAATCTACTTGATGAAGACGTAGACATGGAAGACAAAATTGCCTTGGAGATAAATGAAGACAGGGAGTATTGGCTAAGTAAGGTCAATGGCCACTTAGAACAACTTCTTGACAAAGCCAACATGGATAATCGGCTATTGAGGCACATGGCTCATCATTATCAGACCAGAAACATGATTTGCAACATCAAGCTCAAGCAGTTGAAAAACAAGCTAAAGGAAACCCTAAAGGACAAAAATGAGAGGGATAACTTGGATATGATTTCTGAAGCATCCATGAGAGCATAAGATACCTTATTTTTCATTTCATGGCTGATTTTAAAGTTTTTATGAGCATTTTTTGTTTTTTGAGAATTTTGGTGCCACATGCAGAAATTGGGCTAGTTACAGAAGCACAGTGCCTTGGTGATGCACTTTTTCCTCAGGGCTCCAAATGATAAGTGGCTTACATTTTTGGAAAGCTTATGACCTCCTCTCAAAAACTATTTCATCAGATTTCTCAGACAGGGATTATATTTTGAGAAAAAGGAGAAAAAAAAGGTCAAAAATCATCGTTCTACCACTCTTTTTAACAGGCATTGCGCTTTTGGAGACACATTGGGAGAATCAACTTTTTAAGGCATTCCCATGGGTAATTTTGAAAAAATTCAAGGTGTTATAGAAAATAGACAGGAAATGCTAGATGATCATTCTCTCATATCTCAAATTTGACCAAACGAAAGCACCTAAAAGTGGCGTCAAAGTTGGCGCTGCGCTTCTGCAAATTTCTGAGTTTTATTTAAAATTTTCACTATGTAATTTCCTAGTTTTTTAGTTTGACTTGATCAAAGTTAAACTCATGATGTAAATTCAGTAGTTCTAGGTTTATATGAAGTAATCATGAATAAATAGACATGATAGGTTGTCTTTATGCTTAATTAGGCCTCATAAAGGAAGAAAAATTCAAAACAAAGTCTACAAGAAGATTTTTTGTTTGACGTTCTCACTCTCACTTGCTGGTTGAGAGAATATTGGAAATAGTTCAACCACTTAGGAATTTGACTCCTGAAGGTGGGGAAGTTATTTGATTGAGTCTATATGTATCATTTCTCGTTCAGAGGGAGAGGTTGGAATTTTGTGGAGATACTTGTACCTTATGTTTTCATACATATAATCAAGGAGCAATTGCAACTATTTTTCAGGAATATTTGTTCAATGAGTTTGTGGTGTTGTTTTCTTTTCATATCAGTTTCTTATTGATGAAATCATCTCTCTTTACATGCTTTTCTTTCTTCTTATGGTTTTCCTTATAGTCATATAGGCAGAATTATTAGATTTCAAAGCTTTGTTTATGTGGAAAATCATGTTTGTGTTTCTCTTCTTCTAGATTAATAAATTCATGCTAATACATGCTCATTATGATTTCTTAAACTCTCAGAACTATACTACATTGATGAAATATTAAGTTCACCGCAACACATTGTTATCTAGCTTCTCTTTATGTCTGTTACTGCACACTTGATACCTTGGCCTAATTGCATGTTCTCATCCCTAGTCCAGCAAATTTAAAAACCCTAAATTTTCAAATACTCAAACAAGACTTATACATCTAGCCTAAAATCCATTCCTTTTCTAGTTATTCATTGACAAATCCTTAGAGAGATCCCTCTTTGGTTCACTAGGGCTAGATATTGAACTGAAAGTGGTTTCAGGTTACATCTTTCGATCTCCTCCTCATCGTAGGACATTATAGAGGCTAACAGACTGGATCTACAAAATACCATGGACCGAAAACTATCGCACCCAAAACCATGTAAAAAATCCATGCACAAAACCATAGGCAGGTCCACCCACCTAATACTGTGACTAGTCATGGAAATTATATAGCAGAACCCAACATTCTCCCACTTGTTGTTTTCTTTCCACGGGGGGCCACAAGAGAGCTTAGTCATTGATCCAGCCCTGCAACATGATGAGCCTCATCATTGGGTAACTATATGGACCTTAATCCACCTCCTAGATTATTCAAATCAACTATTCTCACAATTTATTACATATTTTGACTGTATTTTGTTTAATGAGATGAGTCAAAGTGAGATATTATGCCTAGTGGACTAATGTGCATTGATTGTAGGTTTGTGAGAGAAAATCATGGAATTTTGGCTAAGTAAGGGCTAAAACTTGAATGAGACAAGGAGGAGATATTGTAGGAGGTAGATCCTCCTCATTTACTCCTCCCTCATTCGAATATACCTCCATCAATCACACTAGCTCGAAGTACAAGTAGCCAAGTCATGGAGATCAAAAGGCAATTGAGCAAGTGATAGTTAAAGAGTTAGTTTAACTTGAGTTTGGGAGCCGAGCCTCCCCAGATTTAAGGAAGTCATTGGAGACTTCATTTTTATAAATAAATAGGCCTAGAGCCTCATTAGGATTCAAATGTGTGCTATAAAAACACTAGTAATTTTTGAGTTCAAGACTTGTGGAAGACATTGTTATGTAATTTTTTGTTTTGATAATGAGAATGAGGAATTCCTTGATCCAGAACTGAGTTAACTCAGAGGGATGAAGCTCTTGGGTTAGTGCCCAACCCTAGCAGCAAAGGCCCCTCTTCTTGTATTTGTATGCTTAAAATGATTTCATAGATTAATGGTTGAATTGTCTTTAGAATTATTTCATTGCAAGTAGTGTAGATTTGATCAGTTTGCTTATTAGTTTGCTTCCATTTGTGTTATACTTCAGCGGTAGCTTAGAAGAGATAAAGGAACATCAAAAATTTGTCAATAGGTGGTTGTAGCCTCACTCCTTCCTTCAGGGATCATGGTTTGAGGAAATAACTCCCATGCAGCCCCAAAAAAATAGAATTCTACTTTCTCATGGAATTTAGGGTTTTTTGTACTTAGGCCAGCAGTTGATCAGTTTGCAAGAGTAGGATTTAGTTATCATTTATTGTATCTTCAGTCTTACATTAGATCTCATCAACGTTCCATCTTATTCTGCAAGTTTTCCTCATGCATGAAGTAGGAAGCTAGCTCATGAAATTTTGTTTTCCTTAGATAATTGAAATTCTTCTTGTTTGCATGATTTTTGGGTAAATGTCCATGTATGCTGCAATGCAGGTGTTTCAGAAGTATAGAGATATTTCATAGTCAGCACACTCATCACAACTTCATCCATCTATGATCATTCCCTGCTTTCACTAAAACCCTCACCAATTTCATCATTTCACAAGGAAACTTCTCCAAGCTTATTGAGCAAATCCAGCCATCTCCCAACTTTCGTTTTGAATTCTGAAGTGGTCCTAGGAACTCCCTTGCCTCATTCCATCCACTAACCACCTTCCATCACCTTCAACACCCATCATTTTGCTCTCGGTTGTATCCTATAGAAATACAGGGGATATTGTAGGTTTTCAGGACATTATGTAGAACACATCAGGATATCTTATAGGTTGACCTGTAGTGGCCTGTTTTGAGGCAGAATTGAAGAAAATTCCTCTAAGAAGCTAGTAAAGGGTCCTTACTTGTCTCCCAAGCCTTCTGACCATTCACCATCATCCCTAAGCCACCTTCCACATCACCAAAAGAGATTAGCTTTCACACTCTCACATAAGAAGAAGACAAAAAGAAAAACATATTTATTTTATTCATTTACATGCACAGCAATAGAAGGTTTGATGATTTGAATCTGCATGCTTAGGACAGTAGGATTTCATGCATGCTAACTTAGCATTCTTTTGAAGCAATGCCTCTTAGCAGTTAGTTAGAAAATGGTGTGTTTTAGCATTTGATTTCAGTGTCTTTCCTTACTCCAATAGACAAGCTTTATTTTAGAGTATATTTCTCTTTCCGTCATTGGTAATCAAGCTTCTCCTAAATCCATAGAAGTCTGGTTTGAAAAACCCTAGTGGTATATCGCTATCTTAGCCGTGACAAAGAGTAGACCCATCACATTTACTTGTGTATACAGCACTGTCACCTCCAAGTTTGTACGAACCCCGGGTTGATAAAGTAAAGTTGGTAGCCCCGGAAGTTGCAGCAAAATACTGGTGCTCATCACTTTTTGGCATTGTTGTCGGGGAGGTGTCTGAGTAATATGTGATTACTGCTTTCTTTCTTCCATTTCTTGTCTCTAATATTCTGCTATTAGCTTCATTTCTGCAAAAGTAATTTAGATGGTTTTCTTTTCCATTCTGCATTCTTTGCTTTCCTTTCCATTCTGCAAGTAAGATTTCATTCAAGCAGTTAGTTTTCATTCAGTCTGCAATTTCAATTCTGAAATTATTTTCAAATCTTGAAAAAAACACAAAACAAAACAAAAACACTTCTTTCATGCCTCGTAGGAATAGGGATAACTTAGGGAAATTTTTGCCAAATACCCCCACCACTTCAAATAGCCAACCTTCCCTCTTCTTCAATGGTTGTGAATTGGAGGAACCTTTAGGTGAAAAACCAGAGATATTTGAAGAACCTACAGGAAAAGAAGAAGAAGAACCCATTCCAACTGACCCAATGGCTGAAAATAGAAATGAAAAAGGAAATACAGAAAGAGTTGAGGCTGCTTTTCCCATCATAGAAACTAATGGGGATACCAAGATGAAGAATATAAGCCCCTCTTCTCTTCCTCATTTCCATGGTCTGGCCTCAGAAGATCCAGACACTTTTTTGTTTGAGTTTTTTGTTATATGCAGAACCTATGATTACACCAATGATGAGCAGAAGTTGAAACTATTCCTATCCACTCCCAAGGATGAAGCTTTGCGTTGGTTCATGGGTTTACTTGGGGATAGCATCACAACTTGGGCTCAGATGCAGCAAGCCTTCAACAACAAGTATTGAGACTACTACGGGTCTAAAGACACTAAAGAGGACATTTTTAGGATGAACTTAGGGCATGATGAATCCCTAAAGGATTATGAAGAAAGATTCTAGCTTAGCTACAAAAGGGTCAGGTGCACACTTGACCCTGAGTCACTGAAGCTAGTCCTTCTTAGAGGGGTAAGGGAAGATCTTCTGGATACCCTAAACTTGCTGGCAGGAGGGGACATCTACCAGCTACCCTATGAAGATATCAAGACTATCTTTAGAAACCATTCTAGGGCAGCTAGGAAAAAGGGTAGGGGTAGTCAACCTATGGTCAGTCCATCCTCTTCCAATACATCCATCAAGGGTGAAATTGGAAACATGCTGGAAGATTTCAAGAGTGAGATGCTGCAAACCCTTGCCCTACAAATGGACACTATGCACATTAAGAGAAAACAGGAGGAAGCAGAGAGAGCCTTAGCCATTTTCTGCCCTAGATGCACAAGGAGGCACCCTAGGAATGAATTTCCATTAAACCTGATTGAAGTCTGCTCAATCTATGAAGAAAACCACTCCACAGACAAGTGCCCTTCTCTACCTAGACTAAAATTTGTATATCAGGGAGCTGAAGGGGTGACTGAATAGCTCTGCTACATAAATCGAAGGAGACCTCGTGGGCCTCGGCTTTACCAACAGGGCATGCAAGGGTCATCCCATGCATATTATAACCCCAACCAGACCACATCCATTCCCTCTTGGGGTGGGGCTTCTCATACTTCCTAGTCTACACCTCCTCCTTAGTCCTTTACACCTCAGTACCATTTCTAGCCGACTAGCCAGTCATTTCAGCCATATGCTCTACCACAGCCTCAATGGAATGCACCGCCCCAGGGGTGGAGACCCCATACAATAATGCTCAACTTTATTGCCTTCACCACCTACTCAACCACATATTTTACACCCTGCTCCACCTAAAAAACCCCAGATGCATATCCAGCCAAATACGAACCTGAACAATAGACAAGAACAACAAGTATACAGTGGAGAGACATCCTATCCTGCTTATGCTATGGAGATTCGGGAATTCAACCTGAGATCTAGGAGAGTACTCCCGGACAATCAACCTCTACCTCCACCTAGGGAGAGTGAGGAAGAAGGAGAGGAAAGCATGCCTAAAGTAAATACACCACCCTTTCATGATATATTAGCCCAATCACTCCAGCCTACCCCAGAAGAGACTGAACTTCTGGGAGAATTGAAAAATCTGTGTCAAAATTCCACTTCTCCAAGCCATAAAGGATGTACCTATTTACAACAATTGGATTAAGGAGAAGTGCTTCAAACATCCAGGGAGGTGAAAAAGAGACGCCCCTAGCATTAATGTCATTAGACAGTTGTCCGATTTAATGTTGGGGCAAGTAATTTGTCCAAAGTATTTAGATCCTAGAGGCCCTGTAGTAGATGTGCACATCAATGGCACCATTGTCCCACATGCTTTAATTGATCTTGGGGCTGCCATTAATGTGATGAATAAGGACACCATGCTTAAGCTCAATCTCCAGGGTTCATTTAGAAATACCACAAAAGTCTTGCAATTTGCAGACTGTTCCACAGTGACCCCTAATGGGATTGTGGAGGATGTGATGGTCTCCATTGACTCTTGGGAGTACCCTGCAGATTTCCTAGTTCTCCAGCCTAAGGCCAAGCTTACTGGTTACCCTCTCATCCATGGGAGGCCCTGGTTAGCCACTATTGATGCCTACATTAGCTACAGGGCTCGAAATATGACTATCAAAAATGGGCATATGTCCAAGCAGTTAGTCCTGTACCCTCCTACCCAGCCATCAATAGAACATGACTTACCTTTATGGCTGGAGGAGGAGAAATAATATGAAGTTTATTCAAGCCAACTCTATACCTTATAAGCAACCATGGGAGGAGGACAATCAGATGAAGATGATTTGATTAAACACATACTCCAAAGTGCAAATCCCAGTACATTTTCCTTAAAGGAAGTAGTAAAAGAAACCAAGAACAACCATCAGATTGATCTATGCTTAGCTGATTCAAACCCTACCCGTGTCAAAACCATAGAATTCGGTCCTGAGAGAACTTTGAAGATCAACCCATCTCTTTCTGTACACCAAGAAGAAAAGTTGTGCAACATGCTAAAGGAACATTTGGATGCCTTTGCTTGGAGTTACAAAGAAATGAAGGGAGTGCACCCCTCGGTGTGTACTCACCACATTTATATCAAAGAAGGTTTCAAACCAGTCTGACAACCCCAAAGGAGAATGAATCCAACTCTCAAGGATATAGTCAAAGAAGAACTGCAAAAGCTGCTAGATGCAAGATTCATTTACCCTATCTCAGACAGTGAGTGGGTCTCTCCTTTGGTGTTGGTTCCAAAGAAAAATGGGAAGTGGAGGATTTGTGTTGATTACAGAGAGTTAAAAAAAGCCACAAAGAAGGACCATTTCCCTCTACCTTTCATTGACCAAGTGCTAGATGGCCTAGCAGGGAAAAAAATTTCTCTTTCCTAGATGGGTTCAGTGGGTACAATCAAATCTAGATCAGCCCGGAAGACCAGGATAAAACCACCTTCACTTCTCCTTAGGGTACTTTCGCCTATAGGGTCCTTCCTTTTGGCCTATGCAATGCCCCTGCCACTTTCCAGAGATCAGTCCTAAGTATCTTTGCCAAGCTAGTCCATGATGCAGTAGAGATTTATATGGATGATTTTACACCCTATGGGTGTGATTTCCAGGAGGCTCTGTCCAACTTAGGTAAGGTGTTGAATAAATGCATTGAAATGAAGCTATCCCTTAGTCCCAAAAAATGTGAGTTCTTGATGACTGTAGCGATTGTTCTAGGTCATTCAATATCCCAGCAAAGACTGCAGGTGGACCCAAACAAAATAGCCATCATCCAAAGGATCCCATCTCCGCAAAGGCAGAGAGATGTCAGAAGTTTTCTAGGTTTAGTTGGATACTATTGGAGGTTTATAAAAGACTTCAGCAAGTTAGCTTCTCCTTTATTTGGGTTGTTGGCCAAAGACTCTAATTTTGTATGGTCAAAAAGTTGTCAAGAGACCCTAGACACCCTGAAGGAGAAGTTGACCACTGCACCTATTCTCCGAGGCCCAAATTGGGCCCTTCCTTTTCATATACATGTTGATGCCTCACGCAAAAACATAGGAGTAGCTCTAGGCCAAATAGATGACAAATTGCCTTATGTCATTTACCTTATCAGTAAGAATCTATCAAAGGCTGAACTGAACTACACAGTGACCGAAAAGGAGCTCCTGGCTATTGTACATTCATTGAACAAATTTAGGCATTACATTACAAGTTATCAAACATTTGTACATACTGACCATGCTGCAATTAAATATTTAATGAATAAACTTAATGTGAATGCCAGGATAATTAGATGGTTACTTTTATTACAGCAACTTGATCTAACTATTGTTGATAAGCCTGGCAAGGAAAATGTTGTTGTAGATTTTTTGTACATATTAACTTTTCCTGCAAGGGAGGAAGGAATGGTTGATGATCAGTGACCGGATGAACACTTATTCACCATTTCAGTTCTCTCTCCATGGTTTGCTGACATAGAAAACTACTTGGTGTCCGCACAGTCCCACTGAATTTTTCCTCCAAAGAGAAAAGCAAGATTGTGAGGAAAATCACCCCATTCACTTGGATTGGGGGCAACCTCTTCAAACTAGGTCCGATCAAATTTTGAGGAGATGTGTTAGGGAGGAGGAAGTCTCTGACATCCTTCTGACCTGTCAGGATGGGCCTTGTGTAGGTCACTTTGTAGCCAAGAGGATAGCATTCAAGGTGTTACAAGCTGGTTATTATTAGCCCACTCTTCATCAGAATGTGAGAAAGTATACTAGTCAGTGTGATCGGTGCCAAAGGATGGGAAAGCCTACTCCAAGCGATGAAATGCCTTTGCAACCTCAAGTGACTTTCGATCCATTTGATTTCATTGGACCTATTGACCCTCCTTCCAAGCAAAAGCAGTACATCATTATGTGCACTGACTATTTGACCAAGTGGGCTGAAACCAAGGCAATCAAGGCAACAACAGAGGAGAAACTGACTGAGTTCTTAAGGGAAAATGTATTTTACAATTTTGGGTATCCTAGAGAACTGATCACTGATCAAGGCAGGCAGTTTACATCTAACATGATTGAAGACTTGTTAAGCCAACACAAGATCAAGCATAGAACCTCCACTCCCTATTACCCACAAGTTAATGGGAAAGTGGAGGTGACCAATAGAGCGCTGGAAGGCATTCTGACCAAAGTGGTTAGCAAAAGAAAAAAGATTGGGCAGATAGATTAGTTGAGTCCACTTGGGCCTATAATACCACCTGGAAGACCACCACTGGATTCACACCCTATGAGTTGGTCTATGGGAAGATGGATCTATTGCCCATTGAATTTGAGTACAATACATTGAGGATGGAAACCCAACTAGATCTAGATCTCAGCATTGGACAAAAAGAGAGATTGCTCTAGCTGAATGGGTTAGATGAGTTCAGAATGCAAGCCCTCCTACACACAGAGGTGACTTAAATTCAGAGGAATATCTGGCATGACAAGAACATCAAGGACAAGCAATTTCAAGAAGGTGATTGGGATTTATTATATGATTCCATATATAAATACTTTAAGGGTAAGTTAATGTCTAGATGGTTAGGGCCTTATGTCATAGAGAAATGTCATGATAATGGTTCAGTGTAGTTAGAACCATAAATGCAGAGGCTATTCCTTTACTTGTTAATGGGCACAGATTGAAGGTTTACAAGAAGCCATTATCAAAGCAAGAGTTCATTGATAGTATCAGGAAAACAATCATGGTGGTGGAGCGATTCTTAGCTACTACCTCATCAAGTCATTGAAAAAAAAAAAAGGAGACTCAAGCGAAAACCTCCATGAGGCACATGAGTCCCACTATTGGATTGAAAACCTCTTGAGGTGGCCCAATGTTGTCAAAAAAAAAAGATAAATAAGAAGATCTCTGGGTGAAAACCTCTTTTGAGGCACCCAGGGCAAGCAGCTAGGATGAAAACCTCTTGGAGGCAGACTAGTTGCTTTCGAAGAAAAAAAAGAGAAAAGAAAACTTTGAAAATATTGTTTACAAGTGAGCAGGAGGAGGATCAGAGCAACAAGAGAGAATCAAAAGGGACTTATCTAGCTCATGGAGAATCGGGTGAAAACCTCCATGAGGCACATGAGTCCCACTGTTGCATTGAAAACCTCATGAGGTAGCCCAATGGTGTCAAAAAAAAGAAGACAGAAATAAGAAGATCTCTGGGTGAAAACCTCTTTTGAAGTGTCCAGGGTAAGCACCTAGGATGAAAACCTCTTGGAGGCAGACTAGTTGCTTTCAAAACAAAAAGAGAAAAGAAAACTTTGAAAATATGTTTGCAAGTCAACAGGAGGAGGATCAGAGCAACAAGAGAGAATCAAAAGGGACTTATCCAGCTCATGTTTTTATTTCTCCATTAATTATCCTTCATCATTCCATCATTCCCTCCATTTTTCCACTCATTTACCTTAGTTTGCAAGGGTTCTGTGTTTTCTACAGGATTCCCTGTAAAGCTACAGGATGATCCTGTAGGAATTACAGTGGCTTGGGAATCCTAAAGGAAGTAACCCTAGAGCAAGGGAATGACCTTCCCATGTCAAAAAAAAAAATCTACTTCACCATCTCATCACCATACCTCTCTCCACCATGATCACCCCTGCATTCATAAAAAAAAAAAAAGGTCATTTTCAAAAAAAAATAAAAAAAATTATAGTTTTCAAAGAAAAAAAAGAAAAGAGGATGAAGACAGAGAACAAGGGGACAACACTTGAAGGTTATTTTCCTCATTCACAAATCCATAGACCCCTTCTCTACCCATGCCAACCATCCTCAGGCTCTAGTAGTGGAAAATGATTAAAAATTTTGAGGGAGAAGCAGCTACAGGACATCCTATAGGAAATCCTATAGCAACCTATCCCACAAAACAAAAATCACAGGTTGCAATCAGCTTCAAGCATGGAGATCCAGAGGTAGAAGAAGCTCCTCTAGAGCCTAGCAGCAGCATCAGGATCATCAACATCAACATCCAAGTACCTGCACATCAAATAAAATCATCAGAGGACAATAAAAAAAAGAGGAGAAAAGCACATGAACAAACACACAACAAAGACTTCATTCTTCAACAAACAACATCAAGGCATCATTACCACAGGTAAGTATCTCGCTTCCACTCTCTCGTTAGCATAATATGATCAAACATGTAAAAGTTGTGAAAGAGTTGTTTTATAAGAAAAAGGTGGCCAGTTAACTTGGCCACCTTCGCTCAGTCAACGAGGAGAAGACAGTTAGTCCTTACACATGTGGCAGCAGTCAAGTCAAGGAAAAGAAGAGATGAGGTCGAAAGTGGTTAAGCTATGGATGCCTGAAGTGGGAGTTGATTACGAGGTGAGGAGAATGATGATGTGGTAGTGGGACCAATGGTCCAAAAATGGATACTTGTACCTCAACTGCTAGCACAACACCCCACTCAAATCACCCATATGAGGAAATAAACGTTGATCCCCATGCATAGAAGCATTCAAATTCTCGAGGCTACACACTAGAAAAGTCGCTCTTGGTCCTCAAGTAGTCTACAGGAAAAGCAGAGTTCAGTTTTTCCTGTGCAGGACCACCTACAAGATCCTAACGGAAATCCTACAGGATACAGTCCAGCACATACAGGATCGCTAGTGAGTAGGATTAAAAGGGAAAAATAGGGGTTGGCTTCATCAAGCTGTAATAAGGAGGTAGGCTCTATATTTCCTGACATTTTTCCAAGTGAAAAAATATTTAAAAAAAAAACTTCTAGTTTGTTGGAAATGATTGCAGCATAAGGGAATTGCATACACAGAATTTTCATTTAAATTTCCTCATTCATTAAATTTTGTATCAGACATATACACCCCTCCATCCATCAGAGAAAATGATATGGGGATTTAATAAGAGGGAAACCATCAACACAGCGAGGATTCATCAGCACCCTCCTGTGCTAGATATATTCACAAGGCACAATTGGATGGGTTTCTTTGAGAAATTGAGGGGGAATGATGATGAAGTAGCCAAATATTTTTCTCTCTCCCTCATTCCACTGACTAGGACCCATGCCACTGTTGTGGTGAAAGGCCTCTCCATAGAGCTCACCCCTGAAATCATAGGCAGAATTACCACACTTCCCTTAGGAGTGCCTTGGAGAAAGGAGGATAAGAGAAATAGCCAAAATGCAAAGAAGAAATTCTTTTTAGAAGGAGAGGAGGCTATGGAAGACAAAAATGGTGTGATAAGAGTAAGCCTACCCTATCCTTGGAATGAAATTAGCTACCACCTTATAAAGTATATATGATGTGAAGGTAGGTACAGTGTGGTATATGGATACCATTTTAGGCTTCTCCAAGAATTGAGGTTTGGAGCAGACACACCTCCTCAAAACAGACTCAGCATACCCTACTTCCTTCTTCAATCAATGATAGATATGAGCATGAAGGTGCAGGAAGGAAACCATAAACAGCTAGCCCATCATGGGTTAATTAGACTTATCATAGAAGATGCCCTCCAAAACCTCAGAATCTCTATCACATGGGAAACTTTCAAAGACATGCAGACAGAGGAAGATATAAAAGCCCTTGAATATGACAAGAGCCCCACTGCCAGTGAAAGGGATGAAGAAGAAATTGAAAAGGAGGAAGAAGAAACAGAGAGGGATGAAGAGGAAATAGATGAGGAAGAAGAGGAAGAAAAATATAAGGAAAGTGATGAAGAGACAGAAGAAGATGCAAAGGAGGAAACTGATGAACAGAGTGAGGAACTAGAGGGAGAAGAGGAGGAGAAATCCAAATATGAGAAGGGGAATGGAAAAGAGGACGAAGAAAACAAGAAGGAATCACCCAGGGTATCTCCAGAACCCACTGAGAAAGAGGCAACAGCTGCCCTCACTGCCCTTAGTACCCCTATCAAACAAAAAGGGAAAAGACAAAGACAAACTCCATTGTACTTTAGGACAAGAAAAAGTACAAGAATAAGGCAGGGAAAACCTCAAACTCCCACCAAGGTTCCTATTGTTATTGAAGACTCACCCAAACAACAGGAGAAGATGGCTCCTCTTATGAAAACTCAAGGAGAAGGATCATCACGACAAGCCTCTCCCAAGTCTCTTATCACTTATGTTAGAAGTTATATGACTAGATCTGCCTCATCCAAAGGAAAAGGCATCCTACAAGATACACAGAAGGACCTACAAGAAGTAGAGGAAATACTACAAGAAACTCTACTAAACCTACAGGAAACTCAGAAATTGGATAAAGAAGGGAGTATGCAGCAAGAAACAAAGAAGGAGGATCCAGAGCTATTTTTTGAGCTCAAGAAAGAAATGGCAAGAACACATAGATGGATGCAGATTGGAAAATCCAAAGGAGTGGAGGACATAGGTCACATGGAGGAAAAATTTAAAGAGATGGGTAGAGAACTGAGCAACCTGAGGGATAAAGAGGCAATGATGAAAGCTCAGTTGGAGGTAGAAAATGCATGGTTAAGGGGACAACTACAAGAAAGAGAGAATCAATTGGCATCCATGGCTAGTCTATCCTTAAAGCTAATCTAGTGTCGGATGCCAGCTAAGTCTTGTGCATTATACCTTAAGGAACAGTGGTTGCAGTTCCAAATCAAGACCCTAGCATAGAGAGGCACTATGCCATTCCAGGATTATAGATATTTCATTGATCTTTGTGATCAAAGCACATTGGAGGATAGGGCTAAACTGTCTGAGTTCTACCTACATAATTTAGCCTTGACAGATCTGAATGTATGGGACCCTAATTCAAAACTAGGGGACTTACAGTTGATGGCTTTGGCATCATGGATGAACCATGAGGAAGCAAGGGCTGCAGAAATGAAGAAAATAATGGCAAGGGAAGAAACAAAACCTCTCATGATAAGAGTTGAGCAGTCAAATCCAATGGATGTCATCAGCACACATAACTTGATTGCAAATGACCCTCAACTTGCACCCAGGTACCTTGTTGCCCAAGAGAAAGCAATTACACACTTTGAGGATATGTTCAGGCTGTTAGGAGATGACAACATGCAAGCTTTCCAAAGGAGATGGAATACTTTGCCCTATAGTTTGAAAATCAGAGAGTACCATTCTCCTCAAAGAATGAGAGAAGCACTGAACAGGACACCCATGTACAAGCAAGCTCTCCAAAGACTCAAAGTCAATTGGATTGGCTTGAGACTTAGTCCACCACTACTCTTAGGAATGTTGGAAGGAAGGAAGGAAGAGGAAGAAAGAAAGCAATGGGAGGAGATATAAAGGAAGGCAGGATCCAATGCGCAGGAAGAGCAAACTACAACAGAAGCATAGGATGTCAGAGAGGCCACTAGAGCAATGAAAGACATGGATATTGATTGAGATGCTCAGAGGATGAGAAACACTTTCAATAGAGGGGTGATGATGAGCCTCATCATTGGGTAACTATATGGACCTTAATCCACCTCCTAGCTTAGTCAAATCAACTCTTCTCACAATTTATTACATATTTTGATTGTATTTTGTTTAATGAGATGAGTCAAAGTGAGATATTATGCCTAGTGGACTAATGTGCATTGATTGCAGGTTTGTGAGAGAAAATCATGGAATTTTGGCTAATTAAGGGCTGAAAATCAAATGAGACAAGGAGGAGAGATTGTAGGAGGTAGATCCTCCTCATTTACTCCTCCCTCATTTGAATATTCCTCCATCAATCACACTAGCTCGGAGTACAAGCAGCCAAGTCATGGAGATCAAAAGGCAGTCGAGCAAGTGATAGTTAAAGAGCTAGTTTATCTCGAGTTTGGGAGCTGAGCCTCCCTATATTTAAGGAATTCGTTGGATACTTCAGTTGTATAAATAAATAGGCCTAGAGCCTCATTAGGATTCGAATTTTTGTTGTAAAAACACTAGTCATTTTTGAGTTCAAGACTTGTGTAAGACATTGTTATGTAATTTTCTATTTTGATAATGAGAATGAGCAATTCCTTGATCCGGCACTAAGTTAACTCAGAGGGATGACAAATGACGAGAGATCCGAGATATAGCGAGAGATCTGAATTGGCAATAATTTATTTAATGGTGACAAATGACGTGTAACAACTAGTTAGAAAACTAAATAGAATCCAAATTCAAAGGTAAGTTACCTCTCATTTGATTTTTTGTGGTAAGATAGGACATTTTGTTTCTAAGTGTCCTTACAGGGAAGATAGTGATGATAAAGAAGAACCTAGAATAAGGGTATTCAAAGGAAAATCTTTGAAAAAGAAAATCTCTATTTCGAATAGGATAATGAATTTTCTAAAGAAAAAGAATATGATTACAATGATGATAGAAGAGAGATCCTATGTTTAGCTACAAATGAGGAATCTAACATAAACAAATCAAAGGAGCAAAAAGAAAAATCAGAAGGAGAAAGTGTTGAAGGCATGAATTCTCACTACGTATGAAACAAGGATATAAAACTAATCACATAAGAAAATAACATTTAAAGCATCGAAGAAGTCAAGAAAGTGCAAGTGTAGGGATTCTTCCAATGATGAATTTGATGCAAAAATGGCTCAGCTAGTCAGAAAACTAAAGAGAATCCAAATTCAAAGGTAAGTTACCTCTCATCTGTTTTAACTGTGATAAGATAAGACATTTTGTTGCTAAGTGTCATTAAAGGGAAGATAGTGATGATGAAGAAGGACTTAGATTTAGGGTCTTCAAAAGAAAATCTTTGAAAAAAAAAATTCTCTATTCCAAAAAGGATAATCATTTCTCTAAATAAAAGAATATGATTCTAACGATGATATAAGAGAGATCATACTTTTAGCCACAAATAAGGAATCCAACATAGACATATCAAAGTAGAAAAAAAAAGTAGAAAGAGAAAGTGTTGAAGGCATAGTGGATCTTGAAGCATAACTTATTAGTGGATTAGAAGAAATTAACAACCTCGGGATGAAGAAGAAAATCCTATCAATGAAAACATAGCATATCCAATAAAATCATATTCATCAGGACTAAAAGAGAGGAAGAAAAATAGTGCAAGAAGTGTTAAAGAGTTATTTAAAAGAAAAGGGATAAAATTGTGAAAAAAAAAACTTGAAGTAGAAATTGTCTCATTAAGAGAAGTGTTAGATAAGCTCAACAAAAACATGAAAATCTCTCAAACCATGCATGTTATTATCATTAGTAAAAGATCACCATATGAAAATATTGGTCTTGGTTATATGGGTGAAACCTCATGCAAAGTAGATGCAAACAAGAATTCCACAAGGAAGTCGAAGAAAATCCAGAAAGCTTCAATCTTAGTGAGAGTAATGACGAGATGGGAGGAATCTAGAAACACTGCTACACCAAAAAGATATGTTGATGCTCTTAAGGGGTCCATTCACAATTCATATAACAATATGATAAGAAGGGACAAGGACAAGCAAAGATATGGATCGTCTCCAAATCAGATCAACTTCAGGAATAAATATTCCATCAAGGCAACCATACTTAGCTAGATATCAACCTATTTTTTTGGGTCATTGTTTTTCATCCAAAAAATTTGGTCATCAAGCAAGAGATTGTAAATCCTATGTGAAAAACAATCATGAAAGAGGTTCTCGTCAAACCTCTAAAAATAATCTCATAGACATCACAATCTGAGATATTGATGATAGCATAAATCATAATCCATTTGCACCATTATCCAAGTATAGCATAGAGTGTTATAGCTGCAACAACTTTGAACATGCAGCACAAGGTTGTCCTACAAGATCAAGAGAAGGGTTTTGGAAGAGAAAACAGAAAGAACCACCAACAAAAAAATGCAAAATAATTATGTATGCTCAAAACAATCAAAATCAGTGGTTCATTGATAGTGGGGGTTCTAGACACATGATCGAAGATGAAAAGGAAATTATTATTCCAAAAGAATAAAAGGGAGGAAATTTGTGTTTTAGAGACAACGGATCTGCAAGTATCATTGGAAGAGGTAACCTAGCCTTTACAATGGTAGATTAAAGAAAAAAGATTTGTGTACATTTAAGGACTCAAACATAACCTTTTAAGTGTTATCTTGATGTGCGATCAAGGTTATGATCTCACTTTTTGTGCTAAAGATTGTGAAATAAGGAAGATGAATTTGTGAAGATTAGTGGGAAGAGTGATAAGGACTCCAAACAATGTATATATTCTTTGATGAAATTCAAGGAGAAAAATGCTACATTAGACAGACAAATGAGAGTTGTTTATGGCATAAAAGGCTAGGACACTTGAGCTTTGATAGTTCGATAAAAATCAGCAGAACGCAAGCAATTAGAGATATAGCCAAAATCTCAAAACCAACAAGCACCATCTCTAAATCTTCTCAACATGGAAAATAGAAAAGAGTGAGCTTCAAGTCTAAGGTGTGCTTGACAGCAAGGCCACTAGAGCTTGCTCACACATATGAAATGTACAACAAGAACACCAACCTTGCAAGGCGAAATGTACTTTATGTTGTTTATTGATGATTATACTAGAATAGTTTGGGTTTCATTTCTTAAAGAAAATTCATAAGCACTAGATACTTTCAAATCGTTCAAAGCCTTAGTTGAAAATGAAAGTGATCTGAGAATAAAATGTCTAAGATCAAATAGAGGAGGTGAATTTACCTCAAATGATTTTAATAAATTCTTTGAGAAGTATGGAATCAAGAGAAAAAAATTAATTGCAAGAACTCCACAACATAATGGAGTCATAGAAAGAACATATCATTACAAAAAACAACTAGAACAATGTTGTTAAAAGCCAAAATACTATATTGGAAAGAAGCAGTTGTTGAAGCAGTTTAAATCATGAACAAACCACAATTTCGAGTTAATAGTGATAGGACACCATATGAGTTATGGAAAGGCAGGCCAACTTCAATTAAGTATTTCAAAATTATTGGAAGAAAATGTTACATGAAGATAAATGATGATAAATTGGGAAAATTTGATTATAGAGTCAATGAGGGTATCTTCCTTGGATACTCAACAAGAAGCAAAGCTTAAAAATGCTACAATAAAAGACTACACAAAGTGGTGGAATGTATTGATGTAAAAATAGATAAATCTTGACCGGAGAAAAAAGCAGAACAAACAAATGAGAGTTCAGAAGATCACTACAAAGAACAAGAAAAAAAAAAGAACAGAATTCATCCAAGGCAACTTTTGAATTTGTAAAAGAGAATCACCCAGAGAACCAAATTATAAGAGATATTTATGTAGGAATAAAAACCCAGAGAAGAATGACCAATTTTTCAGGAAAAGACATTCTTTCTTTGTCATCCAAAATAGAGCCAAAGGAATTTGCACAAGCCATCAAGGACCAGCATTGGGTAAATGCCATGGAAGAATAATTGAATCAAATTGAGAAAAATGGAACCAGAGAACTTGTTCCATGACCGAAAGATAAAAATGTAATTGGGACTAAGTGGGTATTCACAAACAATATGAATGAATAGTGACAAATTATTAGAAACAAGGCAAGACTTGTTTGTAAGGGATATGCACAAATTGAAGGAATTGACTTTGAAAAAACTTTTTCTCAAGTTGTTAGATTATAAGCAAAAATAATGTTCTTAGAATTTGTGAGTTAGAAAAGCTTCAAATTTTATCGAATGGATGTTAAATCAGCCTTTCTAAATGGAGGCTTAAAAGAGGAAGTAAAGATCGAATAGCGAGAAGGTTTTGACTTGTCCGAAAATAAAGATTGTGTGCAAATTGAAGAAAGCTCTTTATGGGTTAAAGCAAGATCCAAGAGATTGGTATGATAGGTTGTAACATTGTCTTCAACAAGAAGGTTTCAAAATATGGGTTGCTAACAATAATCTATACATCAAAATGGAAAATTAAAACTTATTGATTACACTTGTATATGTGGATGATCTCATCTTTAAAAGCAATAATGATGATATGAGTAATGAATTTGCCTTAGAAATGTTAAAGGAATTTGAGATGACAATGATTAGAGAATTATCCTTCTTCCTTGGACTACAGGTTTCTCAAATTGGCAAAGGAATATCCATTGCACGAACCAAATGTGTCAAGGACATGCTCAAGTGTTTTAGAATGGAAGAATGTGCAAAAGTTAGTACCCTTATGATTATCAGATGAAAATTAAGCAAGGATGATGAATCGACTGAATTCAATTCAACACTTTACATATCTATGATTGTGAGTCTATTACACTTCATAGCTTTGAGACAGGACATTATACAGGCAGTTGGAATGGTTGCAAGATTTCAATGGGCAGCAAAGGAATCACATATTTTTTTTCAAAAAGAAAAAAAACACATACTTTAATTATTGAAAATAAGTTACATTTTCATAATTTTTTCTCATTTCCATCCTACCCATATCCTGTTATTGTCCCATATAACTCGAAATATGTCCTTTTTCTAGTAAAAATCTCCATCGTGAACTACAAATTCACCAGATAAAAGGCAGTTTCAACTTCTTCCGATCAAGTTTGATTGTTCACACTATAGACATTTATCATATACAAAAAATATAACTATAGGAGAATTACATGATCCAAAAAACTTGTCCTAATGTCAACAGATAGCATAAATGAATACATGCTTCAAAATTTGATGTTCCCCTAGTACAGTGGTGCTCCCTCTGCAAATGTTTTGTATTTAATCGTACCAGGTTCACCGATGCATCCATCTTTAGACAAACCATCAGCTATATGATTTTGTTCTTGGAAAAAATTTGAGAAATAAATACTTTTGAATTTCTTGATCAACAATCTAATACGAAGCATCCAATAATGGAGAGAGGGCGATTCAAAATTTGATCTACCCAAAACCCATTTGATTATCAATTTTGAATACCCAAAGACCTCGATCTCTTCAATCTCTAGACACTTTGCACAATATGGAACACCCCAGAGAGCCAATAATTATGCTTTGTTGTCTGGACCTATTTTGTTGTACCAACTAAAGTGAAAATAGTGTCCAAACTTAATAAGAATAAAAGCTCCACTGCCACAGATCCTAAAAGATGAAGCACCATTGAAAAATCCCACTGGGAACTTTCCATATATATCCTTGATCTAACATTGTCTTGTTGGAAACACTGAGAGGGGGGATGAATCAGTGTTTCTTTTCAATTGTTATGTTTACCAGTTAAGATTAAGTTCACAATTATAATCATAAAAATAAATAATGAGAATTTTATTATGAATAAGTGAGGACACCAATCCTCTTTTACAAAAGTTTGAGTACAATTATGTTTGAGGGCACCAACCCTTCAATCTACCAGGCTCCAACCTGTTGCCAAGCTCCAACTTGGACTTTTGTGAGGCTCCAACCTCTAGGGCTCCAACCTTGTTTTTAGAGGCTCCAACCCTATTCTTCTCAAGGCTCCAAACCTTCAGAATTTTTAACAAAATGAATAGGTGACTTACTTGAATAGTTCCACATGTTTCTTTACTGTTCAAAAATTCACTTGTCCGAAAGCTCCAAAATAACTAATGCTCCACCGCCCCAAGATTTTTCACTTCACTATTCAAGACAAATTATTTATGCCTTCAAATTCATGATTGCCCAATTCTTCATGAGCACATCACTGTCCAGATGTTTTAAGTCAGGATGATATGATGATGTGTAGGCCCTACTCAACTGTCACTGGTCAACTTCTTACCACAGGTCTGAAGGTATAGAGGCTTCAACAGTCCAAAATTTTAATAATACCAAATCAAAGAAGATATGCTCCTTCCTTTCCTAACCCTTAGCACATATGTACCCTTCAACTGTAAGGAGCTCACATTTCTAGCCTCAAGCTTCTGTAACACTAATCCAAGGGTGCTCAACGTCAAAATAGAAATTTTGTAGGTCATCCGAAGTGTCTTGTCATGGAATGTTATTTGTTTTAGTGGAAACGAGTTCTAGTCTGCAACAGAAGTCCAAGATTCCTTCAAATAGATCTGTAGAAAGTTGTAATACCTTGTCACATATCAAGGGTATTGTCCCCTGTCACTGGTCCAAGAATGTTTCCTAGGTCCGAGAGACTTATTTCATCAATATTTTTAACCCAATCAAAATTTTCAAAATTATCCATAAGCTTTCTCTCCTCACCCTTAAGCTTCTTCTCCTCTGTGCTTCTAAGTTCACGAGTTGTGAATTGTGTATTTATCTTTGTGATTTGTTGACTGAATGATGAGTGACTAAAATTGACAGTTCAAGCTTTTATTTATATGAATTCAACTTTGAAATGAAGGGACATGTTCTTTTGGAGTGAAGCCGACTTACTATAGTTGAGCATAGGTCGGATAGGATAAAAAATAGGGTATATGACCTTAAAAATTGATTTCTCTTAGAGTACTAGGAGTTAGGAGGCAAGCGAGGGCTCATTAGAAAGGGGAAATAATTTTCGATAAGTTGGTGAAGGATTCATTTTAGTAAGATGTCTCCAAGATGTCAAAAAAAATAACTTTTTTTGTGACTGTTCTGGAATAAGGTTATTTGGACTAGGATTAGGTCATATTTGTTAGAGTTCCGAGTGTGGCCTCCAACAATTATCCATGATCATCCATGTCATCAAGTGTAAACATCCATGTCATCAAGTCCTTCAATAGTTCTCATCAAGTGTCATCATCCATGTCATCAAGTCCTCCAAGTTTGTTATCATATGGTTTCCAACAATCATTCATGTCATCAAGTGTGTCACCATGACCTTCAAGAGTGCTCATATTTACATCAATGACAATTATTGATCAACAATATCCCCCTTTGTCATTGATGGAAATATTCTTTCTTCCAACATTTTCTCCCCCTTTGACATCAATGGAAAATGGGGTGTCCAAGTACTCCCCCTATCAAGTTTCTTCTTGTCATGTTGCTTCCCCTGTCATGGTGCTTCTACCCCTGTCGATGTGTTCTCTTAATGTGATGTAAGAGAAATGACCCCCATATTTTGGCGAAGATATTCAAATGCTTCTCATGGTAGGGGTTTTGTAAATATATCTGCAATTTGTTCCTTTGTATAAATGTATTCCAATCCGATATTGTGTTCAGCAACTTTCTCATGAAGAAAGTGGTATTTGATTGGAATATGTTTTGTCTTCGAGTGCATTACCATATTTTTTAAAATATTGATGGTGTTGATATTGTCAAAATAGATGATGATTGGTTGATTACTCTCTATGTTGACATCTTCCAATGCTTCCTTCATCCACAATATTTGTGTACAATAATCTGCAAGAGCTACATATTTGGCTTCAATTGTGGAAAGAGATATAGAAAATTGTTTTTTGTTGAGCCAAGATACTAGATAATCAAGTGCTCAAAATTCACAATTGTCGGATCGGTGTGGAACCTGAATGATCATGTAGTTCTCGCCATTCTGAATCTGGCGAAACTTGCTTCGCGAGAAACGGACTCTATATGCTCCCTGAAACGTGTTTTGTCTGTTTTCTCAAACAGGCGAATTTGGCGAAAAAGAATGCAGCATTACACAGTCAACAGTCTGTACTGCTGACATGGCAAGCTGACTGGGATGCCTACATGGCATGCTGACTGTGCAATGTTGACTAGGCTTCAATGGGCCAATCACATCTCCCCACTTGTCAGAATTTTATTGGTGCTGAGTTGGAAATTCTTGATTGGTTGTTGGGTTGTTTTAGTGGCCAACCACAGGCTGCCACATGGCAACATGGGGCCACAAAAAAATTGTTAATAGTCTAAATTGACTCCACAAGATTCGAACTACAAACCTTCAGTTTATAAGTCAAACCAACTACCAACTCACCAACCATATTGCTTGTTATATGGCAGCAGAAAAGTTTTAATAAAGTCGCACAATTGTGTTTTTTTTTGGGGAGGAGGGGGGGGCTAAGGCCTAGCCCCTGGCCACCCCCGTGCCATGGGACCGCGGGCAAGGGAGTCGGGGACTAGGCCCTAGCCGCCCCCTTAACAGTTACCATAACCCTTTGTAATGTCGCATGTGCCGAAATTTCTGAAACCATCATGAGGACTTAACCATAACTGTCAACGGTTAATACTCCCGTCATTAACATGTGAACACTCCACCGTGGGGTCCACCAAGCCATGCGCTAACCACCGCCTTTGAAACTGCCAACTCTAACCGCTGGATAAATCTCCTCATGTGTCTAGGTTAGATGGTTAGCCTAAACGGTCAGTTTAACTACCAGCATTGGGGGCCAGCCCCAAGCCATATGGAAGCCCACGTGCCCAGGGGCGTGAATTTCGAGGGCTTATTGGAAAAATTAACAGTCCTACAATTTCGCCCGCCAAGCGGGAATTGAGCCAAATATGTAGGAGTAGTTCCGCATTCGGGCACCCTTGTGGGGTTTGGGTCGAATTGTAGGGAGGTTAACTGCAGCATTGGGTAAAAGATAGAAAATCTCATAAATTTCTCATTTTTTGTCCAATTTGGGAGCAGGAAGAGGCTAGATAGGAATTTTTGGGTCTTCTAAAGCCATTGGAAGAGGTTTCAGGGCCATTGGAACATTGTAAATGTATGTAATCACTAATTTGAGAATAGTGATATAGGGCCAAGCCATTGGAAGTTGGACCAAGGAGACGTAGCCCAGGAGGGGTGAACCCCTTCATCAATTACTGAGTGTATTACTATTATGATGATGTTTTGTCTGTTGTTATGTTGTTGTTCAATGTTTTTAATTCATGTTTTAATCTCATGAATACATATAAAGACATAAAAACTCATGATAAACTTGCAATTTACCTCGTAATCCTCAAGCACTTTGTTTATATTTTGAATTGGATTTAAGCACAACAAACTTAACTTTCCCATTCAAATCAAGTTTGGTATCAGAGCTCTTGGTTTTCTTTATGCAGGCGGGATTTAACTTTTTGCAAGTGAATGTGATGCTTACTGTTAGGGTCCTATGATTCATAGGATCAAATGATGATTGAATGTTTTCTTTTAGTATTTCCAATTGTAAATAATATTGTATATTGCAAATGATTTCCAAAAAATATATATATAAATAAAAATGAAAAATGAAAAGAGGGTATATATATATAATGGAATAGTAAAAATAAAGATGAAAATAACCCCATAAAAAATAGAATTGAAAGTGATGCAAATTCAAATGCCACTACCAGATGAATGTTTTCATTTTCTAGAATAAATTTGATTGTTGTGTGCAGCTTGTTTAAAATGCCACAACTCAGAGTCTTGTTTGGGTCATACAATCTAATCATGATCAAGCAATTTTCAATTTATGTCAATTAGATTAGAATGAATAACTTAGCCAAACAGTGTAATCTTGGCTAAGATTAGATTAGGTAAGTTAGATGAAGAAATTAATCCAATAGTGTAATCTGGATTAATGCAATTGTTAGATTAGTTTTACATTTTGAATAGGTGTTTTAGTCCTTTAAATTGCAAAAATAAATAAGGGTTTGCACTCCTAAAGGCACCCTAATTGGTTTTAGTTAGGTTAGTTTAGGCAAAAGATTGAAGTTGGTGGAATCAAAGTTACTTGCAGATGGTTAAAGTGCCCATATATGGTATTATTTTTCCAAAGTCTGGACTTTATTGTAAAATTATATGCATGACGAGACATTTTTTTGTTGGCGTTTAAATGGCGCACATCTCCCCGCTCCCAATCACATAATATTTTTTATCGGATGGCTCCCAAGACTTTTCGCCCCACCACGCGCCCCCCCCCCGGCCCACATGTCTCCCTTTATCGACGGGGGGGGTCCGAAAAATTGGTTTTCCCACCAAGCTCTCACACACTGAATCCCTCACAAATGAATTTTCCCCTCAACTTCACATGGTCTTATGACCCCTTTGGGGTCATTTCCAAGCTAAGGGTGGAGCAGAAGACAACCCTTTATGTACATACCCAAAGACCAGAAATTGAGAAATATATGAATCAATGGGATTGGGTACAGAACATAGTGCAGGAGTCTGAGGAGTAGGTGTTGTCCAGAACCGCTTCAGAGACTCCTACCCCTAGAGAGAAAACTGAGAAAAGGAAAAGAGAAGATGATTCTTCTCCAGTAACAGAAGTCTCAGCAAAGGAATTCAAAATTTACACGAAGAAAACAAAGACAAGCTCCAAGGTAGATTTCACACCAGGGGAGGAAACACAGGGTACTATTATACTCTCTGGCCTTCATACTTTACAATTTGGTAGTAATACCACTGATTCTCCATCATCCTCAACCACTAAAGAGAATCCAGCCACAACACCTCATACAACAAGGTCATTTATAGAACAGAGGCAGTTGGACATATTTCAAAGGTACAAAGAAATCAAACAGAGGAATGAAGCCCTCCATGACAACATTTATACTCAATTCAGGAAGCAGTCTTCCTCAATTCAACACAGGCTCATTTTAGCCTATGATACAGAGAAAGGGAGAATGCACATGGCATTCTTGTAGGCCCAAGTACCTCAACCTAAATTAGTAGCAGATTTCAAGCAGACCACCTTCGAATTTGAGGCAAAATATGTCCATCCTTTGGACTAGATGGACATGCACAGGAAAATAGGAGAGATGGTGTATTCAACTTTCACACAGACTGCCATTACTGCTTCTAAGTTGCAGCTATCTTTGAACAATGTTCAATCATAGTTCAACTGGAAAAAAAATTCCTCTCTGGCCAAGAATAATAGAATCAAATATTTAGAGGAGATGGTGATTAAAGCAGGGTTTGATCCAAGTAATTCAAAGGCCATGGAAGATATTTTTAAGAAGAAAAATGTTGATATAGCATCCCTGAGAAAGCAATGGAATCTCCCTGCCACTGAAGATCCTCAGGCAAAGGAACTAGGAGAAAGAGCAAGATTCTCAGCTCACTATGGTACCTCTTGATGCAGTGCCTATTGCATCAATCCTTCAAACAGGGATTTCTACATCAACTACAATAGCATGAGAATCCACCTCTACAGCACCATCTACTTCAACTATAGATGATTCTATTAAACTGGTCCAATCAATGGAAAATATGTCGATACAAGAAAAAGAAATAAAAAAATTTGTGAGAGGATGTAAAGGTCCTACAGGAACAAAACACCAGATATGAAAATTCTCTCCTAACAGAGCTGCAGAAATCCCAGAGGCTTGCCTAGAGAATGCAACAGGTATAAAAGAAACTGCCATGGGTAATACCCTAGCCAAGGTTAAAGAGAACATTTGGAAAGGGATAAATGAATCCATGATACAAATTTGGCCATCTATATAGATCATATTTGAGCAAAATGAATTAATTGAGAAATCTAATGAAGCTATTAAACAAATCATAGAGCAGTTGGGTGATAAACCAAGTGAAGTTATAGATCTCATTCAGTTCCTCAATTTCAAATTGGAAGTCTTCTACAAAAAGGGACTTCCCAGTTTACTAGTGATAAATGACAAGCTCAACACATGGTCAGATTACAACCAGAAATCAATGACCATTGCCAAAAACGGTACTAAGTTTGCAGGAGTGAAAGACAACATAACAGGGAAAGAATTTTTAGAAGCATTGACATATGATTTAGACATCCAATATGAAATCAAGCACATCTTTATTTCCAAACCAACTTTTGAAAAATATATTGAAGTGGACGAGGTCTACAGGAAGTTACTCAAGATGTCTATCCCTAGTGAAGAACGTTGGGATAAATTGTGTGAGTTACTAGAGTAAGAAGATGATTTTGTTTTTCCAACACAGGCACAACAGCGCAGTAGAAATTTGAGGGCCAGATATTCAGAATTTCCACAAATACAGTGCCAACACTTCAAGCAGTTTCAATTTTCCTAAATTATTGTAATAGTTAGATAGATTCTATTTAGAAATTCCTAAAATACATCCTAGTCAGTTTTGACAGGATATTTTGTAAATAAACTTATAAATACTTCTCTTTTTGAAGTATGAAGGGTTGATTTTTTCATTCCATAAAGCTATTGTATTATTTCCATTTGATGGGTTAATCAGTAATAAAAAGGACATTCTTCACAGGATTCATGTGTTAGACTATTTAGTGAAGTGCTTCTCTCACTGTCTATGTTTTTATTTCTTTGTTTCCATACTTATGTGTTCTTAAATCTGAATTATTTTACAGAAAGTTGATGAACATAATTTGTTGAAAGATACACTCTGATTCTGGTTGTGGATAATTTAAATGTTTTCTTCTGATATCAAGTTAAAGAATTATTAACTGCTCTTTAGCTTCAATTGAACATATATCTTTTCTTCTATTACATTTCATTTAAATATAAAGGATCCAGTTAGTTCAGCTACCTTGCCCTATGAAACTCCTTTGAAAATCTGAGACAAATCCACGTTAAGTTTGTAGACTCCATAGCCCAATGGAAGTTTTAGGCATTTAATCAACCAAATCAATTTTAAAATCAAACTCTAAACTCTCATAACTAGCCTAATATCTAAATACAACAAAGTTAAATCTGATAGAGAGATCCCTCTCTGAGTTTAGGAAGGCTAGATCCTAAGCTCCAAAGTGGTTTTGTGGTTACCTCTATGTTTTCTTTCACAACCTCGAAAATTACAAAGTGCTAACACTTACAATGTTGAAGCTCAAGAGAGGAGAAGGAAAGCTTGTGGTTGCAGGTCCTCAGGTAGAGACAAGGGTAAGGAAAGCAAGATTGCCACAATCTCCACCACCAGTTCTACCTCAAATTGCAGTTGAAGCTTCAGCAAGCATTTCACATGAGAAGGTTTTTAGGAAAGTTTTCTTTGACATGACAGAGATGGCGAAAGTCCTCTATGAAGAGAGGAATACAAGGTTGCAGGGTGAAATCTCCAGGACTGCAAGAGGAGAGGGTTCTCCAGGAAGAGGAGGTAATGGGAATGGTGATAACCCACCATCTTCTCCACCATCATCCTCACCACCATCTTGAACTTCATCGTTTCCTCTTCCACTACTACAACCCTTACTCAAACTCATGCACATACCTCAAAGGGACACGGTAAAAACTCCCTTATTGAAATGAGGTGTAAAATTAGAATTGCCAATGTATAATGGTGAAGTGAACGTAGAAAAGCTTGACAACTGGGTTCGTCAACTTGAGGCCTACTACAGGATTCAAAACCTTCAAGATGATGACACAAAGATTTAGCTAGCTTCCTTGAGACTGGAGGGTGCAGCATTAATATGGTGGGAAGCCAAGACACATGATGAGATGAAAAAACATGGTAAGATTTCAATCTCTTGGTCTGATTTTATTGCTGCAATTAAAAGACAATTTTACCCTCTAGCATATATGAAAAAAGCCATAATGGACTGGCATAATTTTAGACAACTAAAGGGTCAAAGTGTGCAAAGTTACACCCAAGATTTTAGAAGAAGGTCTTTGATATTAGGTGTAGATTTGCAATCACAAGACACTTTGTTGAAGTATATTGGGCACTTACACAGCGATTTGAGGCATACTATCCTTATGTTTAATCCTACCAGTTTAGATGAGGTTTGTGTGCAGGCCACACATCTTGAATCAAGAGGGAAAAACATTCCACAAGAGGCCAGAAAGAAGCCTTTCAAAAGTGGAGACAAAGAAAAGAGTTTTAAAGGGAAAGGAAAGAAAAATGTAGTCATTAAGAAGGAAGGAGAGAAACTAACATGCAAGCATTGTTCCAAGGAGGGTCACGATGAAGCTCATTGTTGGAAGCTTCATCCTGAGATGAAACCAAAGAAATTCAACAAGGGAAAGAAAAAGATAGTTGCAACCATTCAACAAGATTTGGGATCTGATTCGGGTGATGAAACTAAAATCATAGCCATGGGGATAAAAGGTAAGGACTCCATTGTTATCACTAATACTTAAAATTTACAGAATGAAACTCCAAATGAAAATAAGAGGATAGAAATTTTCCACATAAGGGTAATCTCAAAACATAGCAAAATTGATATTCTTTTTTATAGTGGCTCTCAAGACAATCTCATCTCTGAAAACATTGTCAAAAGTTTAAACTTGGAAACCATTCCACATCATAAGCCATATCCATTAGGATGGGTGTGTGACAATGCACAATTTCAAGTAACTAGAAAGTGTAGACTGAAATTCTCCATTACTACAAATTTCATAGATGAAGTGGAACTTGATGTTGTGCCATTAGACATGTGTGGTATAGTTTTGGGCAACCCATATTTCTATGACATAAAAATTGTCTTCCATAGACATGAAAACAAATAACATTTGTTCAAATATGGAGTAGAATACATTGTAAGAGCCCATATTAAGAAACTAAATCTTTCACTTGTAAATGTGGGGCAAATGAAAAGACTAGTGAATTCTAGCAAGAATTTTGTGCTTCTAATGATCAAACCCAAGAATGATGTCGATAATGAATTTTTTCAAGGTTGTGACTCAAGATTGAAATCTGAATTGGTCGATGTTGTTAACCAATATGATGAGATGTTTCAGGAACCGAAAGGATTGCCTGCCAAGATAGGAATCCAACATGAAATACAGTTGCAGCAAGATTGTCCTCCTCCTAACATTGGCATGTACAGGATGTCAGTGATGGAAAGTGCAGAAATTAAAAAGCAAATTCAAGAGTTGTTAGACAAAGGGATCATCAGACCAAGTTCTTCTCCATGTGGGTTACCTACTATTTTGGTGCCAAAGAAGGATGGAACATGGCGCATGTGTGTGGATTTTCGTGCATTGAACAAGATTACGATAAATAACTGTTACCCATTTCCTAGAATTGATTATTTACTTAATCAATTGAAAGATGCAAAATATTTTACTAAGTTGGACTTAAGGAGTGGCTATCATCAAATTATAATTGTTGAAGGTGACATATGGAAGACAACATTTAAAGCAAAGCAAGGTTTGTTTGAATGGCTAGTTATGCCTTTTGGTCTTTGCAATGCTCCTGCTACCTTCATGCGTGTGATGAATGATGTATTGAAGCCATTTCTAGATGACTTTGTGATAGTCTACTTAGATGACATCTTGGTTTTCAGTAGATCTCATGAAGAACATGTTATGCATGTCAAAAAGGTACTTGATGTCTTGAAGAAAGAACAGTTGCTTTTAAATATGTCAAAGTGTGAGTTTGGAAAAACTTCTTCAATGTATTTGGGTCATATTGTTGGAGGAGTTGAATTGAAAATAGATCCCTCCAAGGTTGATGTCATTTTGAATTAGTCAAAGCCCAAGACAGTTACTGAGGTAAGAATTTTTTTGGGATCAGCCCAATATTGGAGGAAATTCATCGCTAACTTTTCTTCTATCGCAACTCCTTTACATGCATTGACAAGTGTGAAAAATGGTTTTCAGTGGGGAGGAAAACAAAAAAATGCATTTGATTAATTGAAAGAAAAGATCAGTTCAGCCCCAATAATTGCACTTCCAGACTTGAGACAATCATTTGAGATTCAGACTAATGCTAGTGATTATGCCATGGGTGCAGCCCTCATGCAACATGGTAAACCTATCTGTTTTCATTCAGAAGCTTTCAATGGTGTAGTGATTAATTATCCTACATATGACAAGGAATTGTGCGCATTGGTGCAAAGTGTGAAAAAGTGGAAACACTACTTGATGGGTAAGGAAACAATCATTTGCATTGATCATCATCCATTTCAATACTTGCAATCTCAATCTAAGTTGCAACAATCAAGGCACTTCTGATGGATGGGTTTTATTCAACAACTACACTTGGTTATAAGGTATAAGAAATGTATCTGTAATAAGGTTGTTGATATTCTTTCTAGGCCTATTATTAGTGCAGCTACTTTACCCAAACATAATTCTATTTTGCATGAAAGTTATATTGATCAGTATGCATTAGAAAATGACTTTCAAGATGTTTATGAAAACTTGAGTCAAGGTAACCAAGTAGAGGAATTGGATTATCATTTGCATGATAATTGGTTGCACCATCTTGGTAAGCTTTGTATTCCACAAGGAGAAAGAGTGAATATCATAAGGGAAGCACACACTTCTCTTATTGTTGGAAATTTTGGTGTAAGAAAAGCGATGTCATATCTTCAGAGGTATTGTTATTGCCCTCGTATGCTTGAAAGTGTGTCACATTTTATTAAAGGATGTGCATTGTGTGCAGTCAGTAAGCCTAGAAATAGGAAGTTAGGATTCTACACACCACTTCCGATACCTTCACGAACATGGGAGAGTGTTTCTATGGATTTTGTTGGAGGTCTTCCTATGTCAAAAAGGAATCATGATTATCTTTATGTAGTTGTGGATAGGTTTAGCAAAATGTGTATTTTGATGCCATGTAAAAAGCAGTTTATAGCTGAACAAACTGCTCAGTTATTCTTTCAAAATGAATGGGTGCATTTTGGATTGCCCACATCCATTGTTAGTGATAGAAATTCTCACTTTGTTGGGAAATTTTGGTCAAGCTTGTGGGGATTCATGGACACCAAATTGAAAAAGAGTACAATATTTCATCCGCAAGCAAATGGTCAAACAGAGGTGGTGAACAGGACCGTGATACATCTTCTTCATGGGTATTGCAGCAAGCATCCTAAGTTGTGGGATGAACATGTGCACTACATTCAGCATGCTTACAACCAAGCCAAGCACTCTTCAACTCAAACATCACCATTTGAAGCATGCTTGGGATACTTGCCTAAGTCCCCTTTGGATTTCATTTTTGGAAAGGATGTTGTTATTGATGGTCATAGTGACATAGACAAAGAAAAAAGGTTCATTGAACAAATCCAATTGGTACACCAAACAGTTCAAGAATAGCTGAAAAAAAAGCCAAGGAAAGTACAAGTCAAAGCACGACAAGCATAAGGTAGATCACAAGTTCCAAGTCAATGATGAAGTTTGGCTTCACATTAGCAAAGAGAGGCTCCAAGGAGAAGGTAAAATACTGAAACTAATATGATATGGTCCATTCAGAATTCTAGAAAAGATTGGTGACAATGCCTTCAGGTTGGATTTGCCTTCATATATGCAAATTTATGTTGTTGTTAATGTGGAAAATTTAAGGTTGTATGAGCCTCCTTTTATTGAAGATCAAGGAGAGAATGTTCAAATTCCTTCCATTGAATATTTCTCTCATGAATACCTTGATGAACTACAGCAAGACACCATTCTTGACAGAAGAACAAGGTCTTCAAAACGACGGGGTGTGGACTACCTTCAAGTGGGGCTCAAAGGAACAAATCCTTCCAAGGCCAAATGGATCAAGATTACAAAGGTGAGGGAACTGTACCCTCATCTGCTTAACAATTGAAAGTGATATTTTGGGGTCCAAAAGCTTCCAGTGGGGAGGAGTAGCTTCCAGCGTGGAGGAGTGATCAGGTGCTCAAAAATTTGCTCAAAATTCAAAGTTGTCGAAACAATGTGGAACTTGAATGACCACATAGTGCTCGTCATTCTGAATCCGACGCAACTCGTTTCGCATGAAACAGACTTTGTATGCTCTTAGAAAAGTGTTCTATTTGTTTTCTCAAATAGGGGAATTTGGCAAAAAAAAATGCAACACTGCACAGTCAACAGTCTATACTACTGACGTGGCAGGCTAACTAGGATGCCTACATGGCATGTTGATTGTGCAATGTTGAATGGGCTTCAATGGGCCAATCACATCTCGCCACTTGTCAGCATGTTATTGGTGTTGAGTTGGCAATTCTTAATTGGTCGTTGGGTTGTTTTAGTGGCCAACCATGGGCTGCCATGTGGCCCAACTAGAGGTCGCCATGTGGCAACATGGGGCCACCAAAAATTTGTTAAGAGTTTGAGTTGACTCCACAGGATTCAAACTACGGACCTTCATTTTACAAGTTGAACCAATTACCAACTCACCAACCATATTGCTTGTTATATGGCGGCGGAAAAGTTTTAATAAAGTGGTGCAATTGTGTTTGGGGGTGTCGGGCTAAGGCCTAGCCCCTGGCCACCCCCATGCCACGGGACCACGAGCAGGGGGGTCAGGGGCTAGGCCCTAGCCTCCCCCTTAACAGTTACCATAACCCTTTGTAACACTGCATGTTACGACATTTTCGAAACCGCCACAGGGACTTAACCATAACCGTCGGCGGTTAATACTCCCGTCGTTAACATGTGAACGCTCCACCGCGAGGTCCGCCAAGCTGTCCACTAACCACCGCCTTCGAAATTGCCAGCTCTGATCGCTGGATAAACCGCCTCATGTGTCCGGGTTAGACTGTCAGCCTAAACAGTTAGTTTGACAGCCAGCACTGGGGGCCAGCCCCAAGCCGTATGGAGGCCCATGTGCCCAGGGGCATGAATTTCGGGGGCTTATTGGAAAAATTAACATTCCTACAATTTCGCCCGTCGAGCGGGAATTGAGCCAGGTTTGGAGGAGAAGTTTCGCGTTCAGGGCTCCTGCGCTGGGTTTGGGCTGAATTGTAGGGAGGTTAACTGCAAAATTGGGTAAAAGAGAGAAAAGTTCATAACTTTCTCAGTTTTTGTCCAATTTGGGAGAAGAAAGAGGCTAGATAATAATTTTTGGTTCTTCTGAAGCCATTGGAGCACTGTAAATGTATGTAATCACTAATTTGAGCATAATGATATAGGTCCAAGCCATTGGAAGCTGGACCAAGGAGATGTGGCCTAGGAGGTGCGAACTCCTTCATCAATTGCTGAGTGCATTAATATTATGGTGATGTTGTGTCTATTTTTATGTTGTTGTTCAGTGTTTTTAATTCATGTTTTAAGCTCATGAAATACATATAAAGACATAAAAACCCATGATAAACTTGCAAATGACCTCATAATGCTCAAGAAATTTGTTTATATTCTGAATTGGATTTAAGCACAACAAACTTAACTTTCCCATTCAGATCACTAGACAATCTCCCATGAAGAATGCATTTTCGCTAATACTTTTTCGATTTTCTATGCTTCCAGCCCAGTCAACATCGGTGTAAGCAGTCACAGTAAGAGTTGTTCTTTTGGGATACTATAAGCCAAAATTAGGAGTACCTTTCAAATATCTGAGAATTATTTTCACATCCAACAAATGGGATTCCTTAGGAGCTGATTGAAACCTTGCCACCATTCCTACTGCTTGCATAATATCGGGTCATGAAGCAGTTAAGTATAGAAGAGCTCCAATTATTGACCTGTAAAGAGTTGCATCCACTGAAGGGGATTCATCATCTTTGCTTAATTTGCAATTTGTAGTCATCGGTGTGCTCATAGGAGCACATTCTTCCATCCCATATCTCTTAAGCATGTCTTTAAGATATTTTTCTTGGGATATGAACATACCTGCTTTAGTTTGACTTACTTGTAATCCAAGGAAGTAGGATAATTCACCAATCATAGACATTTCGAATTCCTTTAACATGTTTTGAGCAAATTCATGACTAACTTCATCATTATTGCTAGCAAAAATCATATCATCAACATATACAAGGGTGACTAGTAATTTATCCTTGTCTATTTTCATGTAGAGATTACTTCCTACCACTCCCTTTTTGAAGCCTTGTTGTTGTAGATAATGATCCAATCTTGCGTACCAAGCTCTAGGAGCTTGTTTCAATCCATATAACGCCTTTTTTAACTTACATACGAAGTCTTTTCCTTCTGCTAGATCAAACCCTTCTAGTTGCTCCATGTAGACTTCTTCCTTTAGGTCACCATTCAGAAATGCTGATTTCACATCCATTTGATAGACTTTGAATCCGTTTGAATAAACAAATGCCAAAAACATCTTTATAACTTCCAATCGAGCTACAGAGGCAAAAGTTTCTTCAATGTCAATTCCTTCAATTTGTGAGTATCCTTTACAAACAAGCCTTGCCTTATTTCTGATAATCTGTCCATCTTCATTCATTTTGTTTTTGAACACCCACTTGGTTCCAATAATATTTTTATCTTTTGGACAAGGTACAAGTTCCCATGTTTCATTTTTTTTATTTGAAACATTTCTTCTTCCATAGAATTTACCCAATGAGGATCCTTACTAGCTTGAGAAAATTTTTTTGGTTCTATCATGGATATTAAGGCAACATTACCTTTTCTTGGTGTATTTTTCATCCTTATTCAGGTTTGTATTCCATCATATGTATTACCAGTAATATGTTCTTCCGGATGGTATTTTTGAACAAATTTTACTTCTTATGGAGTCTGAGATGGTTCCTTTTGATTGTCTTGATCTTTTTCTTCCTTTGTTTTATCTTCTTCAAATTCTTCAAGAATAGAATCTTCTTCACAGACTTCAATTTCCTTTTCTGGGAGTGCCTCGTCAATATTCACATCAGTTCTTTCTACTATCTTTCGTAGTCAATTATTGTAGCATTTGTATGCTTTTCTCCTTGTAGAATATCCAAGAAATATTCCTTCATCAACACAAGAATCAAACTTGCCTAGTGAGTCATCATTTATCTTCATAAAGCATTTACTTCCAAAAATTCTGAAGTATTTTACTGAAGCGGGTCTTCATTTCCATAATTCGTACGGAGTTTTGTCGTTATTTGGTCTTATTTGGGTTCTATTCAAGGTATACATTGTCGCCCCAACTACTTCTCTCCAAAACTTGGCTTTCAAGTTAGCTGCTAATAACATTGTTCTTTTCATTTCTTGCATGGTTATGTTTCTTCTTTCCACTACTCCATTTTGTTTAGGAGTTCTAGCTAAGGAAAGTTCTCTTTTGATTCCATGTAGATTACAGAAATCAGTGAATTCCTTTGAAATAAATTATCCTCCTCTATCTGTTCTAAGACACTTGATTTTTTATTCTTTTTCATTTTCCACAAGAGCTTTGGAATTCTTAAAACATTCAGATGCTTCAGATTTAAAATTTATAAAGAATACCCACATCATTCTAGTATAGTCATCTACAAATAGAGCAAAGTACCTTTCGCCTTGTAGAGTTGGAATCTGGTTGGTCCACATAAATCTGCATGTATGATCTCCAGAGGTTTTGAGGTTGAGAGTTCCTTAGTCTTGAAGCAAATTCTAGTATGCTTTCCGTGTTGACATGGGACACACACAACCTGTCCCAGCGTTACAATCTTTGGAATGTCCCTCGCTACACTTGTTTTGCTAATATTAATCAAGTTGTCAAAGTTTAGATGTCCCAATTGTTTGTGCCATAACCAGCTTTCATCTGGTTGACTCATATAGCATTTTTCTTCTTGAATCTTACTCAAAATGTATACGTTATCTGGTGTTCTTACTCCTTTTCCCACAAGTTCTCCTAACGAGGATTTTCTTATCTCACAATCTTTAGTACTAAAAATAACATTATGTCCTTGGTCACAAATCTGGCTAGCGCTTAGAATATTGCGTTTGAGCCCTTCCACCAATAATGCATTTTTTGCTTTTCCCTTTCCATTAACAAGAGAAATTGTCCCTTTCCGACAATTTTAGCAAATCCGCTTCCAAAGGATACATTTCCAATCTTTTTATTTAATGAGATAAACTTATTTTGGTCACCTATCATGTGTCTTGAACATCCACTATCCACAAACCATTGATTTTCATTACTTTGTGCACATAAAGCTAGACCACATTTATCTGTAGTGGGTTCTTCATTTTTCAACTCTTCCCTTTTTGACTTAAGTGGACAATTTTGTGCACCATGACGAAAATCATTTCACTTTGAACATTTGAGATCATACTTAGCCAAAGGATCAAATGAATTTTAGGTTTTGATTTGACCTTGTTCTTTGAACTACATGGCTGGCTTAGACAATTGGTCCTATATCTTGAGCTATTATCCTTATAAACCTTGCAATGCTTAACTTGATGACCAAAGTTTTTACAATGGAAACAACAACCAAGAAAAATAGTTTGATACATGTTAGGATAGCCTTGACTTGATGTAATATTCTTCCCTGGAGATAGCTTTCCTTCATTCCTTGGTTTGTTGTAGGTGGTCCTTTGTTCTTGGTGGAATGGCTTCTCTTCTTTTGGATCACTGCAAAGGATGTCAGCGTAACTTCTTTGGATTATTTCATTGGCGTTCCTCTTTGAACTTGATGATTCTCCTTTGAAACCAATTCTAGTCTTATCATGTTGAGGTATTTGAGTATTAAATATGTTATCATGAGTTTGAGATATTTGCCAGCTCTTATTAACCTAATTCAACTCTTTCTGTAGAGAGACAATTCCAGCTTCACGTTTTTTGCATATTTCTTCTCTTTCTTTTAGTTTGTTGTTTAAAAAATCTTCCTTCTTTTTTGCTTCTTCCTTTTCTACTTTGAGAGAAATGATTTTCTTCCTTAATTTCTCATCTTCTTCAATAGCACTCATTAGTAATTCATCCACATTTCCTTCATCTTCTTTTTCAGAATCATCATCATTTGTAAATGCCATGAACCTTCACTACTTCCAGCATAATCAGCTTCATCATCGGACTCATCATTCTCCCTTTCGAGTAGAAAGGTATTTTTAGCTGATTTTTTCTTTGTAATCAAGAATTATTCTTCATCGAAGTCATCCTGTTTGGAGAATAAATTCTTCTTATTTGACCCTTTCTTCTTGAACATCCTCTTTTTACATTCATCTTCATCATCATTGTCATGTTTATGAGGAAATTTTGCAGCATAGTGTCCTATTCCTCCACACTTCAAACAAATGAGAGGATACTTGCCTTTGAGCTTGGACCCTTTCCTTAGTTTCTTCACAAATTGTACTAGTTTTGTTTCAGTATCGGAATCATCGTTGCTATAATTATAATTTTTCCCTTTCTTTGATGATTTTGAAGCCTAGAAAGCAGCATCCTTGGAGTTTGGGATTCATTTTCTCATTTCATATGCAATGAGAATCCCATGAATTTTGTCCATCTTTAGAGTATCCAAATCCTTTATTTCTTCAATGGCACGCACTTTGGAATCAAAACGTCCTAGAAGTGATCTCAAAACTTTTTCGACAACTGTGCTTTCTTCAATGTTTTCACCTAGACTCTTGAGTGAGTTGACAAAATTATCCACTCGGAGGAAAAAAGTTGCAATATCTTCTTTGTCATCCATCTTAAGACTCCAAAATTGTCTTCTATGTGTTTGAAGTTTTGCCTTTTTGACCTTGGAGTCTCCATCATAAATAGCAATAAGCTTGTCCCACATTTCCTTGGCAGAATCACAGCTCATAACTTTTGTAAAGTTTGAATCAGAAATTCCACTTGTTATGGAATTTAGTGCTTTGGAATTTTCTATATAAACTTTCTGATCGTCCTAGTCTGTTGGTGGAGTAGGTGGAACTTTATACCCATTCAAAATTGATTGCGATAATTCAGGTCTATGAGACATTAAATAGAATGTCATCCTACACTTCCAAAAGCCAAATTTTTTTCCATTAAATTGGGGGATTTTTCCTAAATCTTGATTCTTCATTGTGACTTGAGAATCTTTTCAATTGTTATGTTTACCAGTTAAGATTCTTCACAATTATAATCAGAAAAATAAATAATGAGAATTTTAGTATGAACAAGTGAGGACACTAATCCTCTTTTACAAAATTTTGAGTACAATGATATTTAAGGGCACCAACCCTTCAATCTACCAGGCTCCAACCTGTTGCCAAGCTCCAACTTGGACTTTTGTGAGGCTCCAACCTCTAGGGCTCCAACCCCTAGGGCGCCAACCCTTCAGACTTTTTAACAAAATGAATAGGTGACTTACTTAAATTGTTCCACACGTTTCTTTATTGTTCAAAACTTCACTTGTCCAAAAGCTCCAAAATAGCTAATGCTCCACTGCTCCAATATTTTTCACTTCACTATTCAAAATAAATTATTTATGCCTTCAAATTCATCATTGTCCAATTCTTCATGAGCACATCATTGTCCATATGTTTTAAATCGGGATGATATGATGATGTGTAGACCCTGCTCAATTGTCACTGGTCAACTTCTTACCACAGGTCTGAAGGTATAGAGGCTTCAGCAGTCCAAACTTTTAATAATACCAAATCACAGAAGATATGCTCCTTCCTTTCCGAACCTTTAGCACATATGTACCCTTCAACTATAATGAGCTCACATTTCTGGTCCGAAGCTTCTGTAACACTAATCGGAGGGTGCTCAACGTCAAAACAAAAATGTTGTAGGTGATCTGAAGTGTTTTGTCATGGATTGTGATTTGTTGTAGGTGGACACGAGTTCTGGTCTGCAATAGAAGTTCGAGATTCCTTCAAATAGCTCTGTCGAAAGTTGTAATACCTTGTCACATATCAAGGGTATTGTCCCTTGTCACTAGTCTGAGAATGTTTCACAGGTCTGAGAGACTTGTTTCATCAAAAAATTTAACCCAATCAAATTTTCAGAATTATCCGTAAGCTTTCTCTCCTCGGTCTTAAGCTTCCTCTCCTCGGTGCTTCTAAGTTCACGAATTGTGAACTGTGTATTTATCTCTGTGATTTGTTGACCGAATGATGAGTGACTAAAAGTGACAATCTGAGCTTCTATTTATATGAATTCGACTTTGAAATGAAGGGACACGTCCTTTTCGAGTGAAATCGACTTAGTATCACTGAGCATAGGTATGCTAGGATAAAAAATAGCATATATGACCTTAAAAAAATGATTTCTCTTAGACTACTGAGAGTTAGGAGGCGAGTGAGGTCTCATTAGAAAGTGGAAAGAATTTTCTATAATCTAGTGAAGGAATCATTGTAGTAGGATGTCTCCAAGGTGTAAAAAAAAAAAAACCCCCTTTTTTATTATTCTGGAATAAGGTTATTTGGACTAGGATTATGTCATCTTTGTTAGAGTTCCAAGTGTGGCCTCCAACAATTATCCATGATCATCCATGTCATCAAGTGTAAACATCCATCTCATCAAGTCCTTCAATAGTGCTCATCAAATGTCATCATCCATGGCATCAAGTATAGTCATTTATGTCATCAAGTCCTCCAAGTGTATTATCATATGGTCTCCAACAATCATTCATGTCATCAAGTGTGTCACCATGACCTTCAAGAGTGCTCATATTTACATCAGTGACAATTATTGACCAACATGTCTATGTGACGAATTTTCCTTCAAGGGCCCAATCTCCATATAATATGCCAAAATCTTCGTGCATATGCCTCTAATGTCTAGCTCAATTTGTTCAAAAGTCAATGTGTTCCTGGACCTCCATATTCCCCATAGGATATAGAATGGGAAAGCATGGAAAACCTTGTTTTCCCCAAACCATAGTGATAGACAATCACGTCTGTGAGCAAAAAAAAAAGGATATTTTGATACTTAAAAGGGCACACTCACTCAATTTTGGGTTTTGGTATCCCAAGAGTACATATTTCACATTAACAACATACATAGATATTTCTTGGGCATGTAGCATTAATGACAGAAAAAACACTATTGAGAGTGCATTTTTCATGCAAGATTGCCTTATATCTTGGTCAAGTAGAAAGCAATCATCAATTTCTCATTCTAAAATTGAATTCAAATACATAGCAAGAGCTGATTGTTGTACTCATGTTATTTGGATGAAATAAACTTTACAAAACATCAAAGTGGAATATGATCAACCCATTGTTGTTTTTTTCAATAACACTAGCGCAATCAATATCTCAAAAAATCTTGTCATGCACTCAAAAAAAAACATGTTCCAATCAAGTATTGTTTCCTCAAAGAACAAGTCACCAAGCAGAATGTCAAGATGGAATATATTGGCACCAAAGAACAAATTTCCGACATCATTACCAAATCTCTACCCAACAAAACTTTTGAATATCTCAAGCAGATGGTGCAAGTGATCTCTCCTTTATCTCAGTAAAGGAAGCACAAACTTAGGGGGAGAAAGCTTTGCTATTGATATCAAAGGGGGAGAAAATGCAACTAGGGGGAATATAGTTGACAAAAGTATGAAGAGAATGCAAATAAGGGGAGCAGTCGTCAGAAAAATCAAATATCAAAGTATTTTCATTAATAACAAAGGGGGAGATTGTTGAAAATCGTTAGTATTGATGTCAAATGCTATCCAAATGAAAGAGAAAATTACATAGTCAAATAGCATATTTTGAGGTATTTCTAATGGTATATAGCACTCCCTCAAATTCTATAAGAATGAATAGATGTGAAATATTTTGTCAAAATTACCCAATCAAAGTACAAGTAGACCCCATTTAGATACCATATACCTTTGAAAAAAAAATTACTCTAATTACCTTAGATCAAATGGGAACATAGGATATATGGTTGGGAAAGATTATTTCGAAACCTTTCCAATGATATATGGTTCCTTCTAACTCCTCATGTTTGAGGAGAAATGAATTATTGAGTATTCACTATCAATGTTTTACGACTCCGACTCCGACTCCGACTCGGCCGAGGATCGACTCCGACTCCGACTCCGACTCGGTAATGACTCGGCCGGCTCGATTTCAATGACTCGGTCGTTGTAAAAAATACATTAAATATTTATTTTTTTTATAAAAAAACATAATTTTAAATATTTTAAACATAATTTTAAATATTTTCATTCATGTTTCCAAACACACAGCATTATAATATAGATGGAAGACAACATATGATCAAAGTAGGCTCATGAACCAATCCATTATATCAAAATGGTACCCAATGGCAATACATAGTCAACTCTCATACATGATCAAAGACTCAAAACAAAATACAAATAACCAAGGAGGCTAGAAATGGCCTCTACAACAAAAGTAAATTGTGATGGTGACCAGACTCCAATACTAGTACTACTGGCTAGTAGCTACTGCCAGAGGAGCCAAGATCATCTCGACCAATCTCTGGATCATCATCATCAGAGTCAGACAAGGGGCCCCATGGCTCCTCCTCTTCATCATCGTCTCCAATTGCAACTGTAGAAGTGGTGCCAGTACCACTAGCAGGCTGTGCAGCAGATGCACGCTGAGATAGAGTAGATATGCGGCTACGCTTCTGTCGTGGTTGAGCAGAGGAAGCACCTACAACTAGAGTCCTACTCCTTGCTGGCTGTGAGACTGAGGCTGGTGGATTGGGATCTGCATTCAACTGAACAGGCTGAAGTGGATGTTCCAGTTCAAGTTCATCAAGATCCTCATCAAGATCAAACTCTGGTTGACGACTCTCCACTACCCAATCTGATGTTGGATCAATGTCTTCCAACACAATGGGATCTGAATCAGGTCTTTTGTTCAGCAATTGGTTCCGTCTGAGCCGAAGGTTGTATTGGACAAAAACTAGATCATTCAACCGTTTTTGCTCCAAACGGTTTCTCTTCTTTGTGTGAATCCTCTCAAAGACAGACCAATTGCGCTCACACCCAGATGCACTGCAAGTTTGACTCAAGAGTCAAAATACGAATTGCAAACCTTTGCAATTGAGGGCACTGGCCACCAAAGGCCTCCCACCATTGTGCTGCAAAAAAAATAGGAGTGTAATGAATTATGAGTTAGATGAAGGCTGAAGCTCAACAAAATTACAAATTATATCTAACTTTCAAATTATAAATGATTTAACAAACTTTAATAAAAAAAAGTAAAATTGTAAAACCATTAAGAAATTGAAAATTGAAATTTTTGTTTACCTGGCTCATCTGCTTCTCTTGCAATCTTTGCTAGGTTCTTCCCAAAGGTACCTGTTGCATTGCTGAAGGATGTGACCTGTTGATGTATCTCCCGCTGATCAGACTCCGATGGGATCATGCGTTCAATGCAATCAACCAGTCCATCTCTGACCTCCCCCCTCAAAGCTCCTGACTCCTTAGCTTTATAATGATATCGTGGGTTCAAAAAATACCCAGCTGCATGTATAGGGCGATGGAGTTGATTGTTCCATCTTTCATCAATGATTGCCCAAATGGGCCCATACTTTTCCACTCTATCCTTGTATGCTATCTTTATTTGCTCCTTTGCTTGATCCATAGCCTCATAAATGAAGCCCATAGCCAACCTTTCCCCATCCACCAACCGCAACACCTTAACTAGTGGCTCAGCAAGCTTCACAATCTCTGCTGCCTTTCTCCAAAAAGTTTCATCATGGACTTTCCTTTTCAATTCTTTTCCTTCTGGTTTGTTAGACCAATTGCTTTGATTCCATTCATCACTGGAAAACATCTTTTGCAAGTTTCTATGTTGGGAAAGCATAGATTGCAATGTCAAAAAATGTGTAGCAAATCTAGTGATGGCAGGCCTAATAATATCCTTGCCTCCAGTGTGTTTCCTCATGAGACTCAAAACCAGTGTATGATTGTAGATAAATTTTGTTATGCTTTTGGCATTATCTACAGTGTTTCTGACCCAATCTAATTTTCCAATATCCTCAAGCATGAGGTCTATGCAATGTGCAGCGCATGGGGTCCAAAAGATGGTCTTGTGTTTTTCCTCTAACATTTTACCAGCAAGAACATAGTTAGAGGCATTGTCTGTGATGATTTGAACAACATTAGCCACCCCCGCCTCCTCAATAACCTCATCCAATAGCTGAAACAACAAGTGGCCATCTTTTACCTTATCAGATGCATCAACTGATTTTAAAAACATGGTTCCCTGTGGGCAGAAGACAAGAAAGTTTATGATGGTACGGTTTCTTTGATCAGTCCATCCATCTGACATGATGGTACACCCTGTTCTTGCCCATGAGTCCCTGAACTCTTGCAAATACTCATTAATGGATTGAATTTCTTTCTACAAACGAAACCCCCTTAGCTCTTTCATAGTAGGGCCTTTGAAGCCTTTTCCAGCAGCATGTATGGCATCAAACATAGGCTCATAATATGGTGAACGAGCAGCATTAAAGGGGATATCAGCATCATACCACCATCTAGCTATGTAGTCACAAGCGGTCTCCCTCAATTCTTTCTTCCAATGGTCATCTAAAGTGAGCTGAATTTGACCTTTACTAACTTCAGGACCATGTGCATCTGATGGAGAGGAGGGAGTGAAATAACTTTTGATAGTCACATCACCCTTCATTCTACCCTTTCCCTTATCTTGAACAGAACCAAAAGAGGGAGGAACATAACGGAAAGGGTTGGATGCCTCAGTTTGAGGGATAGAGGAAGAACCCTCAAAATCATAGTGGGGGTTGGTAGCCATCATTCTTTGTATCTCCCTCTTCCTCCCAGTTTCAGCCTGTATCTCTTTTTGCCTAGCCTTATCTTCTTTAAATTTCTCAAAGCTGGCCAACAAATTCTTTCTAATCTCATCAATTTCATCAGAGGTACATGCGGTAATTTGGCCTCTAACCCCTGCCAAGTGTTGTTTCAGCCTATTAATCCCCCCAGGACCTTCCTTAATTTTCCTATGGCAAAACTTTCAATGCATCTGATTATCAACCATTTCAACATATGCCCAAGCAGGATCTTTTGCTCTAGGTGCCATTTTTTGACTAGGAAAACAATCTGAAAATGAAAAAAAAAATTGATTCAATGTTCATTTATTTGACAAAAAACACTCTATAAGCTTTCTTGATATGCACCTAAAATTTACTAAGCAAAAACAGATTTATAGAGGTGGAAAAAAATACCTCCAGGCACAAACTGCCTCCTCAAGCTTGCTCCAAGAATCAGCTCCTCAATGCTGCTCCAACTGGCTGCCCAAGAAGCTCCTCACTCCAGCTACAATGCTCCTCCAAGACTCCTCACTGCTGCTCCAAAACAAGCTCAAGAACTGCTCACTAATTCTCAAAGAAGACTCTCACTCAAATGCATAAGACTGTTGTGAGTGAATGAGAGCATTTGGCTGTCTTAAATAGGGTTTGGGAGGGGGAAATGGACCCCAAAAGCATTTAACAAATTACAATTACCCTTTAGAATCCATTAACTGCATTTAACTTTTGCAAAAATCACATAAAAAGTGAAATTTCATGAGCTGTTACACTGCCCAGCCGGCCCTACATTGACTCGGCCAAGTCATAACGGACCCGGCCGGGTTGACCGAGTCACATATGACTCGGCCGAGTCATTGGATGACTCGGCCGAGTCATATGTGACTCGGTCAACCGAACCGAGTTAGCCACCGTTTCATTGCAAAGGCCATCAACTCGGTTCGACTCAGCCGAGTCGGAGTCGATTCGGCCGTTTTGTAAAACAATGTTCACTATACATTCTACCAATTGCACTAGTCAACCCAGTGATTGGACAAGTTGACCCTAACCCAATGTCCAAATACACTATCAATAGGTGTGAGGAGGATCATTCCTAACCACTCGACTCAAGCATTATGTTCTTTGTTTAGGAAATAAAAGGAGCATATCCAAAGTTTATACCTCCTGAACCAAGAAGTGAAGTGAAGTCGACTTGAACCATCTTTTTGTGGAAGGGTTTTGGCACATCTTTTGAAGGTTTTGGCATTGTTCTTGGGAAGGGTTTTTGGCTTGTTTGATGTATGTTTTTTAGGGTCGAGTACGGATGTCTTTGGAAGCCAAGTAGGTCGAGTTCTAGTGAGGAGAAGGACAAGCTTGAAGCATGTCTCGAGGGTCAAATTATATCCCTATATAGGCCACGTTCTAGGCCTATCTTAAGGTCGAGTTACACTTCTAACTTGAGGGCCATTCTATCCCTGTGAAAGTCGAGTTTCAAAAGTAAGTACTGGTGTTTGAAGGTTGAGTTTCAGGGGATGAGTTTTGTTCCTTGAGAGCCGATTTTCAAGGCTGATTTTTTCTATTTGAAGATCTAGTCAAGCCCTGGCTTGAAGGCCAAGTTCAAGTCTAATTTGAAGGCCAAGTCCTAGTGTCTTGAAGGCCAAGTTCAGGCCTGATTTGAAGTTCAAGTTGTTGGAAATATAAACAATACTGAGAGGGGAGTGAATTAGTATTGAGCTCCTTTAAAACCTTTTATAAACCAATATGCAAGAGATCATTAACAAGGTTGCATCAAATTTACATGGAAAACTCAATAATGAGATTAAATTGATAAAATCATAATTTATTACATATACATGAGGAGACAACAATCTCCAAAATTTATGAGCTCCAACTCAAAGGAGGCTACAACCCCCAAGAATTTTGTTAGTTGCAACTGACAAGGGGCACCATCTCCCTTTGGTTTTCTTGCACCAACAGGAAGGAGGCTACAACCCCCTGGAACACAAGCTTCAACAAAATTGTCCAAAATTTCCTTCCTTCAGTTTGCCTTCAAAATCTCTTCAAATTTGTCCTTAATCCAATCTTCAAATCCTATCAATGCTCATGCACAGTCAATGGGTCCATGACACTTCAAACATGTTGAAGAATCTAGGGCACATGTAGTTAATGAGATTCTTATATACTTGATGACTATTTGTGAGGCATTTAAATTTTCTTATTAGTGCAATCTTCTCTTTGACATTATTAGAGTGTGTGTTTATTATTTCATTAAATAGCTACCAAAAACAAGATGTTGACATTCTACCAGGGCCAAAACCTCTCCCTCTTGGAGAGGAAAACCTGCACAAAATTCTTCTTATAGAGATTCCAATTGACGAATACCAAGACCATGACCTGTGACCTACTGTGCCACTCCAAGACCAAGACACCAATCCTCTTCTTTCTCACTGCTGAGATCATCATCATTGCCTCAACACTGACATCATTATTGTGCCTCTTAGATCTTCATTACTGCTGCAACTTTGTTGTTCCTTCAATGAGATCTTCACCTTATACCTCTTTCTTCATCAGGATCATGACTGTACCAAGATCATAATAGAATATGTTATGGCTGTATTGTCTAGTATGTCGAGACAGAGTAAATCACCATTAGATTTCTTCATTACTGCGTTTAGAAAGAGTACTGAGACAAAGTATGATAGTGTCTGGTCTGTTGAGACTAAGACAGCGAGCAATCCAAAGGTATATCCTCATCATAACAAATAAGTCGTGACTGTATATGCAACTGTGGGATCATAGAGATCCTTCTCATCATAAATATATTGAGATTGTAATACTGTGATCTTTCCTTGCATCGGACCATGATCAAGACTGTCACCACCGAGGAGATATACCCTTGCTTCTTGTAACCCACCAAATAGCAGAGGCATCAAAAAAACATAGAGATCCTTCACTATCCGAAATATTGATCTATTGTCTTCATCTGAGAATCCTATAGCTCTGTGCCATCCGAAGTTGCAAAGGTAGGTGCAAAAATTACTTGACTGTAATTTCTCAATGTGATCACCACCGAAGTTGCAGAGACCTCTGAGATCCTTTACCCATCCGAAATCACAGAGGAATCTGATTTTTTGTGCCTCACTTTTGCGGATACCCTAGCTGGGTATATATAGTGGTTTTCCCTCCATATTTAGCCGACCTGAGCCAGTGAAGAGTTGTGTCTTTAATGCAAGCCGACATGACATCCTTTTAATTCATTTGCAGGCTAACATGTCTACACTTCACATCGTTTAGCTTGTTGCCTTCTTCAAGAGGATTGTGCTTGTCTTGGAGGGCTAATCTAGGCACTAAGTAGACTTATATACATTACATATATGCTCAAGAAGAGCTCTTTGACTCTTTGACTTTTCTAGACTTATGGAATCAGCAAGAAACCCATTCTTATAGTTCACAAAAATAATATTTCTTTTTCTTCACAAGTACAAAGATCAAAATTACATTTGTAAATACCAAACCTAGTTACACTTTTCTTCAACACTCCCTCTTAACTAGGGAGGTCTTTATAGTGGTACTTGGGCATTCTCAATCTGAAGAATTTCTCATAAGAAGAATCGAATTGGTAACCCATCTGTATAGCATCATAGTAACCAACATTGTTTCCACAGCAAGACCTTGACTGACAGCTCTGTCTCTCATTAGAGCAGAGCACAATGTTGGTAAGACCAATGTTTTATTGACACCTTTATCATTGTCTCTCAAGGTACATACCCACCCGGGGGTTCACTGAGTATGACCTTCTAAGCTATTCTTATCTTGGGTTCCCAACCCTCAAAGAACATCATTCCTCTTGCCTACTCTTATCTTGGATGCCCTACACATCCTCAAAGAGCATCGGATGCCAGATGATTACCCAACCCTCCATTCTTTCTTCCCAGGTGAAGACAAGAATGTTGTTTCTATCATGTGTCTATGTTTCCATTCATGGCCTTCACCTAGACTTGCGGCTGTTAGTCCTGGTATAGTGCATGACACATGAAATTGAAAAACACAATTGTCACTACTTTGTAATCAGGGGTGATCTAATTCAAGCTCCCTCTTGATCAGGGACCTATCAAAGCTTCCTCTTAGCTAGGGACTCTTCTATACATCAGCAGCTTCTTCTTCATGGGTCCTTCAGCTACTTGATCAACTTCTCTCCTTGATGTCATGAAAGTTAGTTGAGCTTCTTTCTTGTAGGGCAACAGTCATTGATCACTTTCCTCCTTAGTTCGTCATGTCATTCCGTTCTTCATGAAAAGTGGCCTTCTTCATATCTAGAACCTTCGTCATATGACTACTTCTTTCTCATCGTGCTTCCTTCATTCATCACATGAATGCTAGTTGTACTTGTAAGTAGCCCTGCATGAACTTATTCGATAGTATTCAAGAAAATATATCATTAAATCAAATCATACCTTACTAGGTGACTTCTTCATCATGACATCTTTTTTTAGGTATTAGCATCCTGCATTCATATTGACACAACTCCCAAAGATATCCATTGTCAAGGGTCTACCATCAGAGTCTTCATATCTTTCTGGGAGATTTTCTAGTCAAGTCTTCTTGATCTTTTGGATGTTGATTACCTTCATCAAGGTTGCATATCTCACGATCTCTTCCTTCCTTACACATTCCATTCCCAGGTGGCTTTTAATCAAAGTTTCTTAGTTGTGATCAGCCACCTCATACTTCATATGAGGACATATTATGTTGATTTCATCTAGTGTGTCTTATGTCTTCTTGCATCCTTTCAAAGGAGGAGATCCTTTTTCTTTTGATCATGCTTCTCAAGATAGAAGTAATGATCCATGTTACCTGCAACCATATGACATGTCATTATAATGTTAAACACAAGCATACATACCGTATTTTACCTTTAGGTCATCGCATCGAGGTTTCTTCCAATAGTTTTCTTGATCGAAGAGATCTTCAATCCCTTGATCTGCTTTATGTCATCACGTCATTGTCTCATGGATTCCATAAGTTGGAGTCCATGTTGAAACACTTGCTTCCTCTCTAGATTAGTGAACCCTATGATGAAGATTTTGTTATATACCTAGGGGGGATAATATGGGGTACAAAGGGAGGTACCCAAGATAATAATGTAATAATGGGATGGGCCATAATAATAAATAAGGTGGTTAACCCATATCATGTAAGGGACCACAAGTAGTTAGTAATAATGTAATGGGCCCATGGTATTAATTTGATGGTATGAGGGAACCATGGTAATGACTCATGGTATTGTATGTATGAGGCCTATATAGAGGCTAGAGACTCCACATGGAAAGGTGTCAAGGATTATTGTATGAACAGACATATGGCTTGTGGAGTGTTCTCCTTCCTTTGGAGTGTTCATACAATAATCATTGACACCTCTCCATGTGAAGTCTTTAGCCTCTGTATAGGCCTCATACATACAATACCATGAGTCATTACCATGGTTCCCTCATACCATCGAACTAATACCATGGGCCCATTACATTATTACTAACTACTTGTGGTCCCTTACATGATATGGGTTAACCACCTTATTTATTACTATGGCCCATCCCATTATTACATTATTACCTTGGGTACCTCCCTTTGTACCCCATATTATCCCCCCTAGGTATATAATAGATTCCATCAAAGAATTTTGAGGATCTTGTATATCGCCAACTGGCAGATGTTTCCTTTTTGACTTGATGTATGATAAGCCTTAGATGATTGCTTTCTTTCCTTCAATGTCGATTGAGGTTCCCAAGAGTTATATATCCCACATATTTGTCTGCCATGGATTTTCTCCTTTATGTTTCCCATGGTGATGTCATGAGCTCTTGTTTCTAATGCTTCCATGATGCCATGATGCATCTTATTATCATTGCATATCTTATAACACAAGATTTAGGAGCTTATGATAGGACCCTTTTGTGAGGGATACAATCTTACTCATATGAGAGATTTGTTACTCCCTCTTTCCTTGGCCCTTTTCTTCAGCGTTCTCCATCTTTCAGTGATATGAGCTTCCAAAATCTTTCTATAGCATTGAATCTTAGCTATACTTACTCTATCTTGCTTGAGGACCAACCTTGCCTTTCCTTTCTGCACATGGTTGAGTTCTTTTAACCTTCAATATTTTTGTCATCAACTTGTCTTTCTCTATCTAGCCTAGAGACCACAAGTTGTTGAATGAGGTAACCTACTTGTTCATGGACATTTGTTACCTTGCCTATAAGTTAGAACGATGATGATTATCTTCCTTCCTAGATCTTTGTAGATGGGATCTTATGAAGATATCCTACATCCCTTGATACCCTTTTACTTTCATGAAGATCAAATTCCATGTGACCTTCTTAATTGCACCTTCTAAGAGTGAGTTTTTCTTTGATGTCTCCAATATTGTTATATGAGGGGATCTTTCATAAGTATCCCTTTCCATGAATTTAGAGGAGACCTTTTAATGACTTTAGCTATTTAGAGGACTGTGTCTATCCTCCTTCTTCATGCAAGGAATCTTGACGACTCATCCAACCTATAGATGTACTTGCAATCTGGAAGTCATTTAACCAAATTTATAAATTGAAAAGATACTTGTCATGTGAAGATGAAATCTTCACCTTCATTGCTTTGATGATCGTTGAAGCAGATGCATTGATGCTTCCTCCGGATGAGATCCTTGATGTAATGATATGATGCTTGCCTTCTTGCCTTCAAGTTTCTTCAACTTATACATCTGATTCTTATGATTAACAAACGGTTGATGAACTTGAGATGGAATTGTCTTGCTATCACGTAAGTGGATTATGGAACCTTGTAGTATGCAGTATTGTGTAGAACCATAAAGTCTTGATGTGTCTTGCCATGATGACCATTTTATAGTATTGAGACCTATCAACGAACACCTTCATTCTATATTGAGATCCCTATTGTATGACATAGACTAAGACTGTGAGAGGCATCGAAACTACTGCCATGAACCCGATATCTGAGTACTTGTGATCGAAACTTCATTCTTTGACAAAAGCCTTTGTTCTTGTAGACTGTTGATGTAGACTAATCCTTTAATCTTGACAAAGCTCTTGCTTTGATGCCCTTCTTGAAGACTGACCCTTGTATGTCTCTTTTGTTGCCCTTCCTTTGACTTCAGCGCCTTACCTCTGATACCATTTTGAAGAATCTAGGACACATGTAATTAATGAGATTCTTCTTTTCTTGATAACTATTTGTGAGACATTGTAATTTCTTATTCGCACAATCTTCTCTTTAACATTATTAGAGTGTGTGTTTCTTATTTCATCAAATAGCTACCAAAAACAAAGAGACAAGAACACAAGATGTTGGCATTTTGCTAAGGCCAAAAGCTGTCCCTCTTGGAGAGAAAAACCCGCACAAAATTCTTCTTAGAGAGATTCCAATTGACGAATACCAAAACCATGACCCTTGACCTACTATGCCACTCCAAGAACAAGACACCAATCCTCTTATTTGTCATTGTTGAGATCATCATCATTGCTGCAACACTGAAGACATCACTACTGCGCTTTTGAGATCTTCATTACTGCGTTAACTTTGTTGTTTCTTCAATGAGATCTTCACCTTATAACTTTGTCTTCATCAGGATCATGATTATACCAAGGTCATAATAGAATCTATTATCACTGTATTGTCTAGTATGTCGAGACAGAGTAAGTCACCATTAGAGTTCTTCATTACTGCGTTTAGAAAGAGTACTGAGACAGAGTATGATATTGTCTAGTATGTTGACACTGAGACAATGAGCAATCCGAGGGTATATCCTCATCATAACAAATAAGTCGTGACTGTATATGCAACTATGGGATCATCGTGATCCTTCTCATCATAAACATATTGAGACCGTAATACTGTGATCTTTCCTTGCACCAAGATCATGATCAAGACTGTCACCACCGAGGAGATATACCTTTTCTTGTTGTAACCCACGAAATAGCAGAGGCATCTGAAAAACAAAGAGATCCTTCACTATCTGAAATATTGATCTATTGTCTTCATCTGAGAATCCTGTAGCTCTGTGCCATCCAAAGTTACAGAGATAAGTGCGAAAATTACTTGACTGTAATTTCTCACTGTGATCACCACCGAAGTTGCAAAGACCTCCGAAATCATAAAGGAATCCAATTTTAAGTGCTTCACTTTTGCGGATACCCTAGCTAGGTATATATAGTAGTTTGCCCTCCATATTTAGCCGACCTGAGCCAGTAAAGAGTTTTGTCTTCAATGCAAGCTGATATGACATCCTTTTAATTCATTTGCAGGCCGACATCACTGTTTTTTTACATCATTTAGCTTGTTGCTTTTTTCAAGAGGATTGTGCTTGTCTTGGAGAGCTAATCTATACACTAGGTAGACTTATATACATTACATATATGCTCAAAAAGAGCTCATTAACTCTTTGACTTTTCTAGACTTATGGAATGAGCAAGAAACTCATTCTTATAATTCACAAAAATAATATTTATTTTCCTTGACAAGTACAAAGATCAAAATTACATTTGTAAATACCGAGCCTAGTTCCATTTTTCTTCAACAAAACCTGCTTCCAACCCTACTCAAATCAACCTTCAAGATTACTCCAAGGCTTCTTCAAAATATACTCCAAAACAGTATGAAATTGCTTCAAGTTACCTCTAAGAAAAGTTGAATATAGAGATGTCACATGGCCGAAATCAGGTTGCCTCTAAGGTTTGTTACGGAGTCGAAATCAGGTTATCTACAGTTAGTTGCAAGGTCAATATTTGCCTAGAGTAGGCCGAGAAGGATGTTGCCAAGGACCCAAGTTTCTTCTAATGTTTTCTCCATAAAAATATTCCAAAATTGATCAAAAACAAACTCTCAAAAAACCCTAACTAGAACAAGAAAACAAGCTTTCAAAACTACCCTTGAATTTTCTTAACTCCATGGCACAAGAGATATAAACCTTTGCTCAACAAGTCCAAATTTGTTATGTTTTACTTCATCAAATTGATTGGTTGAATGGGAGAGGGAGCAACGAATTTATAGGCCTCGTTGACCCTCAAATATGTACGTTTTAACCCCGTACAGAAATTACCTGCATACAAATTTTAAAACATGGAAAATAAACAATGCGAGAGCATAACACATAAAACACATATACACAGAGATTTTTCCTCTGGATCCCAAAACCAGGAATATAGCGTGATTTTTCATTATGTTCCTTTCAATGTTACAATACATATATATACATGCCGAAGCATCCAATACCATGGACCGAAAACCATCGCGCCCAAACCCATGGACCAAAAAACCATCGCGTCTAAAACCATGTGCTAAAACCATGCACAAAACCATAGGTAGGTTCGTCCCACCTAATATAGGGTCCCAAAAAAAATTTCCCTGGGGTGCTGCCCCGGACCCCGTAGACAAGGACTACTCGCCCCCCTCAAACCCTTTGTGATCCCCCCCCCCTCTAACCCCTCGGTTAACTACGTAGACTAGTCGTGGAAAGAATATAACACAACCCAACATTCTCTCACTTATTGTTTTCTTTCCACGGGAGAGCTTAATCATTTATCCAGCCCTGAAATGCCCATTGTTTCTCTACACCAAGAGAGCTTCTCAAAGCTCACAGATTTTGTCAATGCATCTATAGTATTCTTCAAACTGTCCACCTTTGCCAGCAACACCTTTTTGTCTTCTATCATATCCCTCACAAAGTGATACTGAACATCAATGTGCTTTGTCTTTGAATGGTAAGCAGAGTTTTTTGCCAAGAAAATTGCACTTTAGCTGTCACAGTCTATCCTTATAGCTCCCTATACTAACCCCATACTTGAACACAATCTCTGCAACCAAACTGCTTCCTTGTTTGCATGAGTGGCTGCCATGTATTCTGCCTTTGTAGTTGATAGTGCCACTACAGATTGTTTCTTACTCATCCAACTGATTGCACCTCCAAATAGGTTAAACACATACCCACTTGTAGATCTTCTCTAATCCAGATCTCCAACCCAGTCCGCATCAACAAAGTCACAAATATCCAACACTCTGTCCAATCTTGGTCTTCCTTGGTAGCACAAACCATAATCACTAGTGCCATGCAAATACCTGAAAACTCGTTTCACTGTTGTCCAGTGCTCCTTCCCTGGTTTTGACATAAACCTGCTCAATAATCCCACTGCATGTGCAATGTTTGGTCTAGTACAGACCATTGCATACATCAAGCTACCGACTGCACTTGCATATGGAACACAAGACATGTCTTCTTCTTCTTCTTGTGTCTTGAGAAACTGTTCTGCAAATAACTTTACACCTATAGGAATAGGAACCTTCACCGATTTACTATCCTGCATATTAAACCTCTGCAGTATTGTCTCGACATACTTCCTCTGGTTTAACCAGACCTTCCTCTTTGCCCGATCTCTTTTAATTTCCATGCCCAAAATATAGTTTGCAGCACCAAGATCTTTCATGTCAAATTTGGAGGACAATTGGGTCTTCAAATCCTGGATAATTTCTTTCTCATTTCCAACCAGCAACATATCATCCACATACAAAGATCAAATAAATAACACGGTCACCAATTAATTTAAAATACACACAGTGATCTGCTTTGCTTCTGGTGAAGCCAAGTCCCCGTATAAATGTATCAAATTTCTCATACCACATCCTTGATGATTTTTTTAACCCATACAAAGACTTCTTTAATTTGCATACCAGTTCTTTCTTACCCTTCACCACAAAACCTTCAGGTTGCTTCATGTAGATCTCCTCTTCCAGATCCCCGTGAAGAAATGTTGTCTTCACATCCATCTGTTTTACCTCAAAATCAAAAGCAGCGGCAACAGATAAAAGTAATCTAATAGAAGCTACCTTGGCAACAGGAGAAAAAATATCACCAAAATCATTTCTCGACACCTGGAAATAACCTTTTGCTACCAACCGAGCTTTGTATTTCTCCACCTTTCCTTCTGCGTGTCTTCTTCTTGAACACCCATTTGCTGCCAATGGGTTTCCTTTCAGCCGACAACTCCACCAGATCCCAAGCCTCATTTTTGTGCAAAGATGCCATTTCATCAACCATGGTCTCTTTCCAGAGTTTGCCATCCTCTGAATCTACTGCTTCCTTCACAGTTCTAGGATCATCATCAGTAATATATAAAGCAAAATTTGAACAGAAAACAGATGGACTATACCTTTCTGGTTGCCTTCTTTCTCGAACTAATCTTCTCACACCCGGAGTTTATGGCTCTTCATCTTCTGATTCCTCCTCTGTTGTAGAGTCTGATTCTTCCTCCTTAAGCTCAAACTCTATCTTCTCAGGTTCCTTTAGTTGGACTTCATGTTTAATAACATCTTTCACCTCTCTGAACAGGACATCTTGGTTGTACACAACCTTCTTATTTACTGGGTTCCAAAGCTTATAACCCTTTAAACCATCCTTATACCCAATAAAGATACACTTTTCAGATTTACTATCCAACTTGGTTATTTTCTCCTTTGGAACATGTACATATGCATCACATCCAAATACCCTCAAATGTGAAAGAGAGGATTTCTTACCAGTCCATACCTATTGTGGAGTCTTATCCTCCAACGTTGATGAAGGTGATCTGTTGACCAGATAACATGCTGTCTCCATCGCCTCTGCCCAGAATTCATGTCCTAACCCAACACCAATGAGCATGCTTCTTGCCCTTTCCATCAACATCTCATTCATTCTTTCTGCAACTCCATTTTGCTCAGGTGTGTATGGAGTAGTCTTATGTCGTGCTATACCACACTTATAGAATTCTTCAAATTCCTTGCTGCAAAACTCTCCACCATTATCTGACCTCAACACCTTTATCTTCTTCTCTGTTTGGTTTTCCACCAAAGCCTTAAATTCTTTAAACATGTCAAAGACTTCAAATTTCTTCTTAAGGAAATATATCCATGTATTCTTTAATAAGTCATCTATAAATGATACATAGTACACAGACTTACCTAGTGATGAAACATTCACAGGTCCAAACACATCACTGTGCACAAGCTCTAATATATGTTTCGCCTTTTTACCACCAGAAATGAAACTCACCCGATTCTGCTTCTCATATACATTATTTTCACAGAAATCAAAATCCAGAGAGCTATTACTCATACCTTCTACCATACCTTTACCATGAAGTATTCGAAGGCCTTTCTCTCCAATATGTCCAAGTTGATGCCACAACATGGTCTTCTCTCCAGAGACCACTAGATTTTCTGCTCCACTTTCAGGAACCACAGAATTGTTGCACCCATCAACAACAGTGCTACCTTGTAGCTTGTACAGAATTCCAATCTGAACTACCCGCATCAATACTAGTGCTCCCCGAACCATCTTGCAGGTATCCTTCTGGAACACTGTTTTTACACCTGCATCATCCAACTTGCTTATAGAAATCAAATTTTTGGCCAATGCAGGAAGATGCAGAACACCCGGAAGTGTTCTAACCCTTCCACCTTGCAACTTCAACTTTACTTTTCCGTGACCAACGATTCTAGCCTTCCTATCATCCCCTAAGAAGACATCACCACCATCGTATTTCTCATACTCGCAGAACCACTCTCTATGGGGAGTGAAGTGAAAAGATGCACCTGAGTCAATCAACAATGCCTCATGATCTACATGTGTACTTGAAGAAACCAAGTACACATCCCCACCTTCATCTGAGGTGGTTTTCACCTCTGTAGAAGGAGCATCATCAAATCCCTTTCCTTTATCAAGTGCTTTAGATTTACAGTGTCTTTTGTAGTGCCCTTCCTTTCCGCATTTCCAGCAAACCATTTTTACAGATTTTCCTGGAGATTTAGATCTCCCTCTAGATTTAGATCTCCCACTCGATGACTTATTTTTGTTTCTGTTCTAGGACCATCCTCGTACAGGCAAAGCATCACCATTCTGGCTCTCCATATTTTTTCGTCTCATCTCCTCCGTCAGCAATGATGAGACTATTTCATCAAATTGCAAGGCAGTTGCATTGCTACCCTATTGCAATAACCAAACTATCCCACGAATCTGGCAGAGAACACAACAAATTGATGCACTTATCTTCATCTGAAATTTTAATATCAATAAATAATAACTGACTTACCACAGTATTAAATGCGTTCAGATGCTCTATCACCGAGTCTCCATCTTTCATCCTCAGGTTATACAGTGTTTTTCGTAGGAACAGTTTATTCACCAAAGACTTAGATTGGTACAAAGTCCCTAGCTTGTCCCACAAAGCCTTCGTCGTAACTTTCCCTGATACATTCAGCGATACTGAATCTGAAACACACAATCGTATTGTGCTCTTTGCCTTCCGATCCAACTTCTTCTATTCTTCATCGGACACTCCCGTTGGTTTAGTACCTGGATCTACCATGATTCACTGATCTTTATCCACCAACAGATACTCCATCTTGAGTTTCCATAACTCAAAACTCTGACCATTAAATTTCTCGATTTTTATCTTTCCACTGCTCGTCATCTTCTTTCACCTACCAGAATCGATCTCACAGATCTCCCACTATACAGGGTCTACCACAGGCCCGAGCGAAACCCCTCAGTAACAAAGGCGTCCCCTTGAAGCCAAAACAGCTCCGATACCAAATGTAGGTTTTAACCCCGTACAAACATTACCTACATACGAATTCTAAAACACAAAAAATAAACAATGCAAGAGCATAACACATATACACAGATTTTTCCCCTAGATCCCAAAACCAGGGCCACTAGCTTGATTTTTCATTCTGTTCCTTTCAATGTTACAATACATATATATACATGCCAAAGCATCCAATACCATGGACCAAAAACCATCGCGCCCAAAACCATGGACTGAAAAACCATCGCATCCAAAACCATGTGCTAAAACCATGCACAAAACCATCGGTAGGTTCGTCCCACCTGATATAGGGTTCCAAAAAAATTTCCCCACGGCACTGCTCCGGATCCCATAGATGGAGGCTACCCGCCCCCCTCAAACCCCCTGGACAAGAGGGACTGCCGGCCCCCTCCCCCCCGGCTGCGCAATCGGCACAACCCCCCGGTTAACTACGTAGGCTAGTCGTGGAAAGAATAATAACACAACCCAACAAAATAGGGCTAACTTGATTTGTGGGAAGGTCGACTTGACTAAGTCGGAAAATTCAATATTCATCTTGAAAAAATCATATCCCCTCAACCGAGGACTTAGAAGACAAACTATACCTCGTTGGAAAGGTCTCAACGAGCAATACAAGATGGTGTAATCCATTATTGTGTTTGCCTTCATTCTATCCACCAAAATATTGATTTACTTCAAGGGTTGCTTATGGCCCATTCACCCTTTGACATCAATGACAACTTTCTTCTAACACAAGTTCTAGTGTATTAAAAGTTGAGTTCAAGTTGGAATCTGCAATCACTGTAAGTTGGTGCTCCCTGAGGATTAGTGTCCTCATTTTCTTGACGGATTGGAGCCTACAATTTTTGTAAGTTGATGCTTATAGAAGATTGGTGTCCTCACAAGAGATTGTAATAAATGAAAGATTATTTTCAAGTATTTCTTCTTCAACTTTTGATTTGCACTTTAATCTATGTCTTCATACATTGTGGATGATTGGTTATATGATGTGCATTCAGTTTCAAGATTAACTAAGTGAAAATTTGTCAAAAGTAATGAAACACTTATCCACCCCCTCTCAATATTTCCGACACATTACCTCAAAATTATTATCATTCAACTGCTGGAATTTATGGCAGAATTAGAAACACCAAAGGGCAATAATCGAAAGTGTTACTTCAATCCTAATTCAAATTGACATTAACATTACTCTCCAAACACTACTGTTATTCAATATAAATAAAGACATGAAACTATACTACTTTAGGCTTTTTCAGCAGCGCATCACCAAAGCTTCACATCGAAGCTCTGATACCACATATGTAACATCCCTGGAATTACAAGGGGTGTTATCTACATAATGTAGAACAAAATTCTCCAAATCGGATACACTCGTAAAGCCTGGAACAGAGCACTTACATTACAAATACCCTTAAGGTTACAGTACCACCGTACAATTGTCCTTATGGAAAGAAACACTCCATCAATAAATTTAGTGACTTATATTAGAAGAGCAAACTGTCCTAAGTAGCAAGTAATCACATTGACATGTTTTTCACCTCCTAGTACAAATACGCTACATACCCTCTCTTGATTAGAGTATATTAAAAAAACATTTAAAAACTTGTCACGGATTACACAACAAATGTTTAGATGCAATTTTACCGACACAACAACCCAAAAACCCATACCTATCCAAATCTGAAATGCATACAGCCTGGATAATACTAGGATACAACTTGGCTCTGTAGTTTGTTCAAATATAGTCCAGATCTGTATTAAATAGTTGATACAAAACTTCCAATTGTAGACACTAGAAAACACTAAATACATATCAACAACAATAATGATAAAATTTATGGTCACAACCTCCTAGATGCCAAATTGATTCATGAGAACCCCTTGTTTGTGGGGCAAGTGAGCCCCTCCACACAGAAATTTGACTGTTTAAGTCTATAGAGATGTACATACACTGCCCTCCTACAGATTTGAACCTGTGAGCTCCCAGAAGGAAACATGCATTCTTATCTGTTAGGACCACTCAGGTTGTACCTAGTATACAGTATACGCACTCTCTTGTAAAGATTAGCCAACTCCAATCCTATCAAGCAAACTCTGGTAACAAGAAAGAAAGGAAGAGAAGCAGCTTTGTTAGCAAGAGATAATAAGTCCAAGTGTTCCCCTCGGTCTTCATATATTATAAAGTTATAAACTATTCCAAGGTGCCACAAGAGAGGCATGTATCACTGTTATTATTCCTGTTTTATTCTCACACACGGGCCTTAAAGGAAGGGGAAGTCTGAACAAGCCAGCATAATGACCCCACAACCAATCAACCATTATGCTAGTAGAGAAGGCATTATCTAGAATCTCTGTGTAAATATATTTTTATATCTGATCTTTTCTAAAAATTTGCCATACCCATATCCATATCCTAATACTTGAGTGCTTTTCCCATTAAACTAGCATCCTACTAGCACTCTCAAAAATAACCTGTTAAAGGAAGCAATCAATCTTTGCAGATAGTACTTACCCAATGAACTCACATCCCACTTCGCATTCTCAAGAATAACTTGCGAGAAGGAAGCAATCATAGAAAAAATAGATCCATGACGAACTTACATGGCCATTACCTGAGACAATTTACATCATCTTTGAGAGTCATCTATCTATAGAATCACCTTGAACATAAATACATTCATATAACGTGCTGCAAACCCCTTGTCAATGCATCTGACAAAAAAGAAAATTATTATTCTCTTTTGTCCTCCTCAAGGTCCACTCCAAGACTGAAAACATCACTATTAACAGGCATCCTTTCTTTTCTGTCGACCTTGCATGCAACATCCAGTGTGGACTTCACACTCCCAGAAGTCAGAGCAATCGCCTCATCCTCGTCGAAGTCTTCCCCACTTTCTTCAGTGTATGCATATCTGGGAAGACGCTCACAGGGAAATCAAAACTGACTATTCAGTAAATTCAACCAGAAAACTAATATGAATGTCAAACAATTATTATTTGTCTTCACCACGCATGCAGTATTTAAGCAAACTTGCAACTACTAATATAAATGCCATCAATTCCCTCAAACGAATAATTGAATCCTATGAGAATGGACTCACCGTGTTGCATTATGGGATGGAGTCCACAATACGCAAATTACACACAGCAGGACAAATGCGAGTAATGTCCAAAAAGCTGTAATAATCCAAGCATTTTGCCAACGTTCACTGAAGGGATCTGATGCCTGGAAATATAACTGCAACCAAAAGTCGAAAGAACCATTCTTCAACTAAATTGCAGCCGCGAGCAAGAAGATTTGTTCATAAATCTAATGCAAAAGATACTTGCAGAAAAAACAAAATTTGATCTAAAAAAAACACAACTCCAACACATAAGTTACCTCAAAGCCAATCCAAGCAACAGATAGAACAACCGCCAGTGCCAATGAATTTGTAAACTTTCGATAGAGCTCAAGCTTTGCAAAGCTTCTTCGTGCCTGAAATAATATAGGGCAGTGTAAGATAACTGGGCAGAGCTTCCAGGTTTTTCCTTATACCATAAACAAAAATCAACTTGCATTGAACTGAAACAAATACACCAATTACACAATGATTCTCAAAAGCGTTCTTAATCTAATATTTGATAAATACACTCTAGGGGATTAAAGGTATAAAATCCTGCCTAAAACAGTCTCTATCATAAACGGGTTTCCAATCCAAAGTACTTTTATTCAGCTTGAAAATGATACATTACATTACATCAACCAAAATCAATACCCGCCCTTGATGATTAAAGGGTCTTAAAGAATCCAGTTAACATGCTGATTTCATGGCACAGACAACCACATCTGAAAGATGCCTACAGTTACTACAAGCAGCCTGACAAATGAGAAACAAATGGTGATGTTAAACAGCCTTCATTACGTAAATTCTTGATAATTCTACAATGAAGATGGAGATATCGACCATTGACTAAAGCAGTCTGTCTCCTACAAGGGATTTAAATCCAAGTATTTACCATATTTTATAAGTGAAGGTGCTTTATACATTACCTTGACCCAGAATTAACATTCACCCCCATGGGATTAAAGTGTATGAAAATATCAATATTCAGTTGCATTGGCATGGATTATAAATTTATTTTTGTTAGATTTTCTGATCAACATGTGCAAGTGGTGCCTTCCTATATGAGATATTACCCATGAAGCACGACCCGCAGTCTGTCTCCTACAAGGGATTTAAATCCAAGTATTTACCATATTTTATAAGTGAAGGTGCTTTATACATTACCTTGACCGAGAATTAACATTCAACCCCATGGGATTAAAGTGTATGAAAATATCAAGATTCAGTTGCATTGGCGTGGATTATAAATTTATTTTTGCTAGATTTTCTGATCAACATGTGCAAATATGAGATATTACCCATGAAGCACGACCCTTATAAGACCCACGGGTCTTGACAGGTCTTATAGTGAGACGGGTCACTCACATAGAACCTGAGGTTCTTACCCGTACCCATGAAGACCCACATTAAACTCGCATTGAACCCGCATAAGACCTGTGAAGACCCTCAAAATTCGACTTTTTTTATTTTTCTTTATTTTTATTTTTATTTTTTCATATTTTTAATTTTTTCTCTATTTTGCCAAGTCTTATACGAATCTTATACGGGTCGTTCCCGAGTCTTATAGAGGTCTCCAAGTCAATAGCCAAACGAGTCTTATACAAGTTTGAGTCGTGCAACACTGGGTATTATAATGGAGCAGATACATCTCACAACTCACAGAAACAATCCTTCAGCTAGGATACCATGACTGGGGAGTATCTTTTCCACCAAATGTGCCCAGGACTTGCACATCACCCAAACTGCATAAAATGGTTCTGCTTGACAACATGCTCAAACTGAATTTGATAATGAAACTAGCAACACAATTTGCACTTGGTGCCATTTTGGTATATGCACCCTTGCATGGTATATAGATGAGCAAACTTTGCATATTTTGTCTATCATGGTTTGAAATCTTAGAAATATTATTTTCCCATCAAAAATTAATTATTTTGTGTATTTTTTTGATTCCAGTTCATTGAATCTGGTTCTATCAAGTTTGATCTGGTTAGCCTTCGAACCCCGGTTTGATAGGTGGCCCGGTTCAAAACCTGGTTCCAGTTTTTGAAACTATGATTTCAATTCTATTGGATTGAGTGGTGTTCACTTGTGCCAGATAAGCTTTGCAAAGAATCCCAAATATGCTTCGCACTTTTATTACCTTTTGTGTGATGGAAAAGATCCAGTTCCGTGTAGAGACACATCAACCCAAGGGCTTCATCAAACATGCTAGATAGTAGTTATAACTAGTTGCAACCAGAAGTGCTTTTTCAAAATACATCATGGACCTTTTCTATGACGAAGGGTTGTCACCTGGTCTGATCAACCCATAAATGATAGTTATCTTATCTTTCGCGTTACTCCAAGAGAATTCACACCATGGTCAGGGGTGCTTCATGATATTTCAGGTACATGGTGTATGTTCAGTGCCCACTGCCCAAATGGTAGGAGATGGACTGGCACATGGGAGATGATACGTGATGGACTTGCACCTATGTTGCACTAGTTTCTGAGATGAGGGAATGGCAGTGAAGAGGGGACACATACCCGGGATGGCTAGCGGGCACCCTAAAAAATTTCAAGGGGCAGCACATACATACATACATACATACATATATATATATATATATATATATATATAGAGAGAGAGAGAGAGAGAGCGCTCACCATTACAGTTGCCAGTTCTGAAACAGCTCAGACAATTTAAACAAGGGTCGAGTGCCATTCCATTATTGGACACTAGACATGAGCAAAATGCAGTTTAACTTTAGGCAACTTTAAGTGTAACTATTCTCAATTTACAATAAGGTCCATGAAGGGTCTATGAGACAAAGAATTGTCTCTATAGCAGCTTTTCTTCTTCATATTTCTTTTTAATGATGATTAATTTAAAACTTTAAAGGCATTACCTTTTCAATAGGTTCTGCAAAATTTTATAAATGTGCTTAAAACCACTACAAAACACTCCGGTTCGAGATTAAATTCATATTTCAGATTGAGAAGGTGGTTGAATAAGTATTTATTCAAACATTTCATACCCAATCCAAATCACTACCATCTGGTTGTTTTTACAAAGCTGGAGGTTGGGATGGTGGGAATGACTCCTCAAAACCCATGTAAATATGTTAAAGTTGAGATGACCCCAAAAATGAGAGGAAAAACAGCAATAACCACAAGGATCAGCCCTTTGAAATGTTGCATTCCGTTGTTTTTTTGAAATGGAGACTTTGCTTGCTGTAATATTGTTGCTGAAAAGACAATAGTTAAGTCACTAGAAAGCCAAACCAAAACCCATCACGCAAAGCCCATGTTTTCAATTACAAATTTGTAAAGCAGATTTAGATTCACTGTAATACAAAAAAGTGGATAAGGAAAATGATCATATTCTCCAATCATCAATGTCCATTGTCAAAATTGAACACACATGGCCAAAATATCCCTGAAATTTGTGTAGAACATCCCTGAAATCTGTTTGTAACATCATTGAAATCTACCCAAAACATCTTTGGGACGGCCAGCAAATCCTTTTGTCCCCGATGAAGTACCCAGAAGTTTGGGGACGTCTCCTAAGGCTCCCCAAGTACCCAAAATGTTGGAATGGCAAGGATAGGGGCTTTTTTCATGGAATAGGTTCCTGTGCAACACAGATTTGCACATTAGAGATAGCTTCTTCAGTGGTTGCTTGAACTTACTTGGGTTCTTGCATAGCATTCTTCCCTAGGGCATTGGAGTGCCCTTGAGAACTTGAGGGACGTCCTTCATGATGGCCACATGGAGAGTTTCACTTGTTTAGAGAACGTCCCACTTAGGGAGAGGAGTGCTATGCATCTTGGAGCAGAACATCCGGCCCTAGACAGCTTGGAGTAGTTTGGATTACTTTATGGAGGCTTGGAGTTGGCACAGGGACACCTAGGTTGATGTGCTCATGCAAGGAGAGTGGCCCCATTGGGGTAGATGGCTTAGGAGAAGCATTGGAGTCTACGAGGACTCATAATAGACAGGTGTGGACACCTCATGTAGCTACATCATCTTGGATCAATTATTGTGTACGACATCACCTTGGAACATGACATGTGTGCCCTTGGAATGGAGCAATTTACTTGTGTAGGCCTACAAGTGTTTATTGTAGGTTGCTTGCAAGGACCAATGCCCACATTGTATCATTGGCCTTTCTTACCTTCCATATATATATAGAAAAGAGAGAGTATTTCGCATACATATAAAAACCCTACTTTGTCTTAAGGTCACCTTGTACCCCTTATCCTCCAATCCTAAAACTAAAACGAGATTCTTCTTGAGCCCAAGTATGTAAAGAACATCTCTAAGATATAGAGGGTTTCCAGACTACCCTCGACTACCCTTGACTCCGTACTTCCCATCGTCTCCCATCTCAATATTGAACTGCATGTCCTTCTCTAAGAGTTTGTTGAAATACTTCTTATTTCTTGTCATATGACAAGATGCACCGCTATCCACATACCATAAACTAGTAGCCAATGAACTTGCCATACAGGCAATGAGTGAAAACTCCTTCTCAAAATGAAAAGAGATCTCATCTATCTCTGCAAAGGAGGCTACTTGGTCCTTCTTAGACCCTTTCTTCCTGTTAGGGCATTTAGTAGCATAATGCCCAAATTGTTGGCACGAAAAACACTTGATCTTGCTGAGATCCTTTTTCTTCTTCTGTTCCTTAGAACTCGGCTCACCACCACCATTGCTCATTTCACCCTTGGACTTGGCCCCTTTGTTGGCTAGAGTGAAATTTTCTTCATCTTCCTCGCTTTCAACACGAGATCCAGCTTGAGTTTGTCTACGATTCTCCTCCTAGACGCAATCACCCCACAAACGTTCCCAATCTGCCAAGTTTTCTCAGGCACATATCCCATTCGTGAAGGCTAGCCACAATTTGGTGAAACCAAACAAAGCAAAATTCACCAAATCTTTATCTGGAACTATCTCAACCACACTCACCAACTCTTCCTTTACCTTGGAAAACTTGGTGAGGTAAGAAACCACAAAATCTGACTTGGACATTTTAATGCTCCTAAGCTTGTCGTTCAGTACCATCTTTCGTGCCTCACTCAAACCCTCATAGAGACCAATGAAGGCAGTGCACATATCTTTGGCTTTCTTCTGCCCAGTCAAGTGAGATATAATGTGGCCTTTGACTCCTTCCAGGATAATCCTTCTTGCTTTGGCATCCATTTTATTATGTTGAACCAACTACTAAGGATTTGTTTGTGCGGTTGGGATGTTATCAACAAAATCCCAAACCCCTTGTGCCTACAGCACCATTGCTATCCTTTCGCGCCACGAACAAAAGTTGGACACACTGTCCAATCTATATTTGAATATGAGACCCAGATATGCCATTTTACCCAATCAAACTGTTGAATACAAATTGCACTAGTAGAATCAATGCGCATTGCTCGGAACCCTAACGGCCAAATCAATTTGATAACTTGCTCCCTCTGAATCGTAGAATCTGCTCCTGAAGATAAAATATGTGCTTGGTCTTCAATCAAAAATTGAGCTCTAATACCATGTTAAATTTCCTTAAAACCCATTGAACTGATGATTCACAATTTTCTAAGTGTAAAAACCCAGAAACACAAATAACTGATATTCTGGAAACTTAAATCACAAATACATTTATTTGTCTAACTTAACATGCACAACAAAAAATAAATCAGAAGACAAACACATCAACCATAGAACACAAGATATACCAAGGAAACCCCAACTCCGAGGAAAACTTGCAATGTTGTGTGTTTTATTATTTTCTTCAACAAAGGATTTTTCTTCTGAGAATTACAACAAGGGAGAAACTTCCCTTTTATCACCAAAACAATTGATCAATACTCCAAGATGAATCAACCGCCCCTACACGTGCTCTAGAACTGCAAAATCCCTATGCAAATCAGCTAAATTGTACACACATTCGAGCGCAAATCCTATCCCCTATGCGAAAATGCAAATGGTATAACTATGTTGAGGCTGTAGGAGCTCGACTCTCACTCGATTTCTTTTTTAATCTTGTATCACTACAATTTGTTGAAACCCTTGGCTCTTCCTTCGTTGATCTCTCACACTTGCTTGTGCTCAACTGACTTGCCACCAACTCACTCCATCTCCTCTTATAATTTCAATCTCAACCCTAATCTCCCTCTCAATGGTTGAGATTAAATCATAAGTTAACATGGGAATTTTTAATTTTTCCTAAGTCTTAACTTTAGGAAATAGTTAAATAAATTAATATTTTGCTAAAGTGGCAGTCTTTTGGGTTATTCTGCTAGTCTTAGCACTTAGATAAGCAGAACCCTTACTTATCTACTCCAATCAACACTTGGCATTTGCATGTTTGAAAGGCTTCAAATTCTATCAGATGGATGTTAAATAAACCTTTCTAAATGGAGGAGGTATACATCGAACAACCAGAAGAATTTAACTTGAACAAAAATAAAGACTGTATGCAAATTGAAGAAAGCTCTTATGGGTTAAAACAGCGTCCAAGAGTTTGGCATGCCAGGCCGCACCACTATCTTCAACAAGAAGGCTTCAAAATAGGGAAATCTAACAACAATCTCTAAATCAAGATGGAAAATGACAACTTACTAATTGCACTTGTATGTGTGGATGATCTCATTTTTTGAAGCAATAACGATGATGTGTCATGGATTTGCTTATGAAATATCAATGATTAGAGAATTATCCTTCTTCCTTGGACTATAGGTTTCTCAAACCAATGAAGGAATATTCATTGGCCAAACCAAATACCTTAAGGAGACACACAAGTAATTCAGAGGGGAAGAATGTGCACAGTCAATACCCCTATGATTACCGAAAGCAAGTTAAGCAAGGATGATGAATCTCTAGAAGACTTTACAGATCTATGATTGGGAGTTTACTATACATGATAGCTTCGAGACCAGACATTATGCAGGCAATTGGAATGGTTGCAAGATTTCAATTAAAGGAATCACATATGCAAGTGGTAAAAAGGATATTTCAATACTTAAAGGGCACACTCGATTTTGGGCTTTGGTATCCCAAGAGTACAAATTTCACATTAACAACATACACAAATGTTGATTGGGTAAGTAGCATTGATGACAGAAAAAGCACCAGTGGGAGTGCATTTTTCTTGGGAGATTGCCTTGTATCTTGGTCAAGCAGAAAGCAATCATCAATTTCTCTTTCTATAGCTGAAGTCAAATACATAGCAACAACAAACTATTGTACCCAAGTTCTCTAGATGAAACAAACTTTACAAGACATCAAAGTGGAATATGATCATCCCATTGTTATTTTCTGCGACAACATTAGTGCAGTCAATATCTCAAAAAATCTTGTAATGCACTAAAAAACAAAGCACATTCCAATCAAGTATCATTTCCTTAGAGAACAAGTCGTTGAGCAGAATGTCAAGATGGAATATATTGGCACCAAAGAACAAATTGTTGACATCTTTACCAAACCTCTGCCTAGAGAAACTTTTGAATATCTCAAGAAGAAGTTGGGAGTGATTTCTCCTTTATCTCAGTAAAGGAAGACAAACTTAGGGGAAGCACCCTTTGTTATTGATGTCAAAGGGGGAGAGAATGCAAATGGGAGAAGCAACTAACAAGAAGTATGAAGAGAATGCAGACAGGAGGAGCAGTCATCCGAAGAAGCAGATAAGTATTGCCATCAATAACAAAGGGGGGGGGATTGTTCAAAATTGTTGTTATTGATGTTAAAGGTTGTCCAAATGAAAGAAGGAATTACATAGTCAAATAGCATATCCTGAGACCTTTCCAATGGTAATGGCTCTCTCTCTAATTCCATAAGAATGAGGAAATATGAAATATTTTGTCAAGATGACTCAACCAAAGTACAAGCAGGCCCCATTTGGATACCCTATTTTTGAACGCATTTTTACTCAAATAACCTTGCTCAAATGGGACCATAGGATACATGGTTGGAAAGCTTATTCTGAGACCTTTCCAATAAGTTGCACCAGTCAGCCCAGCCAATGGACAAGTCAGCACTACCCAGCGTCCAAACACACTATAAATAAGCATGAGGAGCATTTCTAACCACTTGACTAAAGCATTTGGTTCTATGTTTAGAAGAGCTAAGGAGCAGGTCTGAAGTTCATACCTCATGAACCAAAAAGTGAAGTGAAGCCAAGTTGAAGCAACATTCTGTGGAAGGGTTTTGGCACATATTTTGAAGGGTTTTGACATTGTTCTTGGTAAGGGTTTATGGTTTGTTTGAGGTCTGTTTTTTAGGGTCGACTATAGGTGTCTTTTGAGGCCAAGTAGGCCGAGATGTGTTGGTGAGAAGGCCGAGCTTCAGGCCTGTCTTGAGGGCTAAATTCTATCACTGTAGATGCTGAGTTTCAGTCTTCTCTAAAGTCCGAGTTGCAGTTCTGATTTGAGGGCCGAGTTTTGTCCCTGTGAAAACTGAGTTTCAGGGCTTAGTACTGTTGTTAAAAGGCTGAGTTTCAAGGGATGAATTCTGCTATTTGAAGGCCAAGTTTTAAGGCTGAGTTCTATTATTTGAAGGTCTAGTTCAGGCCTGTTTTAAAGGCCAAGTCTTAGTGTCTTGAAGGCCAAGTTCAAGCCTAATTTGAAGTCCAAGTTATGGTGTACTGAAGGCTGAGTTGAGGTTGAACCCTGCAATTACTATAAGTTGTTTCTTATTGAGGATTGGTGTCCTCATCTTCTTGATAGGTTGGAGCCTGCAATTTTTGTAAGTTGGTGCTTACAAAGTATTGGTGTCCTTACAAGAGATTGTAATATATTAAAGATTGTTTTCAAATATTTCTTCTTCAAATTTTGATTTGCACTTTAGTCTCTATGTTCATACATTGTGGATGACTGATTATGTGATGAGAATTCAGTTTCAAGATTAACTAAATGAAAATTTGTCAAAAGTAATGGAACATTGATTCACCCCCTCTTAGTATTTCCATCATTATTAACAAGTACCCCTCCATCTCCACATCAAGATATCCCAATCTGTCCTTAAACCAAAGAGTAAGAAAGAAAACTTTTCCTTGACAATTGAAACATATACATTTGTGAATTTATTCTCAAAAATAGGCTCCACCCATAGGTTAAAAGAGCTAAAGTGATATAGTTTAGATAATGTTGTCATAATCTAATGCAATAGAAAATACTGAGTGAAGATTTCCAGCACAGTGAAAACAGAAATTGATGAGATATTTATAGTTCTGGAGAAAAAGTTTAATATACAATGTGAAACCAAATTTGCTTCAAAATTACAAGTGTCAAAGAGTGCAAAAACTTCTATGAATCTAAACTAGGATCTGTTGGATATAAAAACATTAATGGAGTTCTAGTTTGTCAAATAGCTATGTTGCATCAAGTTATGAGATCAAGGGGGCGAGGGGACAAGTTTCAAGCACAATTGGAAGGCAACCCCAAATTCCCCAAAAATGAGTGGACATGGACAACATGAGAACCAAATTTAAATACAGAGATTCTAGGACACAAGAAACCTGAGTGGGACTAATGATTAAGAACATGTATTTCCTCCTTGGAAGTCAGAAGTTCAAATCAGGAGGGGGGTAGAGTATGTACACCACCATAGGCTAAGCACTCAAATCGTTGCATAGAGGGGATCCCTTGTCCCACAAACAAGGACGTATCATGCGTCAATTTGGTGTATGGTAATACTATGACCTTAAATGAGATATTATTATTATTATTATTATTATAATACAACCCAATAATAACAATTAGCATTTTTTACTGAAAGATGTTGTGTACATCCATAATAACCCCCTCCACTCCTGGAAAAAAGTTAGAGCGGACAAGAAACTACCAAACTTGGGAGTCAAAATTATTGTTGCAATTATCACCACTCACAAAAACATAATCCATAACATTGGACATGCATTACATTAAAAATATTTGTCATGCTCAAGCATATTCCATAGTGAACAAGCAACTTTAATCATCAATTTGGAAACCTACACGAGCTCTGCAACTCTTCCATTTGTATTGAATTTGTGCCCTCATGGCTTCAGCTGCATGGGGGACCACTAGCCCTTCCCACTCTTCCACCAGATATTGACACCTTCAACGATTTAGTATCTTCCCTTCCTTGTCTGGCCAAAGCTTTACCTTCACGATTCATGAAGAAGTTGGGCAAAATCCCTAGAGTTCCTGTGCATGCGGCCCAATCCAAATTAATGGCACTGAGAAGAGCGGATCAAGGTATAATATAATTGATCTGTTCACCAACATTTTGCAATCCCCGAGAATGCTAAACTCTTGGATTGACAAAAAATGATGGCCTCTTAGCTATCCTTCTGTGGAAGGGGGGGTTTCCACACTTTCTTATTTGAAGAAAAATCAAATCATAACCTTATCCAAGTTCAATCAATTCAGCAATGTTCAATCAATTCATGTCAATGGAGAACATGTAGGCTCCTATCTCAAGATCAAAGAGGCAAATCTCCAACACTTTGGCTACCTTTACTCTGAACCTAACCAATCTTTCAATGAGGATGTTGCAGCCATGCTTGAGCATACCCCGCACTCCATCTTCCTAGAAGATAATGAAAACCTAATTCAGCCTGTTTTTGAGGAAGAAATCTATGCAACAATCTTTTATTTTGACCCAAATAAGGCCATAGGCCTAGATGGGTTCAAAGCGCACTTTTATAGGAAAAGCTGCAACATCATCAAATTTGACCCACTCACGATGATCAATGTTGTTCACCAATAAACGCAAATGGGAGGAGGTAGAAACTCAACTTTTCTAGCTCTGGTGCCAAAAGAGGTGAATCCTTCTTCATCTTCCAGATTCAATCCAATCTCTTTATGTAATGTCTATTAGCCAACCGCTTAACATCACTTCTTCCTAAGATCATATCTAAAAAGAAGGCGGCTTGTGGAAAAAAGCAAATCATGGGCAATATAATCCTAGTGCAAGAAGCAATTCATTCTAGTAGAAACATAGGATCAACAAAGCTAGTGCCTTTGATAGAATCTACCATAAGTTCTTTTTTTATGTTGTTAGAAGTATTGTTAAAATTGGCAACTAGGGCCAAACTCCATGTGGGTCATCTTATTAATGGCAGCTGATATTTTTCTTGGAACTCTCTCATCGAGAGGTGTAGGATTGATCTAAAGATCATCCGATTCCGATAAGTATTCATGGAGATATGAATATATTTGTGTTATGGGAAATTCGTCAAGGTCGGCCAGCAACCAAAAATACCCCACTTGTGCTCAACGTTTTTAGTATAAATAAAGGTGCCTTGGATCATTTGTGAACACACTTCTCTCTTGATTTCTCTCCACTCGCTTTGGGTTTTAGTGGAAGAGAAATCTAGGTGAGGAAGCCCTAGATTTGGAGGAAAGGAGGCTGCCCTAGCCGCAGCAAGAAAGACAGGTCAGCGAGGGTTTGAAGGACGTTGGAGGTCAGCTCCAAGTGACCGAGTGCTGGAAGGAGGGTTTATCCACACTACTAGGAGAAGCCTTCTATAGGCTGTCTAAGGAAAACCTATATGCTGTCTAGAGAAGGTCTCCACAAGCCCTAGCCGCAGTCCAACAAGTGCCACAAGCTATGCCCTAGACGCAGTCAAGGAGGAGGCCAAATACAAGCCCTAACCGCTAACAGAAAGGGTCAAGGAACAGCGTGGAAGAGGGCTGCTACAGGAGGCCGAGTTTGGTGAGTCTTAAGGCTGAAACTAGGGCTGAAAGGATAGGCTGCTAGGCTGAGTAGAAGAGGAGTAAAACACTGGCTGTTTGGGCACATTTGGAGGAGGCCGTATGCTACAGCAAGGCTGTGTGGTAGGCCGCAGGCCATACCACCACAGCAAAGAAATAGCGTGGGCTGTTTTGCTGTCATATGCCCTAAGGCAGCAACCTAGTAAGGGAGGAGTTCACCTTCAGCAAGCCACAGTCTTCCAAGGTTTGTTTGGGGCAGCTTGGAGAAGATTAAGGCCACAGGTATGTGCCCTAACCAGTCTGACACTAACAGTCAACAGCAAGCAAGGTTGGACAAGCATGGATGCTGCTGCCTATGTATGAGGGATGTTAGATCTGTCTTGATGAAGGCTGTCCCATCTTCCATCCTACATAGAAAACAGAGATCCTTAACTATGAACCAATACAGTCCATGATAAGATGTGACAGCTAGGTGACCCATGAAGTTTGAATGCATACTAAGACATAGTGATAGTGCAGCAAGATGCATGGGCAGCGTGATAGCAGCAATGGTACTTGGTGTAGCAAGTACATGGTGCTGCAAACACAATGGGACAGCATGGCAAGCATGATGCAGTAAGCACATTGGGACAGCAGTATGTTAAGCAAGGTGCAGCAAGCACATTGGGACAGCAATGGTACATGATGCAATACAGTGATGGGTACAGTCATGATTGGTAAAGCATGATGAGATGCAGTAGAGTAATGATGGGTGCAGCACGGTGAGGTGCTGCACATGGACGAAATGCAGCACGGTGAGGTGATGCACATGGACGATGATAGGTGAAGGAGTGACCTTGAAGAATCAGTTGAAGCAGCATGTCTTCAACTGATCTCATGTAGAGATGATCTATTCTCTTATCTAGAAAGTCAAAGTGTTGACTTTTGTTGTAAATGTACTATCTCTCTCTCTCTCTCTCTGCTGAACTATTGAAGAACATAGAAGAAGAATTGATCAAGGGATTCCCCACATTGGGGTTTGTCCCTAGCTAGTGCCACATCTTGTGTCCTCTTGTCTTGGCTTGTCTTCTATGATTTATGTTTATGTTCTATCCGCAGTTTACTTTAATGCTGATGTGATTGCTAAACTGGAAAAGGTATTGAGCTAACTGTGAAAATTGAAATAAATTGCTCTAAGCATAGAACATACCTAAAATTAACAAATATTGTATTTGAAGAAGGAATAATCAACTGGATATGTGCATGTATTAGGAATCCTTGGATCTCGCCTTTGATCAATGGAAAATCTGCAGGGTTCTTTAAAGCTTCAATAGGTATCTGTCAAAGATGCACAATTTCTCCCCTCCTATATATTATAATCGCTAAATAACTTAGTCACAAATTGGAATATGAGAAATCAATGGGGCAGCTTCTAGGCATTAGATTTGTTCGTGGAGTCAAAAGCATCAATCATGGCCAACTTGTTGATGATTTTCTGATGCTAGGAGGAGCTTTGGAAATTATTGCATCTTGGTTTCAATAAGTCCTTCAAAGTTTCTTAATGCCTCTGGTAGGCAAGTCAACACAAAGAAGAGTCACCTCTATGCTTGGAATATCAACAGTGAATCACAAGCTACATTATTCAGAGTATTGTGCTTTCCAATTCAAAACGATAGTCTGCATTCCGCTATTTGGGCATTCTGATTTGTCTCAAACCCTTCCTGCATCCCTCTTTGCTTCCCCTCCTTTTCAAACTCAAGAATAAATTCTCACAATGGGAAGACCAATGGTTAAACCAAGCAGGGTGGTTAATCTTATTGAAATCTATTATTTTAGCTCTCCCCATATTTCAATTCTCATCTCTTCTGGTGCCCATTAGGGTCAGGAATGCCATTGCTTAAGAACTTTGAAAATTCCTTTGGTAAGGAGGGAAAACAAACATAAAAAGATACCACTTCGTAAATAGGGAGTGGTTGGCACTCCTAAGAGTCATGGAATCCTGGGGATCAAAGATTCTTCCTTGATGAACATTGCCCATTTGACCCAAACTTTTTTGGCATCTTATCACAAAGCAGAGTGACTGGTGGATGCAGGTTCTACATCAAAAATACCTTGGAGGAGATAGAAGGCCTTGTTTGGAGCTTTCCTCTCAACCAGAAGGGGATTTTCAAATATGGAGACTTCTAGTTGCGGTTCTTCCTCTAATCAATTCCCAGATTAGATAAATCCCTGGCTGTGGGTTGCAAATTAAAATTTGGGAATAAAGTATTCTAGGCAGCCCCCACTCCCCTCCCCTTTGAGGCTCATTCATGCCCTTATTCCCCTTCGGGATTGGATGGCTAATAATGGGAAGAAAACTCTCTTCAATATCTCAAGCTAGGCACCCAATGGAGATTGAATTGGGATGGAATTTTGGGAGCATTCCCTCCCATCTACAACCATTATCACACCTTCAATCTTCAAAATTAGCAAGATGTGCTATGACTCATGAGACACAAAAATGATGAAGATTCTAGAGGATGGGGAGACTCAGACTCCGGAGTATTCAATGCACAAGGGATATGAATCTCTCCTCTATCCCAATGGCCTTCCTTCTAAATCTGGAACCTAAAAACAAATTTGGTTCACAGAAGGCTTCCAAAAATCAACATTTTCTGTTGGATTCTTGCACATAAAAAACTCCTCACTGCTGAAAACCTCACAAGAAGGGGCATCCAAGGGCCTTCAATCTGCACTCTTTGCCATGAAAATAGTGGATCCATCTCCCATTTATTTTTGTCATGTAATTTTACCAAGCAGGTATGGACAACCACTCTAAAAGATCTAGCTCCTAGAATCCAATAGCCAACACACATCCTTAAAAAAAATTACTCGTGGCCCAAAGCTTACATGGGATCTTTCATAAGAAAACCCTTTTTTAAAAGGGTTTGCAAAGCCCTCCCCAAATTCATATGTTGGAAAGTTTGGCTGGCTTGAAATAGAGCTACCTTTCAAGAGGATCATTCCCAGACCATGATTGTAGTAGAAAAAAGCAATTTCCTTGATCTCTAAATACCTCAACACCTAGAACCTTAAATTTTTTCAACGACGAGGTCTAGACCGATAAGAAGAAAAATGGTTCTCCAAGTTTAACTTAAAAATCTCTAACCCATCCCTCTCTTCTCCCTACAATATTTGGCAACTAAGAATACCTCATGAAGAGTTTGATCACTAGTTGAGATCTCAACAATGGTATGTTCTCTGTTTTGATGGGGCTTCCAAGCATAATCCAAGGGTAGCAGGTGCAGAGGGGAGGTGCTAGTGCACCCTGAAGGACAAGAAGAAATAGCCTTTTCCTGGAGCCTAGGCAAAGCCTCAAATAACCAAGCAGAGGCCTATGCAATAATCAAGAAATCAAATAAGCGTCTGCATTAAACATCAACAAGTTAAACATTGTGAAAGACTCAACCCTGATAATCAGGCATCTCCAATTTAACTCTCTCTCCTCAAACTCCAGATTAATTTGAACTTTCAAACAGATTCACCTTGCTCCAAGTTTAGTGTTGGAATTCCACACCCTTCAGGTGCTTAGACAACACAACAAAAGGGCTGACAAACTAGCAAATCATGCCATGAGAAACAAGGAAGGCAATCTAAGAAAAAAGAGAGGGAATTCCATTCCCCAATCCCCTAAGTATGGCTCATATGGCTGCTGTCACGCTAACTCATATGGCAGCATTGTGGCTCACATGGATAGAACACATGCATCTCAATTGTTTAAAATCTAATTCACATCATTTCCATTCACTCCTCCTCGCCCTTTGTATCTGGCATCATACTCTTCGCAACAAGAAAATTCGAGTGTGCAATTAGTTATGACATCTATTCAACAGGTTAATCCAATGTTGTCAGATCCACCTCATTCAGTCATCTCCTTGCTCGTGCACTTCTCTGTGGATTGGGAAGAGGTAGAAAGTCATTCTCTGGACTTGCCATTGCCAGCACCTAATCGTGGCTCTTCAATCAGCACCTGGCTGCTCTGTGGTCTCCCTGCTCTCGCCCTCTGAGAATTGGGGGGATGTGGGGTTTTCTCCAGTCTGGCTTGTGCTCCGTGGTCCAACCTTTCAAACAGCTCCAGCGTGGTCGCACACACAGCCAAATCAAAAGATACCTCTGCATCTTTAGAGTAATATGGACCACCTCCAACTGCAGCATTCCCAACTGGCAGCTCAATGGTCCACCACAATGGACATATTGATAAGTTAGCATCATCAACTTCAAAGGATGGAGGATGATATTAGTGCACTCAGAAGCCAAATTGAGTAAATGAAGCTCTCAGGCCAACCTGGTTCCTAGTCTTCCTCTTCTTCAACAAATTGTGTTAGCTCTCTTCCTCCTACTCCTCCTCTTGATCTAAATATAGAACCTCAGACTGTTTCTCCCCAAGATCAAGTCAGCAATCCCACTTACTAGTAGTTATATGCAAGTCAAAACCTATCTTATCTTGGGCATTTTTTAAATTATATTTACAACTGGGAACAGTGCTTATGTTGTAATTTTGCTGATATATTGTACAAAAAGTGGGCCTCTAGCCCTGTCAGATGAACTCAGCCAGAAGGTAAATTTTGATGTCCCTGGATGCAAGATGAACATTAATACAAAATTCTTGGTTATGGTTAAAAAAATTGTCATGCTCTAAATGTTAAACCAATGAGAAAATATTTTTCTTTGAAAACTAGTGGAATATGGGCATCAGTTTGGATCAGTGTTGCAAACATTTCGGTTTTATTGTGAAATCGCGATTTTTTGGCCTAGACAATGTTTGCCAAATTTTACCAACATTTTGGTGGTATCTTAATTTTGCCGATGTTTGCAACATTGGTTTGGATAGAGAGCATGCAGATTTCCCCAACAACCATTGAGGGGCGTCTCCGATATCTCCCTGTTTTTGGCAAGTAATGTCTAGGGAGACGTGGGGAAACTCCCCACATGTAATTACAGACTTCCCCCTGCAGCAATCAACACCCAAGGGATGATGAAATACAGGGAACTTGTCCCCCTAAGGTGGGGTCAACTTCCCAGGCAACATTGTCTGATAGGTAGGGCATAACCATAAGGCACAAGACAGGGCTAGATCAATCTCCAAAGATGAATTGAAATGAGGGCTATGATGGTTGTTTATGGCATGCAACAGTTAGAGCTTTAGACAAGCTTTGGCTAGAATTTTCTTCCTCAAGACCAAGCATATAGTCTCTGAAGATTTTAAAAGAGCTAAAATGATGTATTTATAACTGAGAGACACTTATCTTAGAACTTCTAAAGGATTACTTGGACAACTTTCTTCTAGAAATTTCTTTATCATCTCACAAGATGGCTTTCCCCACCAATTCCCTTCAGGTGAGTGTTTCAAAACGTGAAATCTAAGATGCACATCCCAGAATTACAAAGAGAAGGTCACACATGCTAAAAATGATGTACTTATAACTGAGAAACACTTATCTTTGAACTTCTCAATGATTACTTGGACAAATTTCTTCTAGAAATTTCTTTATGGTCTCACAAGATAGCTTTTCCAACCAATTCCCTTCAGGTGAGTGTAATCACTGTAATGAAATGTGAAATCTAGCACGCACAACCCAGAATTACCAGGAAAAGTCACACATGTCTTAAGTCACATTAGAAAGAAGTATAATATTGTGTTAACAAATCACACAAACAATTAAGAGGGCTGCCCTTCCCAAATGTTCCCAACATTCTCAGCAAGCATAAGGTTAGGAAACCCATCAAAAATGAGAAAAAACCCATCAGCCCAATGCATCTTTAGATATTTGAGTTATTAGTTTCTTACATGCATCTCCATTCTCCAATGCATATTAACAGATTTCATTAAGCTACAAGATTTATTTATACGTTAGTGTTAACACAACCATATTCCCTTCATTACAAGGCAATTTATTAGGCTTTTACGTACTTCTCCATTCTTGAATGCACATTATCAGACTTCATCAAACTACAAGCTTTTTCAATACCTTAGGGGTAACAAACCGCATGCCCTTCATTACATCGTAATTTTATTATGCATTTTGCTAAAAAAAACTGCAACCAACTAGTGGAACTCTTTAAACTAAAGGAAAAACCACTCACTAATTCACCGAATAGCCTTGCATGGAAAGAACTGAATAAAAACGAAAAAGGAAAAGGTGACAATATGAAAAGACCAAAAAGAGCCTTCTTTCATAATTTTAGAATAATTTTAAAAATGGCCATGGTATTTCTTTGCTTAGATGTTATTGAACACCTAGAGGAGACAAAAAGAATTGGATTAAATACCTGCAACTTTTCCAATGTTTTTGACAAAGAAGTGAAGATCCATAGAATAAAGAAAGAATCCAAAAACGCAACTGGTAAGACAAGAAAAAGCCTCGCCTTCCCTGAAAGATCATTAACATTCCCAACATTTTCCACAAGCTCCAGTGCCTCTGAAGCAAAAAAGTAGATTGCTCCCAGAAGGATCACTTTAGATGTAAGTCCACCAAGTGTTGGTCTTACCACACCATAACCCATGGAAACCACAAGAAGAAGAAGGCGGGATACAGTCTTCTTAACAGCTCCGAATGTAACTGCCCAAATAGTGATATCCATAGGCCTGTGTCCAGTAGCGTTAAAATTTGCATATTCAAAATACAACATAGCCATTTCACACATGCCAAGAGCAATTACTATGGTAATACAGTTTTGAAGCTGTAATATATCTTTCCAAAAACGGACATACTGGAAAAACCAGATGAGTCCAAGCATAAGATAAGCCAATGACATGAAGCCATAAAATTTCAAGAACGGTGCCATCCTCCCAGGCAAATAACCCATTGGACTCTTCCAGATGGTTTCACCATTGATCGATGTACCTTTAAGCTGGGGGTCACAAAACATGAAGTAAAGGTTGTACATGCCCGTTTTTGTGATTGGGATCATTTCTGGTGTCATTCTTGTCACATCATTATTTCCCTGGAAAAAGATTTGTACGCGCTTTGGCCAATCTTGATCATCAGAATGGTGGATAATGATTTGCCCTTGTTTACAACCATCTGCATCAGCAAGATCACGTGTGCAGCAGAGAGCAGTAGAACTAACAGACGTGGAACCCCCAATCTTATCCCTGTCCTTAATTTCAAACACTATTGCTTCAATAAGTCCTGTATTATGCTCCATTTCTTCATGTCGTGATGCAGACTCTTTTGTCCTTTTGAAACTGATAGACTCAAATCTGCCAGGCAAATTCCACCAAGTAAGAAAACTAGTCTGATGAAAATTCACAGTAAAAATTATCAGTTCACAATCCAGTCGAGCAGATAACAAGGCAAGTAAGCAACAAATAGATGATCTTCTTGAACCCCTGAACCGGAAGATGAGTAAGTTTGAGAATGAACATAATGAATACTTGAAAGTAATTTCAACTGGCAAACACTACTACAAAGCTGTCATATCGCAATGTGAGAAGCACTCCACCTGTGCTCAAATATCCTAACATAAGTTCCGTAAATGAATCTAAGGTAAATGCAATTTCTCGCTATTGCAAAGCCTAGGTACCAAAGGGGCTATGACACAGACCATTGCTTCTAATATTAGAAGAGGATTTTTATGGACCCAGACATTTCATCTATGCTTGGCATAATCAGACAAACGATTTAGGTAGAAATATGGAAAGTTATTGGCAAATAAACCTTTGGAATATTTTAGCTGCCCAGCCCATGCCAAAATAAACGAATACTTTGTATCCATACCATGACAATAGAATCTATTCTGAAAAGCCACAAGACATAACTGAGACTTGAAAGGGTTAATCGCTAATGAGATAAACTTTTAAAGGTTTATTTTCCCATGTCATCCAATTGCATTCATCATTAAAAAAGGATAATGCAGAGTGCGGTAGAATCCATGTTGTGCCCATTATTAGTTTGCTGACTTAACAAACATGAAATACAATATAGATTATTTGAAACCCCATAAGATAATGTTGTTTACAGGAACGACCAATGCAATAAATCTGGATATAATAGCAACAATTCCTCTATCGTGAAATGTGTTGCAGTTTAATGGAAACCTTGCCTCATGCATTCTATCCCTTTCACTTAATCCAGTCATATAGTGCAGAAAGCAAGAAGAAGAAAGAATTTCCAAAGCAATCTTTTAATACTGTGCCTAATTGATATACTTGGCTAAAAACAAATACAAAATGTAAGCATTGATGGCACAATTTGCTAATTTGTTTGACTGCAATTTTGCATGTTAGTTAAAGATGCCACTGACAAAGCACGCTTTCTATTTCAATAACAGAATGGCACAAGTTTATTAGAGATTTGTCCGTTTTGGAAAGACATTTATGAGAAATATTGATCTCATTCCCATGATTCAGACTGTAATTTCTGCATGAATTTTAACCTTGATCTGGGTGCTTGTAAATATAAAACCATGCCAAAAGAGCAAACTGAGGTCTTCTGCGAAGCACTCAGGATCCATTGAATAAGCATGTGTCCACCATGGAGAAGTTAAACACGCCATTGCACTTGTAAATGTTAGTGGCTAGCCCCGTAGTTTTAAAAACCAGCCCAGTTTGAACCAAACCGGTCAAACCAGCCGGTTGGATAGGTCCAGGGGCCAAACTGGCCGGTAACAAACCAGCACAATACTACAAACTGGTTGAAACCAGTCGGGACCAGCCAGTCCTGTCCTGAACCATTCATGCACCAGTCATGCAGTAAAAATCTAACTCCGGAATCTTAAACCTAGTTGAAACCAGTCGAGACCGGCCAGTCCTGTCCTGAACCAGTCATGCAGGAAAAATCTAACTCCGGAATCTTAAACCTAAACTAAAAACCTAAGTCTACCCTAACTATGTTGGCAATCAATGGTAATTTTAAACGCTTAAAGTAAAAGTATTTTTTTCTTAAATTTTTAACATTACCATTAATTGTTTCAGGATGTTTGAGTGGTTCTAACCTTAACAGACTTCATATGGAGAAAGTATAATTTCATATCCCACCAATATTTAGGATTTTCACAATTTTAGGATTGGTAGAATTGCAACATTTTCATTGAATTCTATCATGTATAAGGCTATGGGATTGGCATTTATTCAAGAGCATGAAGCCCTTTATGTACATTGATGTTGGCACTATTAATTGTTGAACTCCTCTGATGTTGATGGTATTGATTGTTGAACTCCTCTGCCATGGTCTTAACAAGAATGTAACCCTTCAACTCAAACCAAAATAATCGGTTTGGTATGTTTAGCATTTTCTACCATATTATAAGATTGAGGAACTCGAAAAGTCTGAAAACTCTAAGCCAGACGACGTTTATGTAGCTCCTGCTAATGATCCCATTTCTAGTAGTGGTGATGAGATTGATGAGTGATCATGTTGATTAGTGATTTGTCGTAGGCCAATGGCCCAGTACCTTGTATCATGGTTCTTGGACTCTAGAGGCCATTTAAGGCCTCACTGATTATGTATTGTGTTGTTGATATGTACTGCACTCAGTGCCATTTTGATATATTCACCCTTACATGGTATATGGATGAGCAAACTTTGCATATTTTGTCTCTAAAGGTTTGGAACCCTAAAATTATTTTTAAAAATAATTATTTCATGTATTTTTTTAAAAACCAATTCACTGAATCCAGTTCAAACCATGGTTTGATAGGTGGCTGGTTCAAAGAATGGTTCCAGTTTTTAAAACTTTGGTTAGCCCATACTTACAAACCAAAGCAGGGTCTTCAGTGAGGCACTTATGTTTCACTGAACAAGTATGCATCCCCCACGAGGAAGTGAGCTTGCAAGGTGTAGACGTGATTATCCCAACTAGGCCCAACTGTATGCTCGTCAGAAAATGCCCACTCACAGCACATTTTTTAACATTTGGATGCCACTTTCTACAGCCAAATAAATTGGGAGATTTTGAATTTATATTTGATCAGTCTATTTCTTACTTTGCAATGCATTTTGTTAGCTATTTGATTAAACATATATCAAAATAAGGGCCACCTCATTCTACTTCATAAATTAAGGCAGGTTCCATACTAGAATCTGGCTGGTTCGCACTGCACTCCGCTATGGTTTTTGTTTATATTAAATTGGCACAAACCACACTGTCTAAACAAATCAAATAAACAAAAAATTGCCAAACATAGGTGGGAAGCATTGCTCCAAATAGCCCCAAAGAAATAAGAGAATAACTCCAAATAACCCAAACTGGTAACAACGTCAAACAATCATATACATCTGGGTGTAAATGACTATAATAACCTCCAACACCTAGCCAACGCATCATTCACTTATGCAAGTGAATCCTTCTATTGGTTAGAGGGTCACACATAAGTCAAATAAAGTTGAACTCAATCCTGCACAGTTTGCTGCTCTCAGTGCTCTGTTAATGTATCGCTAGAGATACTTTAAGTAATTTATTCTGGCTTCCATTAAGTTACTCCAATGCAGTTAATTTGATCAAATTTGTCTGAAATACTTCCCTGTGTGATATGGGCATAAGGGACGCTTATAGAATTGTATCTATAAGTAAATTAGCTTAACTATTTCCAAATAGAGAGACTAAGGGGCATTTCAGGCTGGCTTACTTATTCTAGAATCTAAATTTGAATAGATTAAAGCCATGGAACTTCCGGCAATTACAAACAAATCAACATAAATCTCTTTTAACTCAAATATAATAATCACTGAGAGGAATCAAAATAAACAAAGATTTAATTCTCTCCATGCTTAAAAGATGCAGAGATGAGATGGATCTATGCTACTTTATTTTATTATAGAATTTTATAATTATCGTGGTCGTTCTTTTTTAGTTTTTCATTATTAAAGTTGGTTATTATTTAAAAAGTTTTACAGAAACCGGACTTTAATTTTTTTCAATATAATTTATTATATTACAGATATGAAATATCTACCTGGGACATAGATGCACCTCTCTACTCTCCGTGCAATTATTTTCAAGTACATAACTTCCAGCAATTTAAAATGTCCAGAGATGCTTTTATAGCCCACGTTTTTTACAGAATTCAATTAAAATTAGCTGGATATAGCTTGATAGAAGTTAATGTAAAAAGTAACTAAATTTATTTCCAATCCATAGTGCAGCAGCTTAGCTAAAGAGATTCTATAAGAAGAACTTCTCAATGATAGAAAAGGACAGCCTGTCTAAATAGCACTATATTACAGTGGCAACCTATAAGACATGTGAACCAGGGCTATATTACCAGAAACAGGAAAAGAATGAGAAACGGGACTAGAGGATTTTGTGGGATAAGAAATGTGATTCACCCCTCGCAAAGCATATATTATGCATATGAAATGAATTAGTACTTTGCCATTGCAATGTCAAGAAGAGAATGGTAATGAGAATAGAAAGGGAGTGGAAAGAGAAACTGGTCTCCTGATCAGATGTCTAGTGACATAGAACAAGAGCATTTCCTGCTACTTTGAGAAAAGAAGAATAAATAGAAATGAAGTCAGAGTCTAACTTGCCCGGATGGCGTTTGTTCAGTGGTGAGAGCAATTAAGTATCGAGCCGTCTATGATGGTTCCATTCATGTTGCGGTCTACCCCACCCAGATGATATGAATTTCAAAGGGATGAGGCTGGGTTACAGTTGCTGGTGATTTTGGTGGAACAGTTACACTTCCGACATGGCATCTACGCTGAAGCCAAAGAAAGTCCGCTCTGTGCTGTGCAACTCCACAGGTCGCGTTTCTCAAAACACCTCCAACCCCGAAAAATAGGTATGTCCACTTACCTTAATAAAATTGCTTGGAAGAACGATATGATCAGTAGCAAGCGAATCAAAGAGATTTTGTTTTAATTTGTGGCCATGAATCTGACTAAATTTTATCCAACTTAGCGAAAGGTAGAGCCATATATCAGTAGCAAGAGAATCAAAGAAAGTTTATTTTAATTTGTGGCCATGAATCGCAGTAACTTTTATGTGACTTGGTGAAATACACATATATCCGTTAGGCCATAGCTTGGTGATTGGGATGAGGGACAGGTCCAAATCATGGCAGTTGCAGAACCTTTGTGTCAGAAGCAACGTGTTTGAACTGCAGGAGTTATTTCCCCTCTTTCCACAAAGGGGTTTAACGCATATGAGATTTATGAAATTGTTTTACGTGAAATTGTTAAACATAAATTGTTAATTCAATCTCTTTCCACCATAAGGGCAAGCTGCAGATAAATATTAAAATACCCAAGCCTTTTGACAAATTGCGTTGATGAACTTTGTAAGTTCAACTTAAACCACAATTATTGAAAAAAAGGAAAAAGAAAACTCAGAGGGGTATAAGATAGAGAATGGATGAGAATAGAAATGGCGATTTTTTTGAAAGGGGGGGAATTTTGGGATTGATTTAACCTACTTGATAAATGACTTGGCTGTGGAATTTGTGCCCGTACTGTTTGCAGTGGCATAAATCCCCTCGCTTCCGCCATAAAAGAAGAACGAGTTCCCCTGTGAAGAAAATCTGCCATTCTTATATTCGTGAATTGAAGCATCCACCTCCAAGACTAACCCTGTTAAGACGAACAAACCCACAACAGCTCTCCAAGCCATCTGATCGGCTTTCACCATATTTGTACAAATGTGTTTCAGTGCCCCTTTGCGAAATCCACTGCAGTGATCAGATCACAGCTCTACCGCAAATAATCACTCGCCATAAGGTGGTTAAGGTTGTGAAATGAAGCAAAATTCAATGATAGAATGCCATGCACGAGTCGCAAGAAAATACAGTTGGGCGGTGTCGACGATGGCTATGGATGGGTCGACTAAAGAAGAATCCATGGAATTCTGATAAGGAGAAAATTGTTGACTTTTTCGCCATTTTCACACCAATCCACCCCAGAGGTACTGGGGATATCAATTTTGTAGCCCCTGGTTTGCCGGCAAAGTAGTTGGCCAAACCTCGTTTTTGATTAATTATTTTGATTAGGAGCTCGCGAAGTTCGATGTTTCGAACTAACAACCTTAAATTATATCGATCTATTTAGTAAACGAGGGAAACCCTCAACCTTGGAGGCTTGCCATAAATGTCATTATAAATATATAATACTTTCAAAACTTTGATATAGGAAGGTTTATGTCCAACATCTGGTTTTCACTTGCATTTATGGCAAGGTTGGTGCTTCTTAATTTGTTTAGTAGGATAATGTTAAAAGGAGTTTATTTTCATTATTGATTTGTGTTAGGGGAATTCATGTAAGGGGATGAATAGAAAGAAATTATTTTTAACGTCTACGAGGCTAAAGATAGTTTATGGAACAGAAGATTGCTTCTTCATTTGCTTGATGTATTCGGCCCTTTTTTCGTGAAGCTTCAAAATAAATTCTCTTAGCTTCTCGACAAACCACTCGCTAAATAGATTATTTTAAGAGCTAGTTGCCAGCATATCTACATAACTTGTCATGTTATCTTTGAAGGCCTCACAGTCTAAAATGAAATGTTTTTTTGTTTCCACTTTTCTTGAAGAATAAAAAATGCATACTCTTTCCTACCACACTTCCTTTGGCTTTTTCCAGCGCCCTGTTTCACAACGGAATTATGAGAATTAGTCCTTAACTGAGCAATAAGACTTTTGGCTCTCGAAGAGATATTGGCCTCTATGTATGCTTTTGGTTGACTATGAGTGGGATTAAACACTTCAATATAGTAATTTTTCTTTCTTCCTAGCTCCTTATCCCAAGTACGCTTGTGAAACTCTTCAATAACAAAAGCTTTTATCTCTTTGTTGTTTATGGGACACACATTCAAGTCAATACCCCAATTACTAAACTATTTGTTATTTTGTTGCATCCAAGTTTTTTTGCTCTTGCACAATCTACCATTAAAGACAACCTTAAGCCATCTACCCTCTTCCATTTGCTCAATTTTTTTTAAATACCTTATGACTCGCACCATAGCAATTGCTTCAATAGGAGCAGTCCCTATTTCACTTAACAAGATATCATAAGGAACTGCACTTTTAATCTTATATTTGTTTGTAATCAAACGCTTCTGAATTTTCTCAATTTGTCTCCACTGCATGTAGAATGTACTGCTAGCCCATGGTTCACAACCATAGAGAACCACCGAATCACTAGAAGCCCAAAAAGAGTTTGAGTGGTTTTCCAGTCCCATAACTCTGCCTCTCTGCACCTATTTTGAAAAGCATAAAATGCTTTCCACCCCCCCAAAGTTCTTTTCTTTCTACAACCATTCTAGCTTAGATTTTTGTTGAAGTCAATTCCGAGGTATTTGTAATCCGCAACTTATTCCATAAATGTTGCCTTCAAAGTAGAACTTATGCTAGTTATGTTTTCTTTTCTTAGAAAAGACCACTACTTTTGTTTTGTTGATATTGACTTGCATCCCCACACTTCTACAAAAATGCTCAAGGGATAGTAAGTGCTCTTGCAAACCAAGAGCCAATTTAGCAATCAGAATAAGGTCATTGGTATACAAAAGAAGCCTTATAACAAACTTGCCCAAATAGATACCATTACCCCCTTGCGAATTTAACCACTCCTCAAGCTTGTTGATATATAAACCAAAAAAGGTAGGAGACATTGGGCAACCGTGCTTGACCCCGATATCATTTCTAAAACTCTCAAAGATGCCCGTTGAAGTTCTAATTTGACTTTCACCTCTTCATACAGCCTATGCACAGCATAGAGTAGTGGGAGAGTTTTGTTTCTTCAACATAATTGTATTACATTATTATTATATTTTTATTTGTGATGGTGTGTGGTGAGATTCTTTATTATAAGAATAAATAAATAAAAATATTTTATTGATTATCAATTTTTTGTTATTTTTTCATGTTTTAATTTGATTTTTAAAGGTTTAAGTTTAAATTAATTTGAATTCGATGATACATTATAAGAAATATGTCAACACGTTTTGAACCATCCAATGTGATTCGTAAGGACAAGATGACTTTCACCGAAAGTCTTCTTATATTCAATTTATGGATCACAGAAGCCTTAATTTAGATTTTAAATTAATTATTATGTTTAATTTTAAATGTTAATAAAACTTTGTTTTAATCATTTTAAATAGGAATTAATTCAGATTTTAAATGAATTGTTATGTTTAATTTTAAATGTTAATAAAACTTTGTTTTAATCATTTTAAATAGGAATTCAAATAAAGATATTGAAAATTGGAACCCAATTTTTGGAATTAGGCTTATAGCAAATTATTGAAAGATGATTATAATTTTTATTTTTCATAAAGGGATTAGGTATTTTTATTCAAATTATGAATACGAATTAAAAAAAAACTTCATTATTATGATTTTATTAAAAATTTAACATTATTTGCATCCCATGGTGGGTGTCCCGATACAAGTATGATAGAGTTAATGGTTTATTGGCAAAGGAGAAGGTGGGAGGGAACGACACTCTCCATTTGGCACACAACCAATGAATTTGATTTGAAAGGTGTTGTCGCCACACCCCATCATACCACTCATATTCAAGGAATTTGTAGTGAGAATGCATGTTGATTACTCATTGGAGAACCAACAATTCCACAGAGGCTTTGAGTACTAGTCTATTATGGAGGATGCAAGAATAAATTATAGCAAGGATACATGGATTAGCGTTGGGATATGAGGTCCAAAGGCTACTTAGAGCTTTGAAGGTCAAGGACTCTAAGAGGAGGATGAGTCATTGTCTTTCCACTCAATATTAAATCAGGTGTTTCCATTCCACCCCTGGCTTATTTCTTGTTATTTTGTCTACTTTAATTTCTGTAATTCCTCAATTCAATGTCTTTTTCCTTGGTGGTGGGTTATCCTATGGTCGCATGCTTTGCGTGAGGTGGGCATTTTTCAAAGAAAAGTGGGTTCCCTTTTGTGTAACTTAGTGTTGGTAGTGTTAGAATGTATGCAATTTGGTACTCTTAGATCTTCCTATTCATGGTTTCCTAGAGGTTCTTTTTCTCTCTGTCTGTGTGGATAGACTCTAATCCACCTCACTACCCTTTCCTCTTAGTTTTATGTGGACTTCCAGTTTCCCTGCTTTTGGTCTTGCTCTCTGTCTTGATTTAAATTATCCTCAAGTAAGAACTCACGAAGTCATCTCTTGTTTCAAGGCATGCAACAATTTAGAGGTCAGTGGTCACAATCAGGTCCTCTTGCATATTTCCTCTTTAGGGTGTCTTCGCAAGAGTTCCACTCTAACGATCTCCCCAATTCCCTCTCTTGGTCATTTGGTTATATGTCAGGTGGTGGGATCTCTATATCAGTTTTCTCAGCTCTCCTTAGGCTAGATTTCATCTCCTTGATACCTCAATTTTATTATGGTGAGAAGTAAGAAAGACAAAAGCCATGGGGGGTGACAAGAGGGTTCAAGGCCCTCCATTGTGGCGGTTTGTAGCTTGGGAGGTACTCCAAACCCTAGGGTACAGGGTTGTGGAGGAATTTGACCCACATGGGCTTTGTGGGCAAGAGTACCCAAGCTATGGGCTTTGCACCCAAAGTTGTGGGTGTGAATCCATGAGGAGATTTGATGACTTGGCACTTGGATATGATAGAGCACCCTCATAGGAGCAAGAGGTTGCTTCAAGCACCAAGAGAGCCCTTGTCATTGTGTAGAAATAATTTTTTATGTGTTTCAAGTGCGTAAATTGTATAAAGTTCCAAGTGAGCCTTAATTAAGGAGACCCTTCTTGAAGGGTTAGATGTTAACCTGAGGAAAAGTATAAAAAGGTGAGAGGAGAGACCTCATTACACACATCACTAAGATTTATTTCATCATAATGAAGGAGCATCTTGTTTGAGGCAGCCGCAGCCATAAGGAGGCCTAGTGAAGTTAATGAGAGGCCCCGTTTGACATGTTTCTTCTTGTGACTGTTGGGCCGAGTTGGTGACAGCGAAGGACAAAGGATAATCTAGGCACACGTTTGGTGGTTCTTCTTCTCTAAATAGGGCCAAAGACAACATATCTGTTACAGGTAGGGTCGAGTATTGTTTGAAGTATTGGATTGTGGTTAGAACAGTTGCAAATAAGGCCGCATGTACCTAGAAGTATAGCGTTGGTTGGACAACCTTGTAGGAGGGAGAGAGAAGCACTTTGAGGACTGGTTGAGGGTTGGTCTGGTGACCTAACCAGCCTAAAAAACTACAAAGCAAGTGTGCTCAAGCCGAGTTACAAACAACTAGAAGAAGGAGCCTTCAAGAGGTATGTATGCTAGTCGAAGTTGATGAATTTAGCAGGGTGATAGTCCAAATTTCGACATTGTTTGTTTGGACATCTTGTGGTTGTTAGGAGGGAAGCAAGTAGGTGTTCAGAAGTGCCCTAAGTGCATACCATGGAGGACTATAGGTCTACTAGAAGAGGCAGGGATTTGGAGGTTAGGGGTTAACTATTTGAAGGAAAAAGAAGCCAGCCAAATGGACCAGTAATTGAGCCCAAGTTTGTTGAAGAGAAGGACATCTTGTGATGAAATAGGGAAACCATCCATGCCCTAAGTTTGTCTTCATTGGAGCAAAATAGGAAGGTAATAGTGGGAAGAATTCCCTAACTGTTGAGGAGCAATAGTGGGTAGTCTAGGAGTTGTTCGCAGATGGAGTTGTGAACAACTCACAAGAAGACCTTATGTGTTGAATCATTTGTGGACTAATGATCAGCTAGAGGGCATATTAGTGAGTCATGTTCAGTGACCTAAAGGAGCAAGATTTATTGATAGAGGCAATGATGCATATTAGGAGTAGATGGACCAACAGATGTGTTCAAAGTATGACCAAGTGGAGTTGTGATGGTGCACTACATCAGCTAGTAGGCAATTTGTATTTTGTTTGGGGTAGACTGGTTGCCATAGTTATTGACACCAAACCCTAGATTATATTCTTGTATCAATGATTATATGAGGGCCATGATCCATGGTACGTGAGCCCTAGATAGTTGTATTACAATTTGTCAATATAACAAAGTTGGGTTGTTGAAAATTGTAAAAAGTTGTATATTTGTGCAGGTTTTGATTTACTGTTGTATTTATTCTATTGTGGAAATTAGTTTGTTGTGGCATTTGAGTTGTTAGTGTCAGAGAATGTAAGACCCTAACCTAGACTCACCATTGTCATGGAAAAACAACATGGTATCAGAGCTACTTTGAAGGGTCAGTGAATCAAAGTGTGCATAGCGAGTACAAGTCAAGATGGAGTTGGTCACATTATTGTTGAAGGAATAATAACAAATGTCAAAGATGTTGGTTGGTTTGCGATATGAGGACAGGTTGGAAGGGTTTTCCAACTATAGTCCATGGAAGGAAAAGATCAAGTTGGTTCTGATGGTGAATAGGATCTGGAACTTTGCTGAGAAAGAGATCAAGAAGTCGAACGACCCTAAGGAGCTGGAAGTGTACAAAGAGATGGATACGAGGGCCAAGTTGATCATCCTAGATGGTGTCAAGGATCCTTTGATACCCCGTATGTTTGAGAAGAACATTGCCCATGAGATGTGGAAATCTATTTAGGATTTGTTCCAGAATAAGAATGAGAACCGGTAGTTGGCATTGTAGGATAAGTTGAAGGCCACCAAGATGACAGGGGTTGAAGGAGTGGCTTCGCATCTAACGAGATTTTCTCAAGTTCGAGATGAGCTTGCTGCCATTGGAGTAACTATTACAAATTATGAGATGGTGAGGATTTCTTTGAAGGGGTTTACTCCATAATGGAATTCGCTCATTAAAGGGATTGTTTCCATAGAGAAGCTACCAAACTGGAATAGGATATGGAATGACTTCATTCAGGAAGAATTGTGAGGCAATGATCTTCATACAAAGAAGAAGGCTTTTGATGATGACATGGCTCTTACAGCAAGGATGAAGGGCAAGCAAAAGAAGGAATTGTGTAAGTTGAATGTTTCAATTGTGGCGAGTATGGTCATTATTCAATGAAGTGTCCAAAGAAGAAGTAGGGAGATGGTGAGAAGAAGGGGAGCCAGGTTTCAAGTGTCGCCACTTCTACCGAGATAGATGACCTCTCTAGGAGATTGAAGAGTAAGGATTTTACTTTGATTTCTGATTTCTTTGAGGGTGCCATTGACGAGGCTGCATGGTATGTGTACAATAGTGCATCGAAGCATATGACAAGTTCGCAAGATGTGTTTGAGACTCTAGTTAAGTGGGACTCAAAGTTTCACATGGTGGTGGGCTACAAGAGTCATAAAGAGCTTAGAGGATAAGGTGTCGTGTCATTCATAATGGAGTCAAATTAGTTGGTGCAAGTTCAAGTTGTATTCTATGTACCACAAGTCAAATATAATGTATTGTTTGTCTCAATGATCAAGCATAAGGGGTTTGAGGTGATTTTCCAGGATGGGAAAGTGAAGCTCGGGCCCAAAGGATCTAGCTTTGGTGGAGTGGTCATTGGAGTTAAGGATCATGGTCTATGCAAGCTAACGGGCAAGCGTATAAACCATGAGAAGCAGAAGGAGGAGAAGGTCCAGGTTCCAAAGGTTCAAAGGGAGCCAAGTCCTAGTGGAGGTTTGCAAGTTCAGAAGGAGAATGTGCAGCCCAAGAGGAGTGTGTGGTTAGTAGGGAGCAAGGGTTCTTCTACAGCTAGCAAGAAGGAATCGTGGAATGCCTTGAAAGAATTTTAAAAGAAAAAGAAGCAGGAGGCTTCCAGTGGCAGTGACAATTCTGAGAAGGGTGTATGTCATGCTTTAGGGTATGCTAAAGTGGTGAGAACCAAGAGTTGGGCTAGGGTCATTAGCAGTGACAATGATGATGAGTTATTTCCTAGCCTTCGAAGTACCTCCCTCGCTAAGAGGGAGTGTTGATATTTATATCTTGGGAGGTACTCCAAACCCTAAGGTACAAGGTTGTTGAGGAATTTGACCCACACAGGCTTTGTGGGCAAGAGTACGCAAGTTGTGGGAAAGTTCTTCAGGATTTGTTCCAGAATAAGAAAGAGAACCAACAATTGGTATTGCAGGATAAGTTGAAGGCCACCAAGATGACAGGGGCTGAAGGAGTGACTTTGTATCTAACAAGATTTTCTCAAGTTCGAGATGAGCTTGCTGCCATTGGAGTGACTATTAGAAATTATGAGATGGTGACTTCATTTAGGATATGGGATGACTTCATTTAAGAAGAATTGTGAGATGATAATCTTCCTCCAAAGAAGAAGGCTTTTGATGATGATGTAGCTCTTGCAGCAAGGATAAAGGGCAAGAAAAAGAACAACTTTGCGTAAGTTGAATGTTTCAATTGTGGCGAATATGGTCATTATTCGATGAAATGTCTAAAGAAGAAGTAGGGAGATGATGAGAAGAAGAAGGGGACGCAGGTTGTAAGTGTCACCATTTCTACCGAGATAGATGACCTGTCTGGGAGATTGAAGAGTGATGAAAGGATATTTTGGGGTATAGCCAATTTCCCCTTTCATTTAAATAATTTGATCCTGAGGCCTGTGGGTTATGGCCCACAAACCTATCGGAAGCGTATTTGAGGCTTTAAGCCTTTAAAACCGTGGACTTCAACTCTATCGGGTTTTCCTTTAAAAACCCGGGACAACACATTAGTCGAAATACACAGGGACAAAGGAAAATTCCGCTTCGAACACATATCCAGATCTCAAAACCATTAAACCCGAATCCATTAATCGTCGGGTCCAAAGTATCAAATCATTTTGCTGCGCTGTGCTCTGATCTCCAATCACTCTGATCTCCAATTGGCGCTTCCACTAGTTCTGCGATCTTCGATCTCCGATTCATCGCTATTGGCGAATTGCTTCATCGCATGTCGGCCTATCGATGACATCGCTATCAGCATATCACTATGTCCCATTCCATTGCCCGCTGCCATTTGACTTTGCCGAAATGCGATCGCCTATCAAATCTTGATCATCGATCTCGACTCAATCTGACGGTTGACATTTGGTCGCATAATCGCTTATCACCATACCTTAAAGTCTACAGTCTGCCTTCTTATAACAATCTGCCGATGCGATTATAACAGATCTTTGCTCCTCTGCGATTCCATTCGAACCGTTGATCTTACAGATATAACGGTCCCTGTGCATTCTTCGTTTGTTTCTCCTTGACTTGGTTTCATTCAACATTGATGAGTTTACGCTAAATCCCAGTTTCTCTGCCATACTCCGTTTAACACACGCATCATTCATATTATTATTGGATCGCCATCGATCCTTTAAGTGATCGATGGTCGATCAACAGTCTATTAACACTGGATTCAAGCCATCTTCCCATATACACAAATAACTCAAAAGGCATTATTACAATAACGCACACAGAAATCAACACAACACATATCTATTCATTATACACAGTATGAGTACATCCTAAGGCATTTCAGCCTTAAAAACATTTCTCCTCTGGACTACATCGTGAATACTCTATGCTCACACAGTTTTCTGTCTATTCCTTTATATCTCTATCACACACACAGACTCTCTTTTTATAAGAGATTACAACAGTCGTGGATCATTTAAGATGCACGATTTCTTCCCATAATGACTCAACAAACCCCTTAATTCTCTCTACAACTCGCTATATGGATATATATGAATACATGGAAGGTTACATTAATATTTAATTAAGTCCATTAATTACTTTGTTTTAAATAGATCTGTCCCCTATTTAGCTTATGGTCCACATCCTCTCGTTCTCCGCTTTGGATTCCTCTTTTGATTAAGGAGGTATCTTCTATGAGCTGCAACCAACCTCTGCAGCAACAGTCTTCCTCTGCTACATGATACCTCACCAAGCTTTCTCCTCTGAGCTTTAGTCTTTTGGCATCCTTCTGGTTCTCTCCTCTGGAACCAATTGAGCACACCTTGCTCTAGGTTGCTGCAAGTCTTCTCACCTTCCGCTGCCGCTATCTGTATGACAGTAAAGACCATAACTCTCCATCTTTGTCAACTGTACCTCCTTCTCCTTCTCGCATGAAATCCTTTCCCTTTAACCTTTCCCTTGCTCTGATACCAAATGATGAAAGGAGATTTTGGGGTATAGCCAATTTCGCCTTTCATTTAAATAATTTGATCCTGAGGCCTATGGGTTATGGCCCACAAACCTATCGGAAGCGTATTTCAGGCTTTAAGCCTTTAAAACCGTGGACTTCAACTCTATCGGGTTTTCCTTTAAAAACCCGTGACAATGCATTAGTTGAAATACACAGGGACAAGGGAAAATTCCGCTCCGAACACATAGCCGGATCTCAAAACCATTAAACCCGACTCCATAAATCGTCAGGTCCGAAGTATCAAAGCATTTCGCAGCGCTGTGCTCCGATCTTCGATCTGCGCTTCCACTAGTTCTGCGATCTCTGATTCATCGGCTATCGACGCATTGCTTCATCGCATGTTGGCTTATCGGTGACATCGCTATCGGCATATCACTATGTCCCATTCCATTGCCCGCTACCATTTGACTTTGTCAAAATGCGATCACCGATCAAATCTTGACCGTCGATCTAGACTCGATCCGATGGTTGACGTTTGGTCGCACAATCGCTTATCACCATACCTTAAGGTTTGCGGTCTACCTTCTTATAACAATCAATCGATGCAATTATAACAAATCTCTGCTCCTCTGCGATTCCATCTGGACCGTTGATCTTACAGATCTAATGGTCCCTATGTATTCTCCGTTTGTTTCTCCTTGACTTGGTTTTGTTCAACATTGATGGGTTTACGCTAAATCCCAGTTTCTCTGCCATACTTCGTTTAACACACGCATCACTCATTGTTGAAAAATGTGCAACAAGAAATGCTTGTTGAGAGTGCAACAAGATGATGGAGCTTAGTGAAAAGAGTCGCCTTCACTAAGTGGGCTCGCAGGCTATTTTTGGCGCAAGTCTATTTTTAGACTATGTCTATTTTTAGACATATGGATCATGTCTATGGATTGCAGGTTGTTGTTTATGGATGATTGGTCAAGTTGGGAAAAATAGATGGACTTCTATTTTTGATCAAAGTGTGAGTGATCACAGTGTGAGTGATCAAAGTCTATTTTTAGACTGGCTGTCAAAAATAGAAAAGTCAAATATTATTGTCTCATAGTAATATTTGGACTATAAACTTGATCTTATTCTCTTGGAGCACTTCAGTTTGTGCTACAAAGGTGGCACATGCAGCTGTCAGAAGGAAATACGCTTATCTTATGAGTCAGTTGAGTTGTTGCATGCATGACTTCAGTTAGAACTCAAGTGAGTTGAGTTTAGTGGACTGGAGGTACAGTTGATGGAGTTGTGTTCAGTTTAGCTTTGTTAAACTAGTTGTATTTAGTCTAACTGATCAATAGACTAGAGATGAGTTGGGTGGATTAGTTATTAATTAATTCACAAGTTATTAACTCATAATGCAACTATAGAATACATCAGTTAACTCAGTTGCATGTCAGTGCATGTTCAGTTCAACAGGGACAGGTGGTAGAGAATCAGATTGCTATCAGTTGTGACTATAGTTGTGCACCAGATCTTGCACAATCAAGGGATTGAGTATGCCAATGAGTTTGCTCACGTATTTGCCCAGTATTGTAGCCTTTTCTCACGTCCAACAAAGAGTGAGTGATTATTTTGTGGTGAAATACGAGTTTGGTGAGCCATTCTCATCAGTTCTTGAGCAGGTATTGAGCTGGAGAGGCAGGCAAGCAGTGGAATAGATTTGGAGATCAGATCTGAGCTGTATTGTGTGTAACAGGTGGAGCTGGTACTGGATTGCTTGTGATAAGCATTGTACTTTGTAATGTTACATGATTCAATCAATATAATATACAGATAGTTGGGGTTTTTAGCGAGATGCTTTCCCCGGGATACATACTGTGTTTATGAGTTTGATTGATGCTTCTATGTGTGCCTGTGAATGTTTCTGCTTTTGTAAATTGATGATCAACGTAGAGGAGATTATGTATTATACATGTTTCGCTTATAATTGTATGATCAGGATAATCTCTGTGAATATGTGTCATATTATTCAAAATTTCTACATGGTATCGGAGCTAGATGATTTGTAGAAAAAGTTTCTACATGGTATCAGAGCTGCTTGATTTGTAGAAGAGATTTTTACAGGATATCAAGCGAGGATTGATCATCAGATCTACTATTCAGGAAGTGTTTACATTCTATTTCTTCAGGCAGAGTCTGTAATCGGGCCAGGTAGCCTCTGGATTCATCCTTCCTTTGGAAGGTGAGATATCCGGTGAATGCCCATACAGTCAATCTCTGTACGAGAAATATTGTGTTCTCACGAATTTTAGATCGGAAGCGGTTGAGTTTTGAGCTGGTGGAATTCGGATTTAATTCCAAAGCAAGAGATAAACTCAGAAACATTCAGTGTGAGAATGGAGACAATATGCCCCAGTATCTCACGAAGTTCACCCAATGCCGGGATGAGCTGGGAAGTGTGGGGGTGATTGTCGGATGAGGATGGTGAGTCTAGCACTCCTTGACCTTCCTAAGAGTTGGCATAGCTACTAGGACTCGGTGAATGGAAGGGAGAAACTGCCAGGATGGGAGAGACTTTGGTCGGATCTTGTGCAGGAGGAGATTAGGCGAAGCACCAGAGACGGTTCTTCATCCTTGCAGGATGAGGAGAACTGTGCCTTAGCGAGTAAGGCAAAGAAGGGGAAGGAGAAGGTTTCTCTTTCCGAATCCAGTTCTTCCAGTGATGGGAAGAAGGTTGACAAGTCGAAGGTGAGATGCTTTCGTAGTCATGAGATTGGTTCATGGGTCAGGAACTTGTATGCTCTTGAGGTTCAAGATGCATGCAAAGCCTTGAGCAGCGAGGCAACTGATGGAGACTTGGTGGTTGAGAGGGAGCGTATATTACTTCTCAACATGCGGAACCAGAAGAAGTCTCAGACGATTGTGGAGGAACCACGATTGGTGCAGCAGCGTCAGGAGGTTGTGGAGGAGCCACAACAGGGGAAGCTGAGAGGAGATCGAGTAGTGACATCTACTCATCCAAAGACCTCCAGTAGCGGGAAACTTCGAGCCAGGTGGGCTGAGGGATCGCATGCAGCCATACCTCCCGGTAGGAGGTGGGGTGATGTGGATTGATTGTCCCAAGGAGGAGGGACAGGATCCTTGAGGTACCCAACCTCTTGGATGAGACCTTGCTACGGGAGCCCCAGATGTGTAGTGGCAGGAACTGATTGATTGGGTAGAGACAGATGCGGATGGAGCGGCAAAGAGAGCGACAGTGCAGGGAATCCCAGGACAGCGCATAGCTAGCAAGCTGTAGCAATGCGAGAGGCACAAGTGTTTTGCACAGTGCTAGGTGGCACAGAGAGGTGTGCAATGGTGCGAGACGCATGGAGATGTTGCAGTAAGCGCAGATGTCAAAGAGGGAGCACTTGTCAGCAGCAGGTAGAGCTTCAGCATCAGAGGATGTTTCTATCCCAACAGGGAGGTTAGTTGGGAGGTGCAGTGCGGATGCAATGCTGGGAGATAGAACCAGCAGCAGCACGGATGCAGTCAGAGATCAAAGTGACAGAGGCTAGAGCAGTCAGATACTAAAGAGCACTGAGATGCAGAGTTTCAGTCGACAGAGGCAATAGCAGTCAGAGACTTTGATGACAGAGCAAGTGGACCGGCCATATGTGTTGCATGGAGAACATTCCAGAGTTACAGGATCGGGTTTGAGAGGAAGCCTTTCTTGTTGAGAGGGGGTGTTGAAAAGTGTGCAACAAGAAATGCTTGTTGAGAGTGCAACAAGATGATGGAGCTTAGTGAAAAGAGTCGCCTTCACTAAGTGGGCTCGCATGCTATTTTTGGCGCAAGTCTATTTTTAGACTATGCCTATTTTTAGACATATGGATCATGCCTATGGATTGCAGGTTGTTGTTTATGGATGATTGATCAAGTTGGGAAAAATAGATGGACTTCTATTTTTTATCAAAGTGTGAGTGATCACAGTGTGAGTGATCAAAGTCTATTTTTAGACTGGCTGTCAAAAATAGAAAAGTCAAATATTATTGTCTCATAATAATATTTGGACTATAAACTTGATCTTATTCTCTTGGAGCACTTCAGTTTGAGCTACAGAGGTGGCACATGCAGTTGTCAGAAGGAAATGCACTTTTCTTATGAGTCAGTTGAGTTGTTGCATGCATGACTTCAGTTAGAACTCAAGTGAGTTGAGTTTAGTGGACTGGAGGTACAGTTGATGGAGTTGTGTTCAGTTTAGCTTTGTTAAACTAGTTGTATTTAGTCTAACTGATCAATAGACTAGAGATGAGTTGGGTGAATTAGTTATTAATTAATTCACAAGTTATTAACTCATAATGCAACTATAGAATACATCAGTTAAGTCAGTTGCATGTCAGTGCATGTTCAGTTCAACAGGGACAGGTGGTAGAGAATCAGATTGCTATCAGTTGTGACTATAGTGTGCACCAGATCTTGCACAATCAAGGGATTGAGTATGCCAATGAGTTTGCTCACGTATTTGCCCAGTATTGTAGCCTTTGCTCACGTCCAACAAAGAGTGAGTGATTATTTTGAGGTGAAATACGATTTTGGTGAGCCATTCTCATCAGTTCTTGAGCAGGTATTGAGCTGGAGAGGCAGGCAAGCAGTGGAATAGATTTGGAGATCAGATCTGAGCTGTATTGTGTGTAACAGGTGAAGCTGGTACTGGATTGCTTGTGATAAGCATTGTACTTTGTAATGTTACATGATTCAATCAATATAATATACAGATAGTTGGGGTTTTTAGCGAGATGCTTTCCCCGGGATACATACTGTGTTTATGAGTTTGATTGATGCTTCTATGTGTGCCTGTGAATGTTTCTGCTTCTGTAAATTGATGATCAACGTAGAGGAGATTATGTATTATACATGTTCCGCTTATAATTGTATGATCAGGATAATCTCTATGAATATGTGTCATATTATTCAAAATTTCTACACTCATATTATTATTGGATCACCATTGATCCTTTAAGTGATCGATGGTCAATCAACAATCTACTAACACTAGATTCAAGCCATCTTCGCATATACACAGATAACTCAAAAGGCATTATTACAATAACACACACGGAAATCAAAACAACACATATCTATTCATTAGAAACGGTATGAGTACATCCCAAGGCATTTCAGCCTTAGAAACAGTTCTCCTCTGGACTACATCGTGAATACTCTATGCTTACACAGTTTTCTGTCTATTCCTTTATGTCTCTATCACACACACAGACTCTCTTTTTATAAGATATTACAACAGTCATGGATCATTTAAGATGCACGATTTCTTCCCATAATGACTCAACAAACCCCTTAATTCTCTCTACAACTGGCTATATGGATATATATAAATACATGGCAGATTACATTAATATTTAATTAAGTCCATCAATTACTCTGTTTTAAACAGATTTGTCCCCTGTTTAGCTTGATGATCCACGTCCTCTCGTTCTCCGCTTTGGATTCCTCTTTTGATTAAGGAGGGTCAGATGCTCCTGTATTAGAAACCCAAAAGGCATTACTCTCCATTCATACAACCCTTCATTTGTCTTAAAAGCAGTTTTCCACTCATCATTAAAGGAGATTTAGTCTCCTCTGAGCTTTAGTCTTTTAGCATCCTTCTGGTTCTCTCCTCTGGAAACAATTGAGCACACCTTGCTCTAGGTTGCTACAAGTCTTCTCACCTTCTGCTGCTGCCATCTGTATGATAGTAAAGACCATAACTCTCCAGCTTTATCAACTGTACCTCCTTCTCCTTCTACTTGCACTCTTCCTCCTTCTCGCAAAAATCCTTTCCCTTTAACCTTTCCCTTGCTCTGATACCAAATGGTGAAAGGAGATTTTGGGGTATAGCTAATTTCCCCTTTCATTTAAATAATTCGATCCAGAGGTTTGTGGGTTATGGCCCACAAACTTATCGGAAGCATATTTGAGGCTTTAAGCCTTTAAAACCGTGGATTTCAACTCTATCGGGTTTTCCTTTAAAAACCCGGGACAATGCATTAGTCGAAATACACAGGGACAAAGGAAAATTCCTCTTCGAACACATAACCGAATCTCAAAACCATTAAACCCGACTCCATAAATCGTCGAGTTCGAAGTATCAAAGCATTTCGCTACGCTATGCTTCGATCTTTAATCGACGCTTCCACTAGTTCTGAGATATTTGATCTCTGATTCATCGGCTATTAGCGCATTTCTTCATTGCATGTCGGCCCATCGGCATATCGCTATGTCCCATTTCATTGCCCGCTGCCATTTGACTTTGTCAAAATGCGATCGTTGATCAAATCTTGACCGTCGATCTAGACTCGATCCGACGGTTGATGTTTGGTCGCACAATCGCTTATCTCCATACCTTAAGGTCTGCGGTCCGCCTTCTTATAACAATCCGCCGATACGATTATAATAGATCTCTACTCCTCTGCGTTTCCATCCAGACTGTTGATCTTACAGATCTAGCGGTCCTTGTGCATTCTCCGTTTGTTTCTCCTTGACTTGGTTTTGTTCAACATTGATGGGTTTACGCTAAATCCCAGTTTCTCTGCCATACTCCGTTTAACACACGCATCACTCATATTATTATTGGATCGCCATCGATCCTTTAAGTGATCGATGGTCGATCAACAATCTACTAACACTGGAATCAAGCCATCTTTGCATATACACAGATAACTCAAAACACATTATTACAATAACACACATGGAAATCAACACAACACGTATCTATTCATTATACACAGTATGAGTACATCCTAAGGCATTTTAGCCTTAGAAACAGTTCTCCTCTGGACTACATCGTGAATACTCTATGCTCACACATTTTTCTGTCTATTCCTTTATATCTCTATCACACAAACAGACTCTCTTTTTATAAGAGCTTACAACAGTTGTGGATCATTCAAGATGCACGATTTCTTCCCATAATGACTCAACAAACCCCTTAATTCTCTCTACAGCTCGCTATATGGATATATATGAATACATGGCATATTACATTAATATTTAATTAAGTCCATCAATTACTCTATTTTAAATAGATTTGTCCCTTGTTTAGCTTGATGGTCCACGTCCTCTCATTCTCCGCTTTGGATTCCTCTTTTGATTAAGGAGGGTCAGATGCTCCTGTATCAACGGGTGAGGATTTTGCTTTGATTTCTCATTTCTCTAAGGGTTTCATTGACAAGGTTGCATGGTATGTGGACAATAGTGCATCGAAGCATATGACGGGTTCACAGGATGTGTTCGAGACTCTAGATGTGTGGGACTCAAAGTTACACATGGTGGTAGGCGACAAGAGTCAAAAGGAGATAAAAGGATAAGGTTTCACGCCATTCAGAATGGATTCAGGTCAGTTGATGCGAGTTAAAGATGTATTGTATGTACCACAACTCAAATATAATGCATTGTTTGTCTCAATGATCAAGCAAAAGGGATTTAACGTGATTTTCCATTATGGGAAAGCGAAGCTCAGGACTAAAGGTTCTAGATCTGGTGGAGTGGTCATTGGAGTTAGGGAGCATGGTCTATGCAGGCTAACGGGCAAGCATCTAAACCTTGAGAAGCAGATGGAGGAGAAGGTCCAGGTTTTAGAGGTTCAGAGGGAGCCAAGTTCTAGTGGAGGTTTGGAGATTTAGAGGGAGAATGTGCAGCCCAAGAAGAGCATGTGGTTAGTGGGGAATAGGGGTGCTTCTATAGTTAGCAAGAAGTAATCATGGAATGGCTTGAAAGCATTTCAGGAGAAAAATAAGCAAGAGGCTTCCAGTGGCAATGACAATTTCGAGAAGGGCATATCTCATGCTTCAGGGTATGCTAGAGTTGTGAGCACCAAGAGTTGGGCTAGTGTCGCCAGCAATGACAATGATGACGAGTTACTTCCTAGCCCTGTAAGTACCTCCCTTGCTAAGAGGGAGTGTTAAGATTTGTAGCTTGGGAGGTACTCCAACCCTAGGGTACAAGGTTGTGGAGGAATTTGACCCACATGGGCTTTGTGGGCGAGAGTACCCAAGATGTGGGCTTTGCACCCAAAGTTGTGGGTGTGAATCCATGAGGATATTTGATGACTTGGCACTTGGAGATGATAAAACACCCTTAGAGGAGCAAGGGGTTTCTTCAAGAACCAATACAACCCTTGTCATTGTGGAGATTTATTTTTTTATCTGTTTCAAGTGGGAAAAGTGTCTAAAGTTCCAAGTCAACCTTAATTAAAGAGACCCTTCTTGAAGGGCTAGATGTTAATCTAAGGAAAAGTATAAAAAGGTGAGAGGAGAGACCTCATTACACACATCATCGAGAGTTATTTCATCATAACGAAGGAGCATCTTGTTTGAGGTAGCCACAACCATAAGGATGCCTTGTGAAGTTAAGGAGAGGCCCCATTTGACGTGTTTCTTCTTATGACTGTTGGTCCGAGTTGGTGAGCGTTGGCAGCAAAGGACAGAGGATAATATGGGCACACGTTTGGTGGTTCTTCTTCTCTGAATATGGCCAAAGACAACATATATGTTACAGGTAGGGTCGAGTATTGTTTGAAGTGTTGGATTATGGTTAGAACAGTTGCAAATAAGGCCACATGTACTTAGAAGTATAATGTTGGTTGGACAGACCTTGGAGGAGGGAGAGAGAAGTGTTTTGAGGACTGGTTAAGGGTTGGTTTGGTGCCATAACTAGGCTAAAAAACTACATAACAAGTGTGCTCAGGCCGTGTTGTAGACAATTGGAAGAAGGAGTCTTCAAGAGGCATGTATGCTAGTCTAAGTTGATGAATTTAGTAGGGTGATAGTCCATATTTGGACAATGTTTATTTGGACACCTTGTGGCTATTAGAAGGGAAACATGTAGGTGTTCAAAAGTTCCCTAAGTGCATACCTTGAAGAACTAGGAGAGGCAGGGATTTGGAGGTCAGGGGTTAATTGTCTAAAGGACAAAAGAAGTCAGACAAGTGGACCAGTGATTGGGCCCAAGTTTGCTAAAGAGAAGGACATCTTATAGTGATAGAGGAAAACCCTCCATGTCCTAAGTTTATCTTCATTGGAACAGCGCAGGAAGGCAATAGTGGGAAGATGTCCCTACATGTTGAGGAGCAGCAATGGGCAATCTAGGAGTTGTTCACAAATGGAGTTGTGAACAACTCACAAGAAGACCCTATGTGTTGATTATTTGATGGACTAATGATCAACTATAAGGTAGTTTGGTGAGTCATGTTCAGTGACCTAAAGGAGAAAGATTCATTGATAGAGGCAGAGATGCAGATTTGGAGCAGACGAACCAACAAACGTCTTTAGGGTACGACCAAGAGAAGTTGTGATGGTGCACTATATTAGCTAGTAGGTTAGTTGTATTTTGTTTAGGGTAGGTTGGTTATCATATTTGTTGACACGAAACCCTAGTTAGTATTATCGTATTAGTGATTGTGTGAGGGCCATGATCCCTGGTACAAGAGCCCTAGAAAGTTGTATTACAGTCTATTAATATAACGAAGTTGGGTTGTTGAAAATCGTAAAAAGTTGTATATTTGTGCACGTGTTGATTTACTCCCTTATGTATTCCATTGTGTAAAGTAGTTCATTGTGGCATTTGAGTTGGTGGCGTTAGAATTGTAAGACCCTAACCTAGATTCTCAGGTGTCATGGAAAAACAACATCTTAATCCCAAGCACAAAAATTTGTGGAAAGCTCAACCCATTTCTATCACATTACGACTCCATTGCCTACCCAAAAAGGGATTGAGAAGACATAAGAGGGTGCTTGGGTTGAACAAAGGTTTATGACCAATGAAAAAGTTTTGGCTCGTGTGGGAAAACCCTTTCTTAACACCGGAACAACAAGTACTAACAATGAAAAATATATGTAGAATAGTGATATATATTAGCAGGTCAAAATGATAATGGGAGGAGTATTGGTGGAGTGAACAAAGGAGAAATAAGAAATACTTCTTTGCCTGGATGAGACCCAAAATAAATGAGGAAATTAGATATGAAGGTGACAAAGATAGCACGAGCACTGGCTCATCTAGAGTTTATGGACTTTGAGAACAACATTAACCTGACTAGATCCATCAAAAAGAGGTTTACATATCAAGATACTTGATCTCTCTCAACACTTGGTAGATTAAGAGTCAAATCCCTTTTCGCTCTAAAATAGGTTTTCATCTCGAGAAATTTAATCCCTCTTGACGCTTGATAGATTCGAAGTTAAGATGGATCTAGGTTGGTTTAATTATTAATTGTAATTATATATTTATTAATTTTATGTTTTTTTATTTTATTTTAGTTTTATGTAATTTTATCGAGCCAAAATGTCAAACATGACATTACAACATCTCTACTATACTGGGCTAGAGAGCACCTCTCAGCACAACAAATGGATTCACCCTCTAAATGATCAACTATGTTATGTAATTCTATCATTCACTCTAGTTATGTTTTATGTTTGTGAGGGACAAATGACAAGGATAGAATTGACAAGGATAATTATGTCAATATTAACATGCAATTATGTTTTTATTTCTATTTCAATTTTAGACATTTCAGATGGACAAAGTCAATTTTAAGGTGTGATTGGTCTAGTCTCCTTAGTGACAAACCAATAACATGCAAAAATATAAAACAAATTTTAATATAACAAAAAGTTCCACCTACCTAACTTTTAAAACAAAACCAAAAATAACATTATTTATAAATGGCGTAGTCTAACTTATAGACAAAATAGACTTTTTCACCGGACTCCGACAAAACAATTTCAAGAAAGAATGTGATTTTTTGTAGTTTAAAATGCATTTATGAATGCATAAATGGATTCAACACCTTAAAAAACCTTATGGGGCACTCAAATTCTACATATTAAACAATTTAAACTCAAGTTTTAAAAATATCTGCGAGATTTTGGTTAAAATTTAACTAGAAAAAATGTTGCAAAGAAAGCCATTTTGTAGTTAAAATACGCCTTTATAAATGACATTTTACCAATAATTTATAAATTTTTACAAATATTTATAATTAAAAAGCATTTTATATATACACAAATTATCATTATATCAATGTTAAAGATTAATTTGATTAATAAATATTATGAAAATTTTAACATCAAATCACATTAAATATTTAATGTTGATTAATCAACATTTTCATTAAAATAAATTACTATTTTTAATTTAGAAAATAAATTAAAAAACTTAAAATTTAATAAATAGTTATATTTGATTGATCATGAAGTTTCTAGACACCTCAACAATTTCATATAGCGCTCCAAAAAACTTCATTATATATATATATATATATATTTGTTTTGTAAGTTGAAATTTCTATTAATCAGAAGGTATATACATGGATATCAAAAAGCATCTGGTCTCACCCCGGCCAGGTTTGTTGACCAATGCAATGACCATACAACATACAAAAAGCAAAATAGCCAGTTGAGAGGTCCAGATATTGAGAGGTTTCACATTCCAAAAAACTAACAAAAAAGAAATAAACCAGTGAACATATTCAGTCGTCGGATGTGATGGAAGCGTGGTTGTCCAACCCAGTACTTGGCGGAGGTGGCAAATGATACATGAAGTTGACATGGCTCTCGAAGTGAGTGAGCCAGGTTTCGAGCTTTTCCACCTTTTTATTTAATAGATTTTGGTCGTGATAGACTACGACCACCCTCTCACGAACATGGCACTGAAAGTATTGGAGCTGCTCAAATTTTGCCATGATAACCTTGTGTCCCTGTCTGTGAGCTTAATCATGTGCATCCAGACGAGCAGAGATGGAGTGGAGCAGCCAAAGAATTGTTGAGGAGGGACTTGTCCTCCTGGAAGACGTCCTACCTATGGAACCAAAGTGACCTTGGCTGGAGCGGCCCCACGTTGCCAAGCCACGAAGATGCCTTTTCTTGTGACCACCCACACCTGCATCATGATTGAGCTGCGAGACCATTTGACAGCGGTCGCCTGCCCTAAAGGCCACGGACGAGCTACTACGCCCATGGGCACCACGATCCTCACAACTAGAGCCTCTCGCTCCTCATCTGGAGCTTCCTTCCTGAACAACAACAACATCACCCCGAGACCCAACGGGAGGGGTAGCACCTTCCAGCTTTGCCAGAGCAATTAGGCGTGAGGAGCAGGGATAGGGATTCATTGTGGAGTGTCAAAGGAATCTGCAGAACCATAGAGGAGAGACTCCCCCATATAGACGACCAACCACCCATAACCTATCGAAACCGACTGCTGGACCAAAGAGAAAAATGGAACCAACGCAAGAGCCCTGCCACCCTGAATTCGCCACCCAAGGGATATCAACCGCCCAGAACCAACCGAGACTGGTCGCGGACTAGAGAGAAAAGGGGAACCAACACCAAGAGCCTCGCCACCCTGAATTTTCCACCCAAGAATAACCAAACCGGGCTTGAGAGAATAGACGCTCGCGAGGGGAGGGTCGAGCAGAAATAAGAAGACACCCGAGAAGAGTTTGAAAGGCAATAGAAAGCCAGCACCCAAGATGAAGTGAAACAATGAGGGGAGAGCTAAGACCAAAGTCCCTAGTAAAGAGGAGCCAGAATGTGAGGAATCCTAGAGACCATCGACACCCTAAACCCAGAGTCACCACCCCAAGAACAACAACACCACTAACATGCACAAAATTGTGCAGGTAAGATTCATAGATTTAACACCAGTCAATCTAGAAACATCCCCAAAGCGACCAAGGTAGAGAACCACTGGAGCAGAGGGAAATTAAGAAGGTAGTCGGCCAAAACCAACAAAGGAGTGTCCACTAGAGAGACCCAAAGAAGTAAAGTTTATTAGGTAGCTAGAACGAGCGAGAGGGCGACGGTTGAGGCATGCCTGTGGTGGATCGATTAGACCACCACCCTAGAGCAGACTTCGAGGAGGATGCGAGCAGGGAGGGAGGCGTAAAACACAAAATATCATTTGGCAACCGGGGGAAATTATCACCGATGGGATATAGCCAAAGGAGGAATGGAGCCATCATGTCGGAGAAAATGCATACCAGAGGGACATAACTGTTCACACACACGAACATAGGTGTATTTACTATGGCATGGTGGAGGGATTGTTGCCCCGCCCTCTCCCGCCTTAAACCTTTTACACTTGGCATCTGTCACGTGACGAGTGGCTTCCCTTGTCCAACACCCCCATCGGGGAATTATCAATATATACTTAACTATAAAATCTTCATACCAAAACAATATTTTAATTTAAAATATTAATTTTGTATATAAATCTATTTTAATATATTTTAAAATTGATTTCAAATGATAAAAATAATTGTACCAAGTAGTTTATGTGTAAAAATTTTAAAATAAACAAACAAAATGTATATTAAATATGTTGAGTAATTAAATTATAAACAAAGAAAAGGCACAGACACTTTACACCGATCGTTATGTAATGTAATGTTATGTTGATTCAGTGAAATTATTTAAAATAAAATTAAAACTAAAAAATAATAATTATTAAGATAAATTTGAATTAGTCATTTGATGGATTTATCGATGATGATTTACAAATCCATAGTACTTGTGCATGGTATTCAAATATAAAATATTACAATATCCAATTATGAATACATATTTTATACAAATTATTATATATTTAATATACATAATACCAACCTAGATCCATCTTAACTCCGGATCTATCAAGCGTAGAGAGGGATCAAATCTCTCGAAGTGCAAACTATTCCTCAATTTTTGCACTAAAAAAGAGCTTTGCACCTCGAGAGATTCGATCCCTCTCGACACTTGATAGATCCAGAGTTAAGATGGATCTAGGTTGGTTTCAGTCGTGTGCAACCAAAGAAAATCTAATGAACATATGATTAATTTTATCAATAATATGTAAATTAATCTAATATTAATATAATCATTTTAAATATCCTAAATATTTCTCACATTAATCTGGTCATTTTTATTTATTTTTGTTAAGCTTGGTAGGTCCTCCTTTTTCATTCGTTTATAAAGCAAATTTACACCACATAGATTGGCTAGGTGGCCTCAACTTGCCTAGTGGGAAACCAAGTTTGTTGGCTACCTATCCGCATTGTATGCCATCCAAAAACAAAAGAGTTTCAATCTTTCTATCCAAGCTATATAAGTCTATAATTCATGTCTATACTCTAGATATCTACCTATACATATTCTTGCATAAGGAAATGTAAAAGCTACCCGCATATATAAACAAAACTTAACAGGGGAGGTTGCCTAATCATTCTGATCAACCGAATCCAATTCCACCGGCATTGGGTCTTCGGTATTCGAACCTGGCATCTCTGTCAACTCCAAGATACATGGGATGTGCCTCTCAATTTTGTCAAGTCTTATATCCTACTTGTGCAGTTTAAACTGCACCTGTTTATAATTCGATATGCCTTGGACCGTGACAGCCATGCCCACCGAGATCTTCTCCATAACCTTGCCCAACAGGCTTTTCATTAGCTAATATAGGTATAAGGTCTGTTTAAATTGGGTGATCCTGCCTCGAGTGTTGCCAGGGTCCGGGACAAGGGTCATCCAATCCTCCATTTCCATGTCTATCTCGCTTTCCTGTTTGACTTCCTCTTCCCATTCCTCTAGAATTTTATGAATACCTTCATATGTGCCCTCAAGTATGTTGCTACCACCTCACTGATAAGTCTTTCCACAGGTTTCCTACCTCTGCGTGCCTTAGACGTGCTCGAGTCCGTATCCTTTCTAGTTTCTTGGGCCCGTGTTCCACGGCCATGACCATGAATTTTCGCAGGACGAGCCATGGTTGCGCTGCCCTAGTCCCGTGAGCTCCTGCAGTTGGATGAATTGCTTGGTGCTATGGATGGCGTTGTAGAACCCGTCTAGTGCACTAGCCTCCCCGTCCACGATCGAACCAAACTACAACACCCAACTGTCTCCCTTTTCTCCTATTTATGCCTTCACAACCATAACCCTCGCTACCACCTTTCCCACCTTCCCTGCATGCTGGTCATTTTAATTTTAAATTTGCTTAGTTACCTCAGTTTGTTGAGAAAATAAATATTGTTAATAACTTTAATGATGAAAAATGATGAAATACAAATTTTGAATGTAAAGTGACAATGTAATAGTGTTGAATGATAGAAAATGTGAATAATAAGAATATAGTCAATTACAAATAGTCTTCATTGTGATTAATCTCAAACTATTTTCTTCTACTATTCTTATTGTCACCCTTGTTACTTTTGTCATCTTTTCATATCAATTATATGAAAATGACAAGTTAAATTGTAAACCATTTAAATCTTTAGCCCGAGCTATTATAGTAAACATCATACATTGTCCCTCTTTCTCTCCAATATCAATAGGTTGAATTACTATAACACAAAAATCAATGTACGTTGTCAATCATTTTTTCTGCTTACACTGAAATCAATGCACAATGTGAATCCAATGACTTTCAAATTAATGCACCATCATACATCCAATTACATCAAATTATAAATCAACATCTACACTGAAATCAATGCATCTAATGCAAGCAATCAACTAAGATTAGAAAACAACATTTACACTGAAATCAATGTATCTAATGCAAGTAATCAAATAGGATTAGAAATCAATGTTTACACTCAAATCAATGCATCTAGTGGAAGTAAACAAATAGGATTATAAACCAACATCTACATTAAAATCAATGCATCTAGTGCAAGTAAGCAAATAGGATTATAAACCAACATCTACACTAAAATCAATGCATCTAGTGCAAGCAATCAAGTAGGATTAGAAATCAGTATCTACACTGAAATCAATGCATTTAGCGCATGCAATCAAATAGGTTTAGAAATCAAAATCTACACTGAAATCCATGCATCTAGTGCAAGTAATCAAGTATTATTAGAAATCAACATCTATATTGAAATCAATGCATCTAATGCAAGCAATCAAATAGCATTAGAAATCAACATTTACGCTCAAATCAATGCATCTAGTGCAATAAATATTCTTCCCTCTCTCCCCACTCCATCTATATCTATATCTACCTCCATATCTCCTTCTTTGTCTCTCTATCTCAACCCCCCAAACACACATGCTCTCTCACTCCATATCTATCAATCTCTATGTCCCTCCCTCTCTCCATCTCTATCTTCTTCCTTCTCTTCACTTTCCATCTATATCTCTATCTCCCTTTGTCTCTCCTTATCACTTGCAAAACATACACTCTCTTTCTTCAAACTATCTATCTATGCCTCCCTCCTCCTTTCCCTCTATCTCTCTCTCTCTCTCTCTCCCCCTTCTCTCCCTCTCCCCCGCTTTTATCTCTATTCCCTCCTTCTGTCCTCTCTCCCTCTCTCTCCATCTTCCTTATCACTACCTGTCTCTCTCTCCACCTTTCTCTCTCTATTTCTTTCTTCTTAGCTCCCTTTCTAACTCCATATCTCTTTCCCTCCCTCTGTCCACTCTCTCACATCCTCTCTCTCCCTTTCTCTCCCATCTCTCTCTCTCTCTCTCTCTCTCTCTCTCTCTCTTCCTTCACACTCCAACTTTGTTACTATATTCCTCCCTCTCTCTAATCCAGGTGGATATTGGTGGCCACCCGCCTATTCCAATTGGACCCCCACCATTGTTTCTTTCAGTTTTCCAGTTTCCTTATTTGTAACACAATTTACTATTTTTGGCAGTTTTTTTGGGTCTTGAACTTCTGGAGCCGTTTTGAGGCCCTAAACAACATTTTTTGGAAAAACTAGGAGCAACATCAATTATATAATGATGTTGTTCACTCAAAAGTTGTTGTCCTCGAATAGATCTTTCTAACGAGGTATTGTGCGCGTCAAACGAAGATCGTATGCCAAAGTTACGACCACGGGAAGTTGATGTACCAATTTATCCAAACGGGGCCCATAGTTTAGCGCTTCATCTCCTAAGGTTAGGTTTTTGGATGTTTAGGGTTTTCCAATGTTTGCCAGCAATAAATAGGGCTTTGAGCCTCATTGTAATACAATTTAGAGGCATGTAGCCGCCACATCTCTTCTCAGAGATAAGCTACCATCGCCTGAGCTAGTCTTATTTCCATTTTGTTTGTAAGCATATTTCAATATTTGATATTAATGAAATGAAGTGTTATTTCTACTGCATCTTTGTATTTATGGCTATATCCATAATTTGTTGTGTTCTTGTTTAAATCCAGATCAGTGGTATCAGAGTGGTCTGCTCTTTCTCTTTTTTTCTTTGCATGTCCCCAACGAGGTTGGGATATAAGGAGTTAGGGCTTGAACTGGTCGAACCGTTGCAAGACCAGCCTCACAAATCCCAACGGCCTCCCACGGTGGATGAAAAGAAAGACAAGGGGGCAGGAGATCCTATCAAAATCTTACTCGAAGAAGCCCTCGAGCGACAAAGGAATGCGGTGATGGACAACGTTGCCCAGATCCTTTAGCGACTACCCAAGGGCGACGCATCTACTTCCGACAGCTACTCTGGAAACGTCACACCCTTTAAGGTACAAGTTAACTTTGACATTCCCATATTTGAGGGTCAGAGAGATGCATATGCTGTAGATAAATGGTTAAATCTGCTAGAAGGATATTTTTCCATTCATGATTTTTCTAGCCGGGAAAAGATCACTTTTGTAGTTCTCAAAACGACCCCCCACGTCAAGGACTGGTGGTAAACCTACTGCGAGCAGAAGGATGAAAGTACGAACTCCCTGTTTTCAGCTGCACCCACTTGGAACTCATTCCGGGATGCCATCAAGGAGCAGTACTACCCTGTCGGGAGCTATGAGGATAAATACATAAAGTGGACAATGTTGCGACAGGGAAGGGACCAAGATGTGTCAGAGTTTACCAATGTTTTTCATACCCTTCGCATAAAGTTGGGTATCAAGGATCCTAAGAAGCATTTGGTTCTTAAGTACCACGGTTACCTGCACAGGTACATCTAGGACGAGATGGAATTCCTGGACATCTCCTTGCTTGGCATGACATACCGATATGCTGTCAAGATCGAGAAAAAGTTTAAATAGAAGAAGCGAGAATTTGGATCTGCGAATCCGAAGCAAGGGAAAGGTGCCCCCAAACCACAGAACAAAGGACAAAGCCAAGGTGGGGCGGCCCAGGACAACCCGCCAAAGCCGCAAGCAAAGAACAATACCGTGAAGCTGAAGAAGGACACAAGAAAGTGGTGTGAGTTCCATAAGAGATCCACTCACAACACAAGTGAGTATTGGTCCAAGCAGACACTAGTGGCCGAGCTAAAGGCTTCGGAATCAGATGCATGTTCTGACTCTGAGTCAGAACCCGACAAGGGGAATGACAAAGGGAAGCAAATTATTGATGCAGAGCCCAACGCCATTGTTTCCACCACGAAGATCCAGAAGGAGGAACCCGAAGATCCAAAGGAGGAGGAGCGCCTCTTCTACTCCCATATGTGGGTAAAGGGTTCCCCGCTATAGTTCATTGTCAACATCGGGAGTCAAAAGAACCTCATTTTGGCAGAGGTCGTGAAGCAGCTGGGCTTACCAACCACAACACATCCACAATCGTACACCATCGGGTGGCTTCACCAAGGATGGGATCTTCGTGTGAGCCAGCAGTGTCGCCTTCCATACAACATCAAGCCCTTCATGGATGAGGTATTATGTGATGTTGCTCCCCTTTATGTTTGTGATGTATTATTAGGCCAACCATACTTATGGAAGCGACATGTTGTGTATGAGTCAAGGCCTCGTGCTGTTATTGTTACTTTGGGAAATAAGTTGTATAGGATACCGGAGGTAGCACCGCCTACCGCCATCTCTTTGGTTACTGCAAAACAATGCAGTAAGCTCATTTCCAAAACCAGGAAATTTGTTTTCCTGATGATACGCCCTCAGGGAAAGAAGAAGACGGTGGCCACGACCTCCAGACAGGAGCCCTCTGCACGACAAATACAAATGGACAAGGTTGTGGAGGAGTACGAGGACATCTTCACCTCCCCTGCAGAGGTGCCTCTGCACTGTCAGGTCAAGCACTCCATCGATCTGACCCCAGGTGCACCGCTGCCCAATGGACTAATCTATCGGTGCTCCGTTCTGGAGAACGATGAAATCAAGAGGCAGATTCAGGAGCTGTTGCAAAAAGGTCACATTCATCTGAGTTCATCGCCCTGTGGGAGCCCGACCGTGTTGGTATAGAAGAAGGATGGGACTTGGAGACTTTGTATTGACTATCAGGCACTGAACAAGATCACTGTCTGGAATAGGTACCCGATCCCACAGATTGATGACCTTCTGGACCAACTCAAGGGGGAAAAATATTTCAGCAAGATCGACTTGAAGTCTGGCTATCACCAGGTACCAATCGAACCATCCGATGTGTGGAAGACTACCTTCAAAGCCAAGGAGGGCCTTTTCGAATGGTTGGTTATGCATTTTTGGTTGACGAATGCTCCGGTAACGTTCATGAGGCTGATGGATGACATCTTGCAGCCATTCACCAACTCATTTGTAGTGGTATACTTGGATGACATCCTGATCTTTAGCCAGAGTTGGGAAGAGCACCTCCACCACATCCGACGGGTTCTCCAAATACTGCGGCAACACAAGCTGTGTTCCAATTTGGAGAAATGCACTTTTGGCATGACCCAGGTTCAATATCTGGGATACATTATTGATGAATGAGGGGTGCATGTGGATCCAGCCAAGATCCAAGTCATTCAGGATTGGCTAGCCCCAACCACTCTGATAGAGCTCCGTAGCTTTATGGGTCTTGCCAATTTCTACCGCAGGTTTGTGTTGGGATTCTCTCATATAGCTTGGCCCTTGAGTCAAGTCACCAAGGGAGGAGCGAAAGAAAATTTCTTTTGGTCTGAATCTTAACAAAAGGCATTCACAGAGTTGAAACATCGCCTCTGCTCTGCACCAGTGCTCACTTTACCAGACTTGCAACATCCATTTGAGATCGAGACAGATGCCTCTAACTATGCTATTGGGGCAGTCCTTACTCAACAGGGGCATCCAGTGGCATATCACAGTGAGAAATTTTCAGACATAGTCCAGAAGTATCCCACTTATGACAAGGAGATGTATTCCATTGTATAGGCATGTCAACAATGGAAGCATTACATTTGGGGAAGGAAACGGTCATCCACACAGACCACCGACCCCTGCAGTTCATACAGATGCAAGGGAAGTTGCAAAATGATCACCATCAGAAGTGGTCCACATACCTACAACAGTTCCATTTGAATATCAAGTATAAGAAGGGTAGCACCAATAATGTTACAGACTACCTCTGCTGACCACTGATCACGGCGTTGACCACCGTGCTCAACTCTTGTGGGCACGAGACTTCTGATTGGCTACTTCTCTACAAAAGCGACCCAAAATTCGGCCACGCATACCAGATGCTCTTAGAGGGTCAGCAAGTTCCAAATTTTCACCTCGAGGATGCCCTGCTATGCCACCTAGGACACCTTTATGTTTCTTCAAGCTAGCGAGCCAAGATGATTTGGGAAGCGCAATACAGTTGTGCCACTGGGCATTTTAGGGTCGAGAAGACAATGGCAGTACTGTAGAAGTATTTATATTGGCCGAATCTTCGACAGGATGTCGGGAAGTACATTAGATCCTGCACTACTTGCGCCATTGCCAAACCGATCATCAAGAAGCAAGGCCTCTATACTTCGCTGCCTACCCCTAGTCGACCTTGGGAATCCATCTCCATGGATTACATGTCGGGCCTTCCTTCTACTAAGCATGGCAATGACTGTGTTTTTGTGGTCGTTGATAGATTCTCGAAGATGGCCATTATGGCAGCCTGCAAGAAGAATATCACAGCAAAAGCCACTGCTAAACTCTTCTTTGAATGAGTGTGGGTACACTTTGGGATCCCACAGTCTATCATCTCAAATCGGGACAATAGGTTCCTCAGTACATTTTGGTCCAGTCTTTGGTCGATGCTGGACACCAAGCTCACTAAGTCCATAGCTTTCCATCCCCAAACTGATGGCCAGACAAAGGTCATCAACAAGATGATCATACACATTTTGCGCATGTACAACTCAAAGCATCCACGCACATGGGATGAGAGCCTCCCCTATGTCCAACACAGCTATAATCGGGCTCTCCACAGCTCGACTGGCCACAACCCTTTTCAGGTGGGCTTAAGATTCTAACCACCATGTCCCATTGATGTGGCCATACCATTTGCAGCTACTCGGCAGATTCAGCTCATGTCCAGTTAGAAGCTGATAAGGCAAATAACTTCATTGAGCAGATCCAACATATCTGTCAATAGGTCCATGACAATCTGGAGAAATCAAATGCCAAGTACAAGCAATGACATGATCAACATTGGGTGCCACACAAGTTTCAGGTGGGTGACAAACTCTGGTTGCATTTGCAGCAGGAACGCCTTATCGGAGCCTATTGGAAACTTAGACCACTTCGATATGGTCCTTAAACCATTACCAAGGTTGTGGGAGACAATGCATTTGAGCTCAACATTCCCCCATTCCTTGGCCTGCACCTAGTGTTCAATGTGGACCAGCTTCGACCATACTTCCCACTGTTGCTGGACACATCAGACATTGCAGAAAAACTCACACCTACAGAGTTAAATCTAGATTGCATGGAACAAGCCACAACTGATCAAATCATGGACACGTAGATCAAGAACAATCGACAACAAAGGATCCAACTACATCGAGTTGTCAAATCAAGCCAACTCCTTCGCCAGGGACCAAGTTCAGCAGAAGTTTCCTCATCTCATGGAGGATCTCATTGCAATGGGGACCATTGCTTACTAAGGGGGGAGGAATGATCTAGGTGGATATTTGTGGCCGCCGCCTATTCCACTTGGACCCCCACCATTGTTTCTTTCATTTTTTTAGTTTTCTTATTTGTAGCACCATTTACTATTTTCGACAGTTTTTTGGGTCCTAAACTTTTGGAGTCGTTTTGAGGCCCTAAACGACAATTTTTGGGAAAACTAAGAGCAACATGGGTCTTTGACCGATGTTTCTCACTCAAAAGTTGTAGTCCTTGGATAGATCTTTCTAACAAGGTATTGTGCATGTCAAACGGAGATCGTATGCCAACGTTATGACCCCGGGAAGTTGATGTACCAATTTACCCAAATGGGGCCCATAGTTTGGCGCTTCATCTCCTAGGGTTAGGTTTTTGGATGTTTAGGGTTTTCCGTTGTTTCTCAACAATAAATAGGCCTTTCAGCTTCATTGTAACATAGTTCAGAGGCATGTAGTTGCCACATCTCTTCTCAGAGATAAGCTACCATCGCCCGAGCTAGTCTTATTTCCATTATGTTTGTAAGCATATTTCAATATTTTATATTAATGAAATGAAGTATTATTTCTACTGCATCTTTGTATTTATGGTTATATCTGCAATTTGTTGCGTTCCTGTTTAAATTTGGATCACTCTCCTCTCTCCTTCTCTCCCCCATTCTCTACATCTCTCCTTCTTTGTGTCTTTATTTCACCCCCAAAGATACACACTCTCTCTCCATCTCTCCCTTGTCACTCCCTCTCTCTCTCCACTTCTCACTCTCTGTATTTCTTCTTCCCTCCCTCTCTCCCCCTCCAACTCCATCTCCTCATCCCTCCCTCTCTCCTCCTCTCTCTTAAGTATGCTCTCTCGTACTTTCTCTCTCCCCCTTTCTCTCCTCTCTCTCTCTCTCTCTCTCTCTCTCCAATCCTCTCTCTTCCCGCATCACTCTCCTCCTCTCTCTCAAGTTTCGTCTCTCGTTCTTCCTCACTCTCCCATTCTCTCCTACCTCCCTCTCTTCCCCCATCTCTCTCTCTCTCTCTCTCTCTCCCCCCTCCAATTATCTCTCTTCCCCCATCACTCTCTCTCTATCTCTCTCTTCAACTATGTTACTATATCCCTCCCTCTCTCCTTCTCTCCCCCTTCTCTCTATATCTCCTTCTTTGTCTCTTTATCTCACCCTTAAACATACACTATCTCTTTATCTCTCCCTTGTCACTCCCTCTCTCTCTCCACTTCTCACTCTCTATGTCTTTCTTCTTCCCTTGCTCCCGCCACCTCCAACTCCATCTTTGTATCCCTCCCTCTCTCCACCTCTCTCACAAGTCCTCTCTCCCCCTTTCTCTCCTACCTTCCTCTCTCTTCCCCCATCTCTCTCTCTCTCTGCCCTCCAATCCTCTCACTATCTCCCTCCCTCTCTCCCCTCTCCATCTCTGCGTCTCCCTCTCCCTCTCTTACCCTTCTCTACCTCTGTCACTCCTCTATTTCTCCAATCTGTCTATCTATCCCTCCCTCCTCTCTCTCTCTCTCTCTCTCTCGCTCTCTCTCTTCCCCTTCTCTCTTTCTCCCCCGCTTCTATCTCTCTTCCCTCCTTATGTCCTCTCTCCCTCTCTCCATCTTCCTTATCACTTCCTCTCTCTCTCTCCACCTTTCTCTCTCTATTTATTTCTTCTTACCTCCCCCTCTCTCTCTTCAATTCCATCTCTCTTTCCCTCCCTCTCTCCACTCTCTCTCATCCTCTCTCTCTTCCCCCCTCTCTCCTACCCCCCCTCTCTTTCCACCCTACAAATATGTTACTATATCCCTCCCTCTCTCCTCTCTTCTTCTCTCCCCCATTCTGTCCATCTCTCCTTCTTTGTGTCTTTATTTCACCCCCAAAGATACACACTCTCTCTCCATATCTCCCTTGCACTCCCTCTCTCTCTCTCCACTTCTCACTCTCTATGTATTTCTTCTTCCCTCCTCTCCCCCCTCCAACTCCAACTCCCCATCCCTCCCTCTCCTCCTCTCTCCCCCTCCCTCTCTCTTAATTCTGCTCTCTCGTACTTTCTCTCTCCCCCTCCTCTCCTGCCTCCCTCTCTCTTCCCTTGTCACTCTCTCTCTATCTCTCTCTCTCTCTTCAACTATGTTACTATATCCCTCCCTCTCTCCTTCTCTCCCCCCTTCTCTCTATATCTCCTTCTTTGTCTCTTTATCCCACCCCTAAACATACACTCTCTCTCTATCTCTCCCTTGTCACTCTCTCTCTCTCTCCAGTTCTCACTCACTATGTATTTCTTCTTCCCTCCCTCTCTCCCCCTCCAACTCCATCTCTGTATCCCTCCCTCTCTCTTCCTCTCTCATAAGTCCTCTCTCCCCCTTTCTCTCCTACCTTCCTCTCTCTTCCCCCATCTCTCTCTCTCTGCCATCCAATCCTATCACTATCTTCCTCCCTCTCTCTCTCCCCCTTCCATCTTTGTGTCTCCGTCTCTTACCCTTCTCTATATCTCTCACTCCTCTCCCTTTCTCCCTCTTCATTCCTTCTCTTCCCTCTCTTTCAGTTTATCTCCATCTCTCGCTTGTCACTCCCCATATCTCTCCACTCTATCACTCTATGTTTTTGTTCTTCCCTCCCATATATATCTAGAGTTAATATATATCATGATATATTAATATATATTATAATATAACAAATTTAATATTGTATTAATCCAAAGTTATTAAATTTAATAATATTAATATTACAATATATTAATTTGAATATTATATTTAATAATAATAATAGTAATATTTTAATATTAATATTAGAGTTAATAATGTTTTTTTTTGGGTGGTATTAATAATAATTTGGCCCATGGTATTTGACCCACAGGCTTCACCTAAATAAAACCACTTTTTTGAGTCTTAATAAGTATAAATAGGTGTATGGAGTAAATATAAAAAGAGGTTTTATTTATTTACCATTCCTATGATTTATTTATATTTGTATTTATTTATCATATCTCTTTTATTTAACATGGTATTTGGCCCATAGGCTTGGTATATAATTAGAGGTTGATTTCTAATCCTATTTGATATATTTTTATTTATTTATCATATCTCTTTATACCTATTTTATATTTATTTATTTACCATCTCTCTTTTATAAATATGGTATTCCGCCCATGGTATTAATAATTATTTGTCCCATAGTATTTGGCGCATAGGCTTCACCTAAATAAAACTTCTTTTTTGAGTTTTTGTAATTATAAAGAGGTCTATGGAGTAAATATAAAAAGAGGTTTTATTTATTTACCATACCTCTAGTTTTATTTATAAACAAACAAAAAATATATTAACTATGTTGAATAATTAAAATATAAATAAACAAAAAACACATACACTTTATAACAATCGTTATGTAATGTAATGTTATGTTGATTTCAAATTATTTAAAATAAAATTAAAACAAAAAAATTAATAATTATTAAGATAAGTTTGAATTAGTCATTTGGATGATGATTTACAAACCCATAATACTTGTCCATGGTATTCAAATATAAAAGATTACAATGTCCAAATATGAAAACATATTTAAAAAAAAATATTATATATTTAATATGCATAATACCAACTTAGATCCATCTTAACTTCTGATTTATCAAGAACCCAAAGGTATCAAATCTCTCGAGGTGCAAACATCTTTTTTGAGTGCAAAACTTGAGTGATTTATCAAGAACCCAGAGGGATCAAATCTCTCGAGATGCAAACATCTTTTTTGAGTGCAAAACTTGAGTAAACTTGAGTAAAGGTTTGCACCTCAAGGGATTTGATCCCTCTCGGTGCATGATAGATTAAGAGTTAAGATGGATATATGCTAGTTTCAATAGTGTGCGACCAAAGAAAATCTAACGAATATATGATTAATTTTATCAATAATATGTAAACTCATCTAATATTAATATAATAATTTTAAATATGTTAAATATGTCTCAGATTGATCTGGTCATTTTAATTTTAAATTTGCCTAGTTAGCTCAGTTTGTTGAGATGATAAATATTGTTAATAAATTTAATGATGAAATACAAATTTTGAATGTAAAGTGACAATGTAGTAGCGCTAAATGATAGAAAATGTAAATAATAAGAATATAATCAATTACAAATAGTCTTCATTGTGATTAATTTCAAACTATTTTCTTCTACTATTCTTATTGTCATCTTTTCATATCGATTATATGAAAATGACAGGTTAAATAGTAAACCATTTAAATCTTTAGCTCGAGCTATTGTAGTAAACATCATGCCTTGTCCCTCTTTCTCTCCAATATTAATAAGTTGAATTACTATAACGCAAAAATCAATGTACATTGTCAATCATTTTTTGTGCTTACACTGAAATCAATGCACAATGTTAATCCAATCACTTTAAATTTAATGTACCATCATACATCCAATTACATCAAATTAGAAATCAACATCTACACTGAAATCAATGCATCTAATGCAAGCAATCATATAAGATTAGAAAACAACGTTTACACTAAAATCAATGCATTTAATTCAAGCAATCAAATAGGATTATAAATCAACATTTACACTCAAATCAATGCATAAGTGCAAGTAAGCAAATAGGATTATAAACCAACATCTACATTGAAATCAATGCATCTAGTGCAAGTAAGAAAATTGGATTATAAACCAACATCTATACTGAAATTAATGCATCTAGTGCAAGCAATCAAATAGGATTATAAATCACCATCTACACTTAAATCAATGCATCTAGTGCAAGCAATAAAAAAGGATTATAAATAACCATCTACATTGAAATCAATGCATTTAGTGTTCAAAATCAAATAGGATTAGAAATCATATACAGTGAAATCAATACATCTAATGCAAGTAATCAAATATTATTAGAAATCAACATCTACATTGAAATCAATACATCTAGTGCAAATAATATAATAGGATTAGAAATCACCATCTACATTGAAATCAATGCATTTAGTGCAAAAAAACAAATAGGATTAGAAATCATCTACATTGAAATAAATGCATCTAGTGCAAGCAATCAAATATAATTAGAAATCAACATCTACACTAAATAAATGCATCGAGTGCAAGCAATAAAATAGGATTACAAATCACCATCTACATTGAAATCCATGCATTTAGTGCAAGCAATCAAATAGGATTAGAAATCATCTACATTGAAATCAATGCATCTAGTGCAAGCAATCAAATATCATTATAAATCAACATCGACACTAAAATCAATGCATGTAGTGCGAGTAATCAAATAGGATTAGAAATCGCCATTTACACTGAAATCAATACATATAGTGCAAGAAATATTCTTCCCTCTCGTCCCCTCCATCTATATCTATATCTACCTCCATCTCTCCATCTTTGTCTCTCCATTTCAACACCCAAAACACACATGCTCTCTCACTCCATATATCCATCTCTATGTCCCTCCCTCCCTCTTTCCATCTCTCTCTTCTTCCTTCTCTTCACTTTCCATCTATATCTAATATCTCCCTTTGTCTCTCTATATAACCCCCAAAACATACACTCCCTTTCTCCAATATATTTATCTATCCCTCCCTCCTCCTTTCCCTCTCTCTCTCTCTCCTCCTTCTCTCCCTCTCCCCCGCTTCTATCTCGCTTCCCTCCTGCTGTCCTCTCTCCCTCTCTCTCCATCTTCCTTATCACTCCCTCTCTCTCCACCTTTTTCTCTCTATTTCTTTCTTCCTACCTCCCTCTCTCTCCCTCTGCCTATCCAACTCCATCTCTCTTTCCCTCCCTCTCTCCACTCTCTCACATCCTCTCTCTCTCTCTCCCTCTTCACCCTCCAACTCTTTTACTATATCTCTCCTTCTCTCCTCCATTCTATCCATCTCTCCTTTTTTGTGTCTTTATTTCACCCCCAAAGATACACACTCTCTCTCCATCTCTCCCATATCACTCCCTCTCTCTCTCCACTTCTCACTCTCTATGTATTTCTTCTTCCCTCCCTCTCTCCCCCTCCAACTCCATCTTCCTATCCCTCCCTCTCTCCTCCTCTCTCCCTCCCTCTCTCTTCCTCTCTCTCATGTCTGATCTCTCGTACTTTCTCTATCTCCCTTTCTCTCATACCTCCCTCTCTCTTCCCCCATCTCTCTCTCTTTCTCTCTCTCTCTCTCTCTCTTTTCCCTCCAATCCTCTATCTCCCCCCATCTCTCTCTCTCTCTCTCCAACTATGTCACTATATTTCTCTCTATATATCCTTCTTTGTCTCTTTATTTCACCCCTAAACATACACTCTCTCTTTATCTATCCCTTGTTACTTCGTCTCTCTCCACTTCTCATTCTCTATGTCTTTCTTCTTCCCTCCCTCTCTCCCCCTCCAACTCCATTTTTGTATCCCTCCCTTTCTCCTCCTCTCTCGAAAGTCCTCTCTCCCCCTTTCTCTCCTACCTTCCTCTCTCTTGCCCCATCTCTCTCTCTCTCTCTGCCCTCCAATCCTCTCACTATCTCCCTCCCTCTCTCATTTTCTCTTTCCAACCTCCATCTTTGTGTGTCCCTCTCTCTCTTACCTTTCTCTATCTCTTTCACTCCTCTCCTTCTCTCTCTCTCTTAATTCATTATCTCCCCTCTCCTTCAGTTTATCTCCATCTCTCCCTTGTCACTCCCCCTATCTCTCCACCTCTATCACTCTATGTCTTTGTTCTTCCCTCCCATGTATATCTAAATTTAATATATAACATGATATATTAATATATATTATAATATAACACGTTTAATACTATATTAATCCAAAGTTAAAGTTATTAAATTTAATAGTATTAATATTATAATATATTAATATAAATAGTAATTTAATAATAATAATGATAGTGATATTTTAATATTAATATTAGGGTTAATAATGCTTTTTTGTATGGTATTAATAATAATTTGGCCCATGGTATTTGGCCTATATGCTTCACTTAAATAAAACTTCTTTTTGAGTGTTAGTAAGTATAAATAGGTTTATGGAGTAAATATAAAAAAAGGTTTTATTTATTTACCATTCCTATGGTTTATTTATATTTGTATTTATTTATCATATTTCTTTTATTTACCATGGTATTTGGCCCATAGGCTTGGTATATAATTAGATGTTGATTTCTATTCCTATTTGATATATTTTTATTTATTTATCATATCTCTTTATACCTCTTTTATATTTATTTATTTACCATCCATCTTTTATAAATATTGTATTTGACCCATATGCTTCACCTAAATAAAACTTTTTTTTGAGTTTTAGTAAATATAAAGAAGTTTATGGAGTAAATATAAAAAGATGTTTTATTTATTTACCATACCACTAGTTATTTATATTTTTATTTATTTACCATACCTTTACAGTTTATATAAAAAAGAGGTTTATTTATTTACCATACCTCTCGTTTATTTATATTTTTATTTATTTACCATACCTCTTTTTTGAGTGTTCGTAAACCTCTTTATATTTTAAATTTATGTTGTGTTTGTACATAATAATAATTAGATTGATTTTTAAACAGGGGATTAAAAATGTTAAAAGTTAAACATTATTTACATGAGATCTACCCCATACTAGGTTGTAAAGAGCCTTTGGGCCCAATAATATTATATGTAATTATATTTTAAATAGTAATATTTAAAGTTCTACTTGTAAAGCTATTTTATTTAACAAAATGTTTATTAAAATGGAAAAGTGGAAGGAAAATGCTTAAATTTATTTTTATATTTTAATATATTAAAATATTCAAAAGTGTTTATGTCATTCCTTACTCCTGTGAGACTTCTTACATTGGTGAAATTGGTCATACAATTAATCAGAGGATTCTTGAGCACACAACTGACATCAAACATGGAAGGTCCTGCTCCTCTGAACATGCAGAAAAGACAAATCATCACATTTGCATTGAAGAGGCGAGAGTCATTCTAAGGATTGATTAGAGGATTCTTGAGCACACAACTGACATCAAACATGAAAAGATAAACCATCACATTTGCATTGAAGAGGCGAGGGTCATTGCAAGGATTGATCATTTTCATGAAGGTAAGTTTAGGGAGGCCTTGGAAATTGAAAGGAGGCCTATCAATATGAATATAAGGCCTTGGAAATTGAAATGAGGCCTATCAATCTAAATATAGGCGATGGTTGGAATATTAGCGGGTGTTGGATTACATATTAAATATTAATATTTAAATAGAAAAGAGTATTACAGCGAGAGAGGCTAACATTATATATATATATATATATATATATATTATTTTTTATTTTCTTCTTTTTTCCCTTTGTTTTTTATCAGTCTAGATCCATGTGGATCAATCACCCACGAAGAATGATGGAATTGATTGAGGTGCAAACTTTTTTTAGAGTGAAAAGAGATTTGGTCCCTCTTAGCCCTTGACCTATAATTAAGATGAATCTAGGGTAGTTAGAAAAATGTCAACCAATGCCAAATGGACATTACTCACACAACTTAAGAGTAATTTAGAAATAGACATTTAAAGTTCTACTTATATAGCTTTTTTATTTAACAAAATGTTTATTAAAATGGAAAAGTGGGATGGAAAATGCTTAAATTTATTTTTTAAGATATTAAAATATTGAAAAGTGTTTATGTCATCCTGTGCTCCTATAAGACTCCGTACATTGGTGAAATTGGCCGCTCAATTCATCAAAGATTCTTGAGCGCACAACTGACATCAAACATGGAAGGTCCCGCTCCTCCACTTTGGCAAAACATGCACAAAAAACAAACCATCACATCTACATTGAACCTCCTAAGCACACAATTGACATCAAACATGGAAGACCCCACTCCTTCGCTTTGGCAGAACATGCAGAAAAGAAAACCATCACATCTACATTGAAGAGACGAGGGTCATTGCAAGGATTGATCATTTTCGTCATCGTAAGTTTAGGGATGCCTTGGAAATTGAAAAGAAGCTTATCAATCTGAATAGAGACAATGATTGGGATATTAGCAAGGATTGATAATGGATTGATCATTTTCGTCACCGTAAGTTTAGGGATGCCTTGGAAATTGAAAGGAAGCCTATCAATCTGAATAGAGAGTTTAGGGATGCCTTGGAAATTGAAAGGAAGCCTATCAATCTAAATAGAGAATGACTGGGATATTAGCAGGTGTTGGATTATATATTAAATATTAATATATATTTTTGATATATTAATATTTAAATATGAAAGTTTTTTACATTGAGAGGTGTTCAACATTTTATATATATATTTTGTTTCTTTTCTTCTTTCTTCATTTTTTTTCTTAGTCTAGATCCATGTGAACTCTCGATGTATCACACACAAAGAATGCTCAAATTGCTTGAGGTGCAAACATTTTTTTAGAGTGAAAAGAGATTTGGTCCCTCTTAGCCCTATAGACCCATAATTAAGATGAATCTAGGCTAGTTAGAAAAATGACCACGAATGCCAAATGTACATTACTCACACAACTTAAGAGTAATTTAAAAATAAACATTTAAAGTTCTATTTGTATATTTTTTTTATTTAACTACATGTTTATTAAAATGGAAAAGTGGGATGGAAAATGCTTAAATTTATTTTTATTTTTTAATATATTAAAATATTCAATGTCATCCCTTGCTCCTGTGGGACTCAGTACACAATTGATATCAAACATGGAATGCTTTGAGAGAACACGTAGAAAAGACAAACCACACGCAGAAAAGACAAACCATCACATCTGCATTGAAGAGGGGAGGGTCATTGCAAAGATTTATTTATTTTAATCAGAATTTCTAGTATTCCTTTATTTATTATTCATTTTTTTTACCATATTATTATTATTTTTTGATTTAAATAATAAAATTGAGTTAATTCATTATTTTGATTTATATTTTATTTATTTGTTTATTCTTATTACTAATTTTAGTTTTATTGTTTAGAATAGTTAAAATTGACCTTATTATTTTTATTTTGTTTGTTTGTTTATTTATGTATTTATTTATTTTCCATTTTCTTATTACTACTTTTTTTGTAAGTCCATGTCCAATATATCATCCTGATCCCGGCAGGGAATTGAACTAGTGACTTCATATCAAGGGCTGCTTTGTTTAAGCACCCGATCACCATCTATCCAAGACCACACAAACTTCTTATTACTATTTTTGAGTTTTATTGTTTTGAATAATTAAGTTTGACCTTATTATTACTGACCTTTGTTTTGATTAAAATAATAATAATTAAAAAAAATATTTTAATTCTTTATTTACAACTAATTTACATCTATTACTTTATTTTAATTAAAAAAACTGTTTATTAATTAATGATAATTCTTTAGTCAAAATTAGGTGTTATATTCTAACGGCTAGAAAACATCTCTCTTCATCTATTTAATCTAATGCCATGATCTGGTTCTTCATCTTGTCCTAAAGATGAACCACACTAGATGGTTCGAAACACGTCGACTTATAGTTTTTTTATGTGATTTTCTAGAAACATCTCTCAACATTCATCCCGAATTCAAATATATTCAAAAGTTTCAAAATATTTAAATATTAAGTTTTCTTAAATGATTTGGTAGCTTAAGATTTTTATTTATTTATTTATTATTTTTTTTATATGTATAAATGATGAAAAAATAATATTTTACTATTCTCTATTTAAAATTATAATTTTATATAAAAATATATTTTTTTATAAAATTTAAAAAAATAAAAATTTAATAAATTAATAATTATTATTATTTTGAGATTTCAAGTCGATGGGTAGGTATGTATTTTTTTTTTTTTTTAAGCATTTAAAAAAGTCTCTAACAAATTTATTAGATTGTTTCCTTCTTAACTTAAATGTCTTTAATTATAGGAATTCTCAAGTTGACAATCGACTATAAAGTGCTCTTCCTCCCACAACCTTCTTACATGCAATCTTTTGTTATTCTTATTCTAGGCATTTATAATTGGGACTGTGAAGTTAGTTTCATTTAGGAATTTTTTTTGCTAACAATGTATTCTATTAATACTCTTTCAAGAAATTACCATTTTCCTATGGAGCATATTGATGGCCACTAAAGATGTACTTTTTTTAATGCATCTTCTCAATTCACTTTTGCTAATTCAAATATATTTTAGTTATGACTAACATCATTATTATTATGTTTTGCTAATCCAAATATATTTTAGTTATGACAAACATCATTATTATTAAGTTTGGATGGGGTGTCATGGAGGGAGATCATGATTACTCCCGCATAGCCAAGGAGGCTATGAGTTGTCATGAATTGCAATGAAAGCTTAATTTGTAGTGGTCGCAAGGTGACTCTATAAAGAATTTTGCGGCTCACTCATCTCGTCTAGAAGGCAAGTGTTGGTTTGGTGATCTTTGAATGATGGCAAGAAGTTTTTTTATGATGTGGTCTGCGCTCTCTAGTTTTGTAACCAAAGTTAATGATCCCCATGAAGTCAAGGTGATGAAAGTGGTTGAACCAACCAACTCATGGTTGGTCGAATTCAAGCCTAGAATTGGAAATTAACAGTTGAGGGTGACATTCCTGGTTAGTCTCCTACTTTAGTTCTTTCAATTTGCTAGTTTTGTTTTTTTGTATTCTGTGCTTTTTGAAGGTGATTTGTCTGTTGTTGGATTGATTTCTTTGGTTAAGAGCATTATATTCCAAATATTTTCTATGAGGACTCCCACAAATCACCCATTATCATTCCTTTCTCTTCCAATTGTTTGTTCTCTTATGATCAATATGTTGTTTGTCCTAGCTTATACCAATCTTAAATTTGGTGAGTGCCCAAGGAAGGAAGGCTTTGGAGTGATAAGGCTTTGGAGTGATAAGGCCCATGGCTATGTGGGTGGTATTGTTCTATTTCACTCTCGGGGGCATGTTGTTCCTTTTGGTGCATGGACATAAATATTTCTGGAAGGGTGGGCTTGTCTTGGTCCTTGAAGATATTTCCCCTGCTTCAATTTTGGGTTTTATCCTCTCCTAGACCCTCACCCTTTAATATTTCCCACTTCTTCGATCAACCTTATGTATCCTTCTTGCTTGGTGTAGCCACCTTGTTATTTCCTCCTCTCTGTTGCTTGTTATTCTAATATTCTACATGTCTCCTCCCACAAATATTGATGGAAAAAGGGGATATCCCTTCCAACATTTATAGGGGTGCCAACAAATGCACCCCTCAATCATCCTTTCCTACTCATACTTCTTGGCACTTGACTTGTGCTCTACTTGATGGTATGAAGGCAACACTAATTTCCAATGTTGTTTTTCTGAGGCAATTAAACATGAGATGGGAAGTATGAAAGATGATGTGAGGAGGAAGAGGTAAGACATCATTAAAGAAGAACTAGAAGTAAAATTCAAGTAATGGGTTCCTAACTTAGGTTTCTCAAGGACTTAGGAAACTACAAATTTTCTTCTCATTGATTTATATTCGATGAGCAAGTCGTTCTTCATCCAAGTAGTTAAAGAGAAGTCCACCTAACAAGAAGCCATTACGCACAATTCTACATCATGGATTGGAAGTTTGATGCTAACTAAATAATATAGAGATCATAACTAACAATTAGGTGGACTTAATAGGTCACTTCATGGATACCCGTGATTACTTCGTAGCTAAAGAAGGCACCCCAAAAAATCCCATCCATTTGGATGAGGATCAAGAGGAACAAAGTCCTAGACACTTTCTTCAAAGATAAGAAGATGGTCAGTGAGTTCACTTTACTTTTCTTATCTTGTTTTTTAAATATGAGGAGTGACAATGACCTCTGTAATCATCAAATCTATGTGTCTCTTTATGTTTCTCTTATGATAGACAATTTAAAGCAATTTTTAGAAGAAAACTATGACAATTAGACATTATTGTGGTTCCAATTTCCTAGGTGGCATGCCACAACTAGTGTTGCTTGTAATGGTTTTTGTGCTATATTAATATAAAGATAGCCAAATTGCAAAAAAAGGATAATTATTTTTATCCACCCAGATAGGGATGTTAGTTGTTGGTGCGAAGACACTCCCCATGTGTTTGGAAAAGGTTGGGATGAATGTCAAGAAATGTGTGATCACTTTGATGGAGGCTAAGGAAGAGGATGAGGGAATTTATTCCAAAACTAACACATCCATCTTGTGAGCCTAGTAATGATTTAATGGAAGGATTGGTATCATGCACCATTATGGAACCAACTAGTAATTGATTATTTCAAGCATTGGTTGAATTAAAAGTCTTAGGGTTTGTGGTAGTAATTGTAATTCTAACATATATTAATGATAAGGTCTCCCTATTAAGACTTAGTCTCTTTGATTCATTATTTATTCTATTAGTTCCCTCTACTTCTTGTTTAAGTTCTTACTCGTTCTATTGCTCTGGGTCTTTTCCTCCAAATTGGAACTTCTATAGATTTAAGTAGACTTGTCTCAGATTGCTAGGAGTTATCACCATGGATCTACACTCTCATTTCTCAAAAACAAAATCGGCCCTCTAGTAAAACCTATTATAACCCCTCTTTATCTCTTACTCGTACAACCTTTTCTTGTCACTACGTCTACCACCTACCTCACCTACATTCGAGATATATGTCCTCCCATGGCCTTTGAACATGGTAGTTTAAGAAAAGATGGTCCATATTCGATCACTATATCAATTATCATATATCTCAATGCTTTCAAAGTGTAAAATGTGGAGGAATTAGCTCAAATGACCATTTTTAATGGCAGGTCCCAGTTTGCTGAATTGGGATCTGAAACCTTTTGAAACTAGTTTTAGGCATCAAACTCTAATTTTTGGGGGTAAAGTTTTGTCGTATAAGTGCCACCCCCTGGCACTATTCTACACATAGATACGTTTCCAGAGTAGCATGAATCACTTCAATTAGGGTTAGTATGCATAAGTTATGCCACCCAAAAGTTGGCCTTCTTGTTTTGACCACCATGATTCAAGAGAATTCCAAGTACGCCATCATTATTCATGGAAAAGGATATAGTCATGTGATCATCATGAAGAATAATCTAGAAGAGTCGACATTGTAACTCTAGCTAAGAGTTGAAGAGTCAACCTTAACCACTAGTAGGGCATCGAGTTGTGTTATAACTAGGCCACTAGGGGGAAAAGGAGTTCCATTATATTTGAGGGCATTTTATTTCAAAGATGAGCAAAGTAGCTGAGAGTGAATAGAGAGAGAGAAAATATAGAGGGTTTGTATACTATAGAAACTCACTAGTCATAGGTCTCATTCCTTTGTACTTGCATCCATTTCCATTCAGGGAAAGAGAGAGTGAAGCAACCTCACCTTCCTGCTAGGTTTTCTCCCATAAGGGTTTCCTAGGTCATATATTATGTTATTATGGTGTATGAGTTGTTTTCTATTTGTTCTTTATTTTGTGCATGATTATATTTTACATGCATAAGAAATGCATAGTAATTAACAAATCCATAAATCTAAGGAGAAGTTAACCCTCATAGTGTAGATTTCAGATTTTCTAATATATTCTAGTAGATATGTTGTGACAAATTGTCCAGTGGAAAATCTATGGAAATTTAGGGGTCATATTAGTATCAAAGTAGGTTTCTTTGGGTATATTGTAGGGAGTTTCAAGGGATCCAAATCGGTTAAGCCGAAAGTCATAAAACCCCAACCATGGTTACTGACTCTATTAAGAACCCTCAAGACTGTAGAGGAGAGGTTTTCACATTCTGAAAGACAAGTCACAAATATAAACAATAATGTGAGCCTTCTCATGATATCCCTGACCAATAAGCTTGAATATTTGGAAAACATGGAGGCTATAAGGCAAAGGTCAAATTAGAGGGGAAATTGGGGGATAATATAGAACCAAAGAGGGAGTCTAAGAAAGAACCTGCAAAAGGATCAACCAAGTTCGAGTGTCGTGAACCACTCATAATTCCTATTCAATATGGAAGTGAAGGTCAACATCAAGCCATATCGTGGGGAGATTGATGCTTTGAAGTTAGATACTAGTTGCAACGATTAGAAGTTTATTTTAATTTTCATCATATAGAGGAAGAACAAAAGATTTTGTTTGCTCGACTGAAATTAGAGGGCTATGCTTTGACATGGTGGGAAAGCCACACGGAAACCCTGAGGTTGGAGGGAGATCCTCCAACGACTAGGTGGGAGGATTTAAAAACTCTCATAAATTCACTATTTCTCCCTAAAGGGTATGTGGAGGACCAGTGGATTTGGTGGCATTACTCCAGGAAAAAATAAGGGCAAAGTATACAAGAGTGCGCCATGGAATTCAGGAAGATGGTAATAATGTTGGGTATCTCCCTAAAGAACGCAAAGATACTCCTAAACTATTTGGGGGGTCTACAAAGCCATATGTGGAAGCAATTGATGTTGTTTAAGCCCAAAACAATGGACGAGGCTTGTGTACGGGCACAATACCTGAAGAACATAGGCCAAAAGAAAGAGCAATCAAGTGGATCAAAAGGAGAACCAAGAAGCTTCCAAGGAGGGGAAGAAGAAGTGGAAAGGGGGAAAAGAAGATAACACAACAACCACAACACACCAATGCAAAGATCCCAACAACCACTGCAACCATTATAACATTGATGGTCATATAGGGGAGAAGTGATGGAAGTTGAATCGAAATCTAAACTCAAAGAATAGAAAGAAAGATGCTAAAAAAAAAAATACCATTGCCATATATTAGATTAATCAGGTGGAAAAAACTCGAACATGGATGAGAAGACTGTTTCCACATTAGTTAAAAAGAGGGTGAATCTTAGTAACCTTCAGAAACCAGAAGAGAATGAAATGACTAGGCTCTTCCATTTAAAGATACCGGCTAAAAAGACAAAATTGATGCTCTATTAAATTCAATATCACAACAAACCCCATAGCAACAAGTTTGGTCAAGAAATTGGTATTGGGGATTCATGACCATCCTAGCTCATATCCATTGGTATGGGTCAACAACGAGGTTGAGATAGACATAAACAAATAATACAAAATCAAATTTGCTATTAATGCTTATTTTATTAATGAAGTAAAGTTGGATGTAGTTCCACTTAATGTATGTGGAGTTGTGATTGGAAGTCCCGATATGTACATGGAGGATGTGATTTTCATGTGGAAAGGTACCAATGCAAACTCTTCAAGGAAAAAATCCTTCATCATCAATGTGCATGAGGGTAAGTCAAAGATCTCACTAGTAAGTGTCAACCAGGTTAAAAAGTTTATTAGTTCTAGTAAGAAGTACATTTTGTTGTTTTTAAGAGGAAATCATTTTGTAGAAGAGTCCATGAGAGTTAGGTAATGCCTCAAGGGGTGCACTAAGGAACACAAATAACAACTAGAAGAGTTGCTACAAGCACATAAGGATGTGTTTTAGGAGACTAAAGGGCTAACGCCCAAGAGGGAAGTGTAACATGAGATCTAACTATTGTAGGACTCTTTGTTACCAAACATTAGGTTGTACAAGCAATTCATTATTGAGGCAAATGAGGTGAAGAAGCAATTGCAACAACTACTAGAAAAATGTGTCATTCAACCTAGTACCTCACCATGTGGGTCACCCATCATCATTGTGCTAAAGAAGGATGGGACATGGTGGACATATATTGATTACAGGGCGTTAAACAAAATTACACCCAAGAACATGTGCCCCCTACTCATAATAGATGATATGTTGGATCAGTTGTAGAAAGCCAAATACTTCACTAAGTTGGACATAAAGTCAAGATATCACCGGGTTTAGGTCAAAGAAGAACATAGAGGATCAACTTCAGAAATAGACAAGGTTTGTATGAGTGGTTTGTCATGTTGTTTGGCCTATGCAATGCACCGGCTATGTTTATGAGGGTAATGAAGGATATATTGTGCCCTTTTATAGATTTATTTTTTATTGTTTATTTGGATAAAATATTGGTATATAATGCTACCTGGAAGGAGCACATGTCACATTTGATGCAAGTGCTATACACATTAAAGAAGCACCAACTATTGGAAAATTTCAAGAAGTGTGTGTTTGCACAATAGTCTTTAGTGTATTTGGGATATGTATTGGTAGAGATAAAGATAGATCCTGCCAAGAATAGAGGCCATCATGAATTGGTTTGTGCTTGTTGATGTTTATGAGGTTAGGAGTTTTGTTGGGGAAATGTAGTACCTAAGGAAATTCATAACCTCATTTTCCATATTAGCAACACCACTCCACACCATCAGAGTGGGTGGCAAGAGTTTCCAATCAAGAAAGGGTCAGTAGACGACTTTGAGGAGTTAAAGAAGAAGATCAGTCTAGCATCGATTTTGGCATTATTGAGCTTACAACAACCGTTTGAACTAGAGACAAATGCAAGTGGGTATGATATGGGAGCAATCTTGGTGTAGAGAAGAAGGCATGCATAATACCATTCAAAAGTATTTCATGGGGAAATTCTCAACTAACCTACATACAACAAGGATCTCTATGCCCTAGTGCAAGCCGTGAAGAAATGGAAACACCATTTGATGGGAAAGGAAACAATAATCCACACAAATCACCAGCCACCACATACCTACAGGAACAAAGTAAGCTATAATATACCAGGCATTACAAGTGGATGGGATTTTTATAGTAGTTTCATTTAGTGATTAAATACAAGAATGGCAACATAAACAAGTTTGTTGATGTGCTTTCAAGGCCACCCACATCAAATATCATAGCTTTGGGAACTCTTATGCACATAGAACCTTCCGCTAATGTTTCATACTGAGAGGCATACACATAGGATGAGGACTTCAGGGAGGTGTTTCAACAGTTGCAAAGCCAAATTCATGTGCATGATGGTGACAACATAGTTGAATACCATCTCCAAAACGATTACTTCATAGGCTAGATAAGCTATGTGTTCTCGAAGATGAGCGATTACATCTTATTAAAGAGGCTCACACCTTGAAGGTTGTGGGGAATTTTGGTATAGGCAAGACAATGGGCAACTTACAAAGGCATGTGTATTGGTTTGGGATGCAATAATATGTAGCTAGGTTAATAAGAGGACGCATGCTTTGTTGTACCAACAAGCATAATAATAAGAAGCAAGGTCTATATCATCCCTTGCCTATACCCACATGTCGTTGGGAAAAAATTTCCATGGAATTTGTGGGGGCTTTACCAGTAACCAAGAAGGGACATTCCTACCTATTCATGGTAATTGATAGGTTCAACAAGATGTGTGTTTTAGTGGCTTATAAAAGGCTATCAATGTACAAGAAACAACGAACTTGTTCTTTGGACAGGTTTGGATGCACTTTGGGATAATGATGATCTGCCGTTGAATGTTCGTTTTGTTGTGCTAATTTCAACTTCGGAATTAAAAAAACTACTTATCATTTGCTTCATGTGCATAGGTTTCCTTTATGGAATTTGTGAATGAATAAGTAAATTTATGTCAAATTCATGATCAAAATAGCATGAAAGTAAAGTGCTTAACAAAAACAAACAAATTTACAATAAACCGTCAAAATGAACACTTAACGCAGTGTTTTGATGAAGGAGTTCACCCCTGTTGGGCTACATCTCCTTGGTCCAGCTTCCATGGCTTGGGCCTCTGTATTAGCTCAAAATGGAAAAAGTGTTGTTTACAATGCTCTACTGCTCCTGAAACCTGCTTCAATGTGCTCAAAACATCAAAATCATCTAGGAACACCTTTTTTTGATCCCAATTTGGTCGAATTTTGCAAAAGTTATGGCAAAATAAATTTCTCCTAGTAAAACTCCACTAAAACTGGAGGAACTCCAGTTAACTCCGCTAAAGCTAGAGGAATCCCCAGATTTTTCAGATCCACTAACTTCTTCGCCAAACTAAACTGCAGCTAATTAATGATAAGCATGTATTAATTATGGACTAATCCACAGTTAGCGCTAATACTGCGCGGTTATGGCTAGCCGCTAGCATTAAATGTAGTGGTCACATGGATTACCCGACGATTATGGTAGCATTGGCCACCGGTTGGTTGGTATGGTCACATGTTGGCAGTAACCGCCAACGGTTTTACCCCAACTCCGCTACGGTTACACACCAAATACAATATGCGACCATTCAATGTTAAATCAGAACATTGCGGTGAAGCGTTAAGTCATGTGGTTTGTTCGGGCGAGGTAGCGGGTTCGACACTGCTGACCTGCCCGTAAATTTTATTGAAGCGTGCCGATGAGTTTGACCCTTGGGGAGGGACACGTGGCAGCCTCTGGGATTGCCACATGTCCCCTCCTCATTGGTCCACCTCCGACCAATAGAATCGCTCCAAATCACCAACTTGCAAACGAATAGGAATGCACCACTTGGCAAAAACACACTAGACATTGACCAACCTTGACCTGCCCAGTCACCTGCCACGTCATCAATACGAACCACTGATTGTGCAGTGACTGTGCTTTTTTTAAAAAATTCTTCTATTTGGTAAAGCGGACAGAATGTGATATATTCCTCATACGAACTCGGTTTTGAGTGAAACGAGTTGCGTTGGGATCGTATCGCCGAGACGGACGCGGTCGTTCATTTTCGAGCAATTCTAAGATCTTTGATTTTTGAGCTAAATATTGAGCACTTCATCATTCCTCCCCACTGTAAGCCTTTTGGACCCCAAAATATACTATCCATTGTTCAACAGGTGAGGGTACAACTCCCTCAACTTATCGATCTGCAACCATTTGGCCTTAGAAAGATTTTATCCCTTCAGTCCCACTTGAAGGTATTCAACATTTCCTCTCTTCGAAGTTCTGGTTCTTCTGTCAAGTATGAGATCTTGCTGAAGTTCATAAAGATATTTTGGCAAGAAATCATCTATTGATGGCAACAGAACATGCTCTCCTTGATCATCAATCAAAGGAGGCTCAAACAATCTCAAATTCTCAACATTAAGGACCATAACAAATTGGCCTCCTTATATGCAAATATATTCTGGAAAAGATTGGTAACAATGCATTTAAGGACCATAACGGATTAGCTTCAAATTTTTACCTTCCCCTTGAAGTCTCTCTTTACTAATATATAACCAAACTTCTTCTCCAACTTTAAATTTATGATCGACACGGTGTTTGTCATGCCTTGCCTTGTAGCTTCTTTGACTCTTTTCCAGCTGTTCTTGCACTGTGTGATGTATTCACTGAATTTTCTCAATGAACTTCCTTGCCTTATCGATGTTTCTATGACCATCGATGGCAACATAGTTCTCAAATATGAAGTCCAATGGTGATCTTGGCAAGTACCCAAAACATGCCTTAAATGGTGATGTGTTTGTGGAAGAATGCTTTGCCCTATTGTATGCATGTTGCATGTAATGCAAATGCTCATCCCACAACTTGGGATGTTTGTTGCAATATCCTCTAAGAAGATGAATGACTGTCCTGTTGACCACCTTGGTTTGTCCATCTATTTGTGGATGAAAGTTTGTACTCTTCTTCAACTTAGTGTCCATCATATCCCACAAATTTGACCAAAAATTCCCAACAAATCAAGAATCATGATCACTTACAGTGGAAGTAGGAAGACCAAAATGAACCCAAATATTTTGAAAGAAAAGATGAGCTATTTATTCAACTGTAATTTGCTTTCTACATGGTGTTAGAATACACATCTTTTTGAACTTGCGTAGAACTACATACAAGTAATCATGACCTTTCCTTGACAATGAAAGACCTCCTACAAAATCCATTGAGATACTCTCCCATGGACGTGAAGGTACCAGAAGTGGAGTGTACAATCCTAGTTTCCTATTGCTAGGTTTACTTGTTGCACACAAAGAACATCCTCTAATGAAACGAGATACGTTATCAAACATGCGTGGCCAATAACAATACCTTTGGAGATTCACTACTGTCTTACCTACACCAAAGTGTCCAGTAATCAATGAAGTGTGTGCCTCCCTTATGATACCGTTTCTTTCTCCCCGTGGAATACATAACTTGCCCAAGTGATTCAACAAACTGTTATGTACATGGTAATCTAACTCTTCAATTTGGTTTCCTTGCCTCAAGCTTGCATACACATCTTGAAATTCATTATCATATGCATATTGTTCAATGTAACTTTCATGTAAAACATAATTGTGCTTGAGTAAAATAGATGAATTTACAATAGGCTTAGAAAGAATATCAACTACCTTATTGCATATTCCCTTTTTGTACTTGATAACCAAATGAAACTGTTGTAGAAAACCCATCCATCTAAAGTGTCGTGATTGCTGCAACTTTGACTGTGACTGTAAGTACTGCAATGGTTGATGGTTGGGATGGATAATGGTCTCCTTTCACATCAAGTAGTGTTTCCATTTTTTGACACTTTATACTAATGTGTAAAGTTCTTTGTCATAAGTGGGATAGTTAGTCACAACACCATTAAAAATTTCAGAATTAAATGAAATGGGCTTACCATGTTGCATAAGAACTGCTCCCATGGCATAATCATTAGCATCTGTTTGAATCTCAAATGGCTGTCTAAGATCCAGGAGAGCCAATACCGGTGCTGAACTAATCTTTTGTTTTAAAGCATCAAATGCTTTCTGCTGTACATCTCCCCAACGAAAGACTTTCTTGACACTATTCAATGCATGTAGTGGAGCTGTAATGGAAGAAAAATTAGCAACAAATTTCCTCCAATATTGTGCTGCCCCTAGAAAGCTTCTTACCTCTGTAACTGTATTGGGCTTGGGCCAATTCAGAATGACCTCAACCTTAGAGGGGTCTATCTTCAGCTCACCTCCTCCAACAATGTGTCCCAAATACACTAAAGAAGTCTTGCCAAATTCACACTTTGACATATTTAAAAACAACTGTTCTTTTCTCAAGACATCAAGTACTTTGTTCACATGCATGACATGTTCATCTCTGGATTTGTTGAATATGAGAATATCATCTAAGTAAATAATGACAAAGTCATCTATAAATGGTCTCAATACATCATTCATAACTCTCATGAAAGTAGCTGGAGCATTTGTAAGACCAAAAGGCATAACAAGTCACTCAAACAATCCTTGTTTAGTTTTAAATGCGGTTTTCCAAATGTCCTCTTCAGCTATTCTAACTTGATGATAACCACTTCGTAAGTCTAACTTAGTGAAATATTTTTCATACCTCAATTGATCAAGCAAATCATCAATTCTTGGGAGTGGATAACGATTCTTTACTGTTATTTTATTCAGTGCATGGAAATCCACACATATGCGCCAAGTCTCATCCTTAGTTGGCACCAAGATAATGGGTGAACCACATGGTGAAGTAGATGGGCGTATGATACCTTTGTTCAACAATTCTTGAATTTGATTCTTGATTTACATACTCTCCATGATTGACATGCGATACATGCCAATGTCTGGAAGTGGAACATCTTGTAGCAACTGTATCTCATGTTGGATTCCCCTCTTGGGAGGTAACCCCTTTGGTTCGTGAAACATATCACCATGCTTTCTTACCACAAAAAACAAATCATATTTTAATTTATCATCACAACCTTCAAAAGATTCATAATCAATATCATTCTTTTTCTTGATCATGAGAAGCACAAAAGTTCTACTTGCATTTACTAGTCTCTTCATTTGCCTTGCAATAACCAAAGAAATATTTAACTTTTTGTGATGGGCTCTCACAATGTACTCCACTCCATCCTTGAGAAATAGATATTTGTTCTCATGGCGATAAAATACTGCTTTCCTATCACACAAATAAGGACTTCCCGAGATGTCAAGTGGAACTACATCTAACTCAACTTCATTAATGAATTTTCCAGTAATGGCAAACCTGAATAAACATTTCCTTGTAACCTGTAAATTTGCATTATTGACTATCCAACCCAAGGGATATGGCTTGTGATGAGGTACAGTTTCAAGGTTAATCTATTTGACCAAGTCTTATGAAATTAAGTTTGCTTGTGACCCACTATCAAATAATGCATCAATCTTTGCATGATTTGAAATTACCCTTACATGGAACAATTCTATTCTTGATTTTTCATTTGGAGTGTTGTTATGACTATGTGAGGAACTAGTGCTTGCAATAGCTTCTTTTCCTTTTGTGACCATGGCTGAAATCTTGGTCTCATCACTAGAATCGGATCCAAGATCATGTTGTGTGGTAGCTATCGTCATTTGTTTTCCCTTATTGTTTGGTTTCTTAGGACTTAGTTCGAGATGTAATTTCCAATAGTGGGTTTCATCATTCCCCGCTTTGGAACAATGTTGGCATATAGTTTTCTCCCCTTCTTTCTTCGCACTTGAATTCTTCTTTCCTTTCCATTTTCCACCCTTCTCTTTCTCCTTACCCTTGAATGGCTTCTTCTTACTACTCTCTTCCTGAATGTTTTTTCCTCTTGCTTCAAGGTGCGTGGCTTGCACACATACCTCATCTAAGTTGCTTGTATTGAACATAAGGATAGTATGTTTTAAGTAGGAATGTAAACCCCAAATATATTTCAACAGTGTATCTTGGGCATTCAAATTTTCTCCTAACAATAAAGCCCTTTTCCTAAAATCTTGGGTATAGTCTTGAATTGTTTGGCCCTTGAGTTGCCTAAAATTTTGCCAACTCATAATGGCTTTTTGCATATAGGCTAAAGGATAAAACTATCTTTTAATTGAAGAAACAAATTCAACCCAAGAAATGGATATCTTACCATGAATTCACATTTCCTCTTGAGTCTTTTCTTCCCACCAAACTAGTGTTGCTCCTTTTAGCCTTAATGAAGCCAACTGGATTTTTATATCATCTTCTTGAAGGTTATGAATTCTGCAATAAACCTCCAATTTTTGAATCCAATTGTCTAAATTTTCTGCATTCACCTCACCATTGTCCACGAGAAGTTAAAACTTAATGTCCAATTTGAGTAAGGGAGTTTTTTTTCCTTTGGGGTTTTTGAATGAGTATGAACAACTTTTGTGGTGGAAGTGGAAGATGATGCTGTTTGAGATGTTGAGGATGATGAAGATGACGAGGAAGATGATTAAGATGGTGGAGATGGAGGAGGCTTTCCTCCATTACCCTTTGAATCCTTCTTTTCATCTTTTTTATCTCCTGAGCTTCCCTCTCTATGTGGGGGCTTAGAACTCTCTCCAGCCATTCTAGTATTCCTCTCTTCATAGAGGAATCTAACCATGCTAGTTAAGTCATAGAAAGCTTTCTTGAATGCTTCCTCTTCTAAAATACCTTCAGTCTCTCTTGCTCCATACATGATGGCTTTGGATTCAAGCTCAGCTTCTGGTACTGCTTGTACCTCCTCAATCTCAATTTAAGGTAAAACTTGAGGTGCTTCAAATGCAACTGGGATTGAAAATTTGGGTGGAGATTGTGGCCTTGTGGCTCTCCTTCTTCTGGGCATTACCTCAGGATTTGCAACCAATAGTTTCCCTTCTCATCTCTGCAACTTTAACCTTGTAAGCATCACAAATTTGCAACCATTAAACCTTACTTGCACAAAACTCAAGCAATCAAGCAAATAATCTTTGCTCTGATACCAACTTGATCTGTTGTTGAATGTTAGTTAGTTGTGTTAATTTCAAATTCAGAATTAAAAACAACTGCTTATCATTTTCTTCATGTGCATAGGTTTACTTTATGGTATTTGTGAATGAACAAGTAAATTTATGTCAAGTTTTATGTCAAATTCATGAGAAAAATAGCATGAAAGTAAAGTTATGAACAACAACAAACAAATGTACATCAAATCATCAAAATGAACACTTAACACAATGTTTTGATGAAGGAGTTCACCCCTCCTGGGCTACATCTCCTTGGTCCAGCTTCCATCGCTTGGGCCTCTGTATTAGCTCAAAATGGAAAATGTGTCGTTTAAAATTCTATACTGCTCTTGAAACCTACTTCAATGTGCTCAGAACATCAAAATCATCTAGGAACACCTTTTCCTAGTCCCAATTTGGTCGAATTTTGCAAAAGTTATGGCAAAATCAATTTCTTCTAGTAAAACTCTGCTAAAATTGGAGGAATCCCCGGATTTGTCGGATCTGCTAACTTCTCCGCCAAACTAAACTGTAGTTAATTAACGATGAACATGTATTAATTATGGACTAATCCATAGTTAGCGCTAATACCGCGCGGTTATGGCTAGTCGTTAGCATTAAATGTTGTAGTGGTCACATCGATTACCCAACAGTTAGCTGACGGTTATGATAGCGCTGACCGCCGGTTGGTTGGTATGGTCACATGTTGGCGGTAACTGCCAACGGTTTTACCCCAACTCCACTACGGTTACACACCAAATACAATATGCAACCATTGAATGTTAAGTCACAACGGTGCGGTGGAGCAGTAAGAAATGTTGTTTGTTCGGGCGAGGTCGCGTGTTCGACTCCACCGACCTGTCCATAAATTTTGTTAAAGCACGCCGATGAGTCTGACCTTTGGGTAGGGACACATGGTGGCCTCCGGGCTTGCCACATGTCCCCTCCTCATTGGTCCATCTTCGACCAATAGAATCGCTCCAAATCACCAACCTGCAAACCAATAGTAATGCGCCACTTGGCGAAACTACACTAGACATTGATCAACCTTGACTTGCCCAGTCACCTGCCATGTCAGAAGTACGAACCGCAAACTGTGCAGTGACTGCACCTTTTTTTAATTAAAATTCTTCTGTTTGGCAAAGCGGACAAAACGCGATATATTCCTCGTACGAACTCGGGTTTGAGTGAAACGAGTTGCGTTGGGATCATATCGCTGAGACGGACGTGGTTTTTCAGGTTTCAATCAATTAAGAGAACTTTGATTTTTGAGCTAAATACTGAGCACCTAATCAACCGGGGAGCATAATTCCAGACATGGAAAAAATATTTCTTGGTGCATCTTGGACTACATTATGGGAGAAGATGGACATGAAGTTGAACATGGTTGCAACATTCCATCCATAAACAAAGGGTCAAACTAAAGTAGTCAACAAGACCTTTGTGCAACTTTTGAGGGGTTATAATCAGAAGCATCTGAAGACTTGGTATGAAAATCCAGTATCTATACAACACTCTTATAATAGAGCAGTCCACACTTATACTGGTAAGTCCCCAATTTTTTTTTATTTTTTAATATTTTCGACCTTCACCTTTTAGATAATATGTATGAGTAGCAGGGAAGAGTGGGGGAGGATATTATATAGGATTCCTTAAGGGTGGAAAAAATTATTGAGAAGATCAAGCAAACAAGTCTCTTCCAGATAAATGACATGGGAGTTTTGAGATCAATGCGTTTCGAACCACTTACTGTGGTTCATCATCAGGACAAAGATGGATAGCCTGACTAGATGAACAAATAAATACAATAGATATGCAACAGTTAAATCAAAACTGACATCTTATATATATGTGTGTGTGTGTGTGTGTATGTACATATATATATACATATATGTACATATATATACATATATGTACATACATATATATATATGTGTGTGTGTGTATATATATATATATATAGAACATTAGAAATAAAAAACATTAAAATTAAAAAAATGTGAAAATCCATGAAATGACTAAACAATAAAGATACAAGGAACTAAAATTGGAAACTAATGATAAAGAAAACCAAAACTAGGGCTTTAAAAACATAAATTTATAAATTACTAATAATATAATTTTATTTTTTTCATTATATGTATAAATATATAAAAATGAATAAAAGAACAAAAGGAATTTCAAATCCATGATTAAGAAACTCAAGGAATAAAGCCATAAAATTAAAAATTAATTTGATTATAAAATAATTCTTTTTTTTTACAAGAATGAGTATTGTTAACTTCGGTCTCCATGGTAAATTTGACCAAAGCAAATCCATCTATAGGTACATGAGACATTGCAGAAGTCACATATAAAATACAAGGCTGGGCATGATCAGTACGAGATAGAGAAGTCATTCAAGGTTGGAGATAGAGTATGATTACAATTGAACAAGGAGAGACTACAAGGTCCTAGTAAGAAAATCCAGGCTATACAATATGGTCCCTTTGAGATATTGGAAAAGTTTGGATATATATATATATATATATATATATAGTCTACCCCCATACATGTGCATTTACTTAATGGTGAATGGCTAAAATATGGAACTCTATGAGCCTTCCATGGTAGATCAAGAAGAGGAAAATGTCCTACCTTCTGTAGAGGATTTAGTATGAGATGCTCAAACATAGTTGATAGAGGATACAATTTTGAAAAATAGGTCTAGAACTAAAATACAATGACAACATGACCTTTGGTAGATTGGGTTGAGAGGATAACTTCCAAGCAAGGCTAAATGGTACACCCGAGAGAAGGTGGAGGAAAAAATTCCTCACCTCATTTAGTAGAAGCTTTTGGGGACCAGAAGCATCCCAAAATGGGCAGGTGTGAGCTGAATTGGATCTCTATATTATTTCTCATCTATCTTAATGCATTTAGAGTGGAAAAAGTAGAAGAATCAACTCACAAGACCCTTTTTACTAACGGGTCCTAGTTTGGCGAACTAGGGTCTGAAACCTTTCAAAAGCATTTTGAGGATTCAAACAATAATTTTTTGGGTGAAACCTCCATTACCAAAGTGCCACCCCTGGCACTATTCTACACATAAATTTCCAAGAATACAATAATCTCCTCAATTGGAGTTCATATTCAAAAGTTATGCCACTTGAAAGTTGACCTTCCTAGTTTAACCACCATGATTCAAAAGGATGACACCTCAACCCCCATTATTCATGGAAAAGGGGCTAGCCACATGATCACTATGAAAAAGAATCTAGAAGAGTTGATGTTGTAACTCTATTTAAGAGTTTAAGGAGGAAAAATTAACCACTAGTAAGCTATCAAGTTGTGTTATAACTAGGGTACTAGGAGTGAAAGGGGTTGCATTCTATTTGAGGGAATTTTGTTCCATAGATAAGTTGAGTAGCTGAGAATGAATAAAGAGAGAACAAACAAATAAGGTTGTATATTGTAGCAGCCCATGAGCCACATATATCACTTCTTCTTACTTTCATCCATTTTCATCCTAAGAAAGAGAGAGCAGAGCTGCCTCACCTTCCAAGTAGGTTTTATCCCGAAAGTGTTTCTTAGGTCATATCTTGTGTTATTGTGGTTTGTGAGTGGTTTTTCTATTTGCTCTCTATTTTTTTTGCATAATTTTAATTTGAATGTATACACAATAAATAACAATTAATAAATCAATACATATAACGAGAAATTAACCATAATATTGTAAATTTAGGATTTTCTAATATATTCTAGTAGATCGATTTTGACGAACTATCTAGTGGAATACCCCATGACAATGTACAGATCAAAAGAATAAGTTCCAAAATCCAACTAGAGAGGTGCAACATACCCACCGACTCTTATGCACTACTAGGATGGTGAGGTACCTAAAAATTTCATTCACTATCTTTTAATCTTGCTTTGATACCTTTATATTCCATGCTTTCTTACCTCTAATAACAATCTACCACATTACTAAATATTTAATACACACTAACATGACTAGTAGTCAACAAAGTTATATTTAAATCATTCAGAAAATAAATCCTTAATACCACACAACATAACAACAACTAAATCCATATTTTACACAATATAAACACATTTTTAAATAGCTTAAACCACAACAATTATCTTTCAAAAAAGTACTAGACTGATTAGCTACAGACTTTGGATGTTCCACCCAACCATAGACATTGTTAGACTTAATGTGTAACCACCCTTCCCACATTTACCAAATTTCACAAGCCTGTTAGGGTAAACATGAGACGAGTGTCACTATGACCTGACCCAATCTCATAGTTCCAGTTACTACAAACTGACCACATACTGACATCCTACAAGAACTATAGATCACTCAGTGGCCGAACAACCACTCCAGGTGACCAAACCTTGAGTTGGAACCCTTTTCTCTGCCCTAGGCCCAAAACTGCACCCACAACAAGGCATGCATGCGGTTATGAGGCTATAACCGCACACATAAGCTTAGCTACCAGCGGTTATGACCTAAAATCTTCAGTTCCAAGCATGCGGTCCCGCGATTTGTGCCACTTTTTTAGGCCAACCTCTAGACCATTGCCCATAATTTCCTAAGACTTTCCAAAATCATTATTAACATGACAACAAAGCTAAACATTCAATTTCAAATCAAAAACTTGACCTAGATTTCCTAGAACACATTAGAAATTTCTTCAAACACATGGCAGACATGTAAGATACAAGTCATGAATGCATATATGATCATATTAGTCTCAGATTCATCTGATAATCACCAAGAAGGCTCTATGCCCTCTCCACATAGCTGCAACAACACTTATTAGTCCATACATTCATCAACCAGTCAATAACTAAACAATTCATGACAAGATCCATAGATGGTACACATAATATAACCAGCATATAACCATAAAATAACTAGCATAGAAACCATGGCAACTAAACCATAATATCATCAACATAATCACTTAGAGTATACATGAATCACAATAGAAGAATAACTCTTATTAATATATTAAAATACCAACCAAGTCAGGGACTTCCATGTACCACCCAACCATAGATTGGGTTGAACTAAATCTCTCTTTCAACGAATCACCCCCATGCCATATTCCAAGCAAGAATGTGGGATCTCATGGTATAAACTAAGACAAAACCAAACTAGGGCTTCCAGAGGCCAAACCACCTCAACCCTCAACTATAGTGATTCCACCTCTACAATCGAACATCACTAACACCAACCAGATCAGTCTCTACCCAAGTAATTTCCAGGGCTCTAGGAATTAGTAACTCAACCCATATCCATCTAGGGCTTGAAATAATTTGTCCAACCTGACTCCAGAGACTAGTAACTCAACCCACCAAGGGCTCAAGAGTGTTTGTCCCAACCTAGGCTCCAAGACTAGTAACTCAACCCAAGTTGTTCCATGGCTTCCAGAGCATTTGTTCCAATCCACAACCATAAGGAACATGAGCACTAATAGGAAAACAATTAAGTGGAAAAACCCACAACACCATGGTTATCTAGGAAATCCAAGCAAATCTCCATGCCAATGATAACACATAACTAGAAAATCACATGCATATACCATGCATCCAGAAATCAACAAGGAAATCACACATGCAACTTGTTACCTGCAAAGCAATCTAGTTGTAGTCATTGATCCAATTGTTCCCTCGCGCTTTCTTGCTTTCCTTTGCTTTCTTTCTCCAAATTCAAGTGAATACCAGAGTGCTCCAAGCACACTATAAGATTTCTCTAAGTGTGTAAGAGTATGAGAGAATGAAAGAGAACTCCAAAGATGAACTAATAAAAGGTTACACTGACAACAGTTGTGAATTGATCCTCATACGGATTTTTATCATTGAGGCCTCTATTTTCTTCATTTTCCCTTCAATTTCCCTCTCATGCAAATCTGTGTCTCTTCACCTTCTTTTTCTCCTATTTTCTTTTATTTCATAAATAAAATGTCAATTATTGCTACTTTTTCCTTTGCCAATTTCCATAGCCATTAATTAACCACTAGTGATACCCATCAATATGTTTTTCCCAACAATCAGCTTGGAAAACATGTCCCATGACCTTCGTCTTATTTTATTTACATCGAAAATCAACTAGGGGTTGTTACATAATGTTTATGCAATATGCCATCCCTAAGCTAGGGCTATGAGTCCACAAGGATAAACACCCATGAATTGCTCTAATCATTGCACACAACCCAATTCTCGAGTGGTTATGGTATGTTCACTCACATAACTATCCCAACTCACCAACTCCCTTTCCTCTTTGACGTACACAACCCAAAGAATGGATTGGCTTCTCTTCCATGCAATTCCTCAAATTATATCCCCTCTGTTGGAAAATGTAACTAGTTTTAGTCTTCATAATTGTCTTTATATTCATGTCAATATGTATATCTTATGTAACAAGCAAAAGAATAAATAAAAATTATTATTTTAGAGCATGGGTTTCATGCTTCTTGTTGATGGTCTTCTAGATAAAAGTATGTTCTTCATGCTTCTAGGCTTTGTTAGGTCATAGGATTTATTTCCATGAGTCAAGAGAGTCATTTTCATGATTACAAGACTCGTCTGGGTAAGATGTACGTTGTAAAAGAATTTATTTTGAGTCAAAGAAGTCAAAATAAGCCTCCTAGCACAAGTCATCCCTGCGAGAGACAAGTCGGCTGAGAGAGGGCTATTCGACCCACCCAGATGAGTATAATTAGAATTTGTTCAACCTCATTTGCTCACCAATTTGATATGCAATCAAGGAACTTGATCTAAAGTGCGAAGTTCATGAAGAAAGTCAGGAAAGGCAAGGAAGTATAAGCTAGAAGGGAGAAAAATTGAAATTTTACCCTAGTTTTCTCTCACAGATTTGAAGTAGTTGTGTTGCTCCAGGGGCCAAAGTTATAGAACTATTGCAGGTTCGAAATTCATAAGCTAGAGGATTGAAATTCTGAGTTTGGTGTAGTTCCGGAAGGATTTGTCTCTTGTTGACTTGATTTGACTTTGACCTAATTTGAAGGTCTTCTTAGAGGGCTGACTTATTGCTAGGAGGAGGTTTGGGTCTTGGTTTTCTCATTTGAAGCAGATTCTATAGGAAGAGACAAGATTTTCCTTGCTTTTCCCTTTGGAGGGGTTTTTCCTTGGCTTGGAGCCTAATTTCTGTGTCCATTGTCTTCACTATTTTTTCTCTTGATAATTGTTTGATGAACAAGATCAAATAAAGAAACATAAGAAGATAAATAAAGTTCACAAGCAATTGTTAAGTTTAAGGAGAAGTTGAATTAATAAGGTGCCATATTGCATTATCCAATACCCTCTTTCCTAGGCTCCAACATAGCTTGGTCAGGAAATTTCTTTGTTAGAAATTACAAGGATTATAAACCATGGTTAATTTCTCTCATTGCCATTAATTTCTCAAGCATATAGGCATAATTCCCACATGGGTTCCCTTCTCATAATTCGTTATAGTCTTGGTACTAGTTCAATAATAAAACCATGTTTTTTCTTATACGTTGTTCAACATATTGACTAAGAATGATTCAATATGATAAACAACTCCTAAAAATCAAGGCATAATTATGCATGTTCCCATATCATCATGTGGCTCACGATAAATCCCACATAACTACTTTTGGAAAGTAATCCCAAAGTTGGTATCATAAATCAAGACTTAGTATAAAGTCATGTAAGTAATTTGTCTTAGGAATATAATAATGTATCTTGCCATTAGCCTTTCCTCCACTAAGCCCCAGTAAGCCCCTTCCCCCCCTCTCTCATGGAATCAAAACCCCTATGTTCTTATCTTTCTCATTCGTAGCCAATGGTGTATTTTCCTTGATATAATTTGTTATCAATGTACAACATTACATACTACACCACTTGACCCTCAACCATTCATCATATACACAAGTCTGCATTTCTATCAAGGAACCAAAACTAGGGTGTTATAAGAGGGTCCTGTAGGAGGTCTATATTGCAGAACAAATTCCTACCCATTAAAATTACCCCAGTATGTCACCAAATCCAAGAAGGATGCCAAGAAGGTAGTTAGGGACTTCCATAATAAATTCTCTTGTGAAGTAAAAGAAGAGATAGGACAAATACAAAACTTAGTTTTGTAAAATAGGAAGACATTATCCAAAGAGCAAATTGAGGTTGAGTTCAAGGGTTCGATACTTGACATGAAATTTTCCTGAACTAGGGAGAGATTAATCCTTCAGTTGATTGAACTATATTAGCTCAACAAAACATTCATCACCCATATAATGGAGGAAAAAGGCCTTCAACAACAAGCCATCCTCCTTAAAGTGGATTTAATGGATAAGAAATTTGAAGTTGTAGTTATAGTAGCCTTCAACATTTACATCATAGTTTCAAACCGCTAGACTAGAAACAATGATCATCTTTAACTCCTGAAGGTACTTAAGGGACAAAGGACACACCCTCCAACTCAATATTGATTGATGAAGATACTTTAACATTGTTAGAAGCTTAGAACATGCTTACACAATCACCCAAACATGCAAGTTTGCTAAACAAAATCTGCTCTGTTTGAACCTAATACTCTTTTATAATGGTTATCTATTATTTTGTATCATGATATCAATAATTCTAAGGATTTCACACTTTCAGAATCATAATTTTTATAATCATTAAATTATGGTTTTTCTTTGACTTGTTATGGTCTTAATTTTTCAAGTGTCATGTCATGGTCAGGCATGATTATAGTTATTTTTTGTTTTTTGTTTTAACCAAACCATGGGGGTTTTGAATCAACGACCTTCATACAAGAAGTGGCTTAACAATACACTCTATCGCGAACTTTTCTATGAAGTTTATGAAGTTTATTTGATTCTAATCAATTAAATTTAATTTGAGTAGTTGTGAAATAAATTGAGATTTCAATAATATCTAATTTAGTATTTTCTATATTTATTTATTTTTTCATGGTAATTGGTGAATCAGAGGATTGAAATTTTCCTCCCTCTTCAGGTTTATAGGAATTACTTGTTACAATTTTCAACTTGTTCAGTATTTTGTCACACAGAGTAACATGTCCCTGTAGAATAGAATTTGGATGGAGGGCAAATTAAACCGCTAGCTGCCATTCGAATTATTGTCCTTTGACTTAGATTTTGATTTTTAATAATAAATTATAAAATAATTTAAATATCTCTCTCTCTCTCTCTCTCTCTCTCTCTCTTTATATATATATATATATATATATATATATTTAAATATATATTTAAAAAAATTCTGAAATACTCGAGAATTAATTTATAATTATAAATTGTTTTTGCCTCGAGGGTTAGCTCAATTGTTTGAGTTCTCATCGTTAAAGTACTTTTTCTATTGAGAGGTCACAGGTTCAATTCTCTTGACACCCTTAGGGTCAGGTTCCATGGTTGAGTATGCAAGAAGTGATCCCTTGGGTGGATTTTCTTGGTACAAATATTCCATGGACGTAGTGCTTACCAATCTCCAAGATCTATGAACCACATTAATTTTTTTTATGAATTTGTTTGTTTGTTGTTTTTTTTTTTTTTTTTAAGTGGATTAATTTTTTATAATTGGAAAAAATCACCATTATCCTTTTTTTTTTTTTATTTTTTTATTATCGAAATTCAACTCAACTAACATATATTTTTTTTTTAACATAATCGGTTGCTGTATTAATAACTGAAAAAAAGATGGGAGTCAGGACTCCTGAGGTACATTAAGTGCTGAGGGAAGCCAGGATCAGTGGAGTTACAAAACATATATCTCTCCTTGATCCTTCTCCTACTTGTTCTGTCTTTGAGGACTTCTAAACTACTGTAGACTCTTACATATTGGAGCAGCAAAAACTGACATTTACAAATCATTTCTAATCTATGTTAATATGGCTGATGTGCCTTGCTGTAGATTCCTCCGGTTTTTCATCCCCGTCTATTTGCTTAGCGCTTGAGGAGCTTGGGGCTGCGTTGTTGCGTTTGTCCATCATATATTTCAGAATCGTTATGGACTCTTCCGCATGGCTACACCTGTTTGACAAATGGTTGAACTGTTGATGAAGAGAAGAAACCCTGTGCAAGAAGAGATCAATTTCTGCTCGGTATTTGTCATTAATGATGCGATTCTGGTCATCGATTCTTGCTTCCAAAATCCTCTGTTGATTGTCTAAGATATGCTGTTGGGCTCTGATTTCTTCCAGCTCAGCTTGCAGGTCCGAGCAGTGCAAACAATCCTCATTGCGAGCCATAGCTGATGCTGAGGGAGGGGAAAATAGAGGGCGGATGGGGGCGAAGAGGTACTGCCTATGGATTCGGTCAACAACGCGGGGAGCAGAAATCTTCCAGGTTACAATGGCAGGAGAAGAAAATCGGATAACGACGCAGCTAGAAGATTGGTAGATCCACCTGGAACCAGAGGCGGGAATGTATAGCCGCGATGAGTCACAGAGAGGAGAAATCAGGGGGTAGAGCGCAGGGATAAGGAGAGGGGAGGGAGGATATAAGGAGAGGCGGGAGGGGTGAGAGCCGGTCACGAGAAAAGAGAGGGAGTCCAGAGAGAGGCACGGAAAGGTCAGAGAACTGTCCAGTGAAGCCCGAGGAACAGGATTGATAAGATAGAGACCAGCATGGTTATTGAGATTGAGAAGAATTTGGAGAGGATAATATCTTTGCCATATCCCTATGCGGATAGCAATTTTGCTGAAGGCCTGATAGGTCTGATTCCAATCCTTTTTGTCAGTACTGTCCGATTTGGTGCGGAAAGGCTTGACTCGGATCATGGCAAGGGCTGATGGATCTCCTCAGCGTTGCAACACAAACTGCCTACTGTCCTTTCACACGCTCTGTTGGCATATCCATCGGCCTGCTTGTTGAGATTACGAAGGATATGGAAGTACTGCAAGTTATCCATTGCCTGATGCAGCAATTGATTTCGCCTGATGACTTGCTAGAGGAGGGTGTTAGGCGATTATTTCTGGTGGACCATGAGGTGGATGACAACAGAAGAATCTCCTAAGATCCTTGCCGAATTTATCCCCAATTTTCTTAGCTGAGTTAGTCCTTGAAACAGGGCTAACGCTTCCGCTCTATTGTTCGAGACCTTCCCTAGGCCCCATTCATAGTGCAGAATGCATTCCCCATTAGCGTTGATGATCAGTCCCCCTGCTCCAGCTGTTCCTGGATTCGATTTAGATGCCCCATCGAAAAAAAGATAGAAGCTGTTGCAATTTTGTATCCAATTGACAAACTCCTCTTCTTTTAATCTGATTTTCCAGGAGTTGGTTTCTTTACTGCGTTGTTCATTCGCCATGCTACCATTCTGGGCTTTGTAATTTTTATCCAGAATGTAACTTATAAATTCTCGCTCTTCCACACTGTACATTGTTGCATCTATCCTGCTTGGGGTTTTGATTGAGATAGCTTCCAGGGCGAGATTTTTGGCCTTGGTGTAAACTATTCTTGTAGTTGAGCTCTTGTCTTGGAATATTTTCCGATTTCTTGCTAGCCAGATTCGCCATAGCAAGGTATAAGGGAGAGTATTCCATACTCTCTTCACCAGGTTACTTCTTTTTTCTTTCCAGGGGCAGATTTTTTTCCAGATGTGAATTGCTTCGACTATGGAATGTTGAGAATTCCAAGGTAAATTTCCAGTGAAGGACAAAATTTTCCAACATTTAATAGCAAAGGGGCATTATACAAAGAGATGGTGCATCGTTTCTTCGGCATTGTAGCAGTTAGGACATCTGGATGGGCCGTTCATGCCTCTCTTTTTCAAGTTCTCTGCTGTTAAGATTTTCCCCTTTAGCAGAAGCCATATGAAATTTTTTATTTTTGGGAGCGCCTCTGACTTCCAAGCCATTTTCCAGTGGTTCCATAAGGTCATGGGAAAGGTGCTGTTGCAGAGATACTGGTGGCCTGCTTTGACTGTGTAATTTGTTCCAGTTAAATCCCAACGAAAACCATCCCTCTCATTCTTCTTAATGGGAGCTTTACTGTGAAGGAGAGTCTGCAGATAGCAAAGGCTAGGATTTAATTCGCTGGGTATTTCTGGGAAGGACCACCCTGTCCAAATGTGAGAATGGGGATCCCAGTTGGAAATTTGGTCCAGGTGGTGTATCCCCCTGTTGTTGAAGAAATTGATGATGGGTATGGCTTCTTCATGCATGTTTATAGGTTGTTGCCCCAGGATTTTATCCGTTCCAATATTGATACTGGCTCCCCCCACAGGAACTTTAGAAGTGTTCTGGATCATGAGTGGAATGGCTTTTTTGCATAGCCGCCAGATTTTAGAGGAGTCTCTGTTAGGAATATCAGAATCAAGAAGTTGCTGTCTGGGGAAGTTTAGGTATTTGGTCTCCAGCACTCTTTTCCACCACGAAGAGGGACCTGTAATAAGCCTCCATACAATTTTCCCACCAAAGGCAAGGTTTAAGAACTTGGGCGACCTAATACCAAGACCGCCTCTATCTTGGGTTTGGATGACATGTTTCCAGCTGACTAAATTAAACTTGCTTTTGTCGTTCTTCCCTCCTTGCCAAAGGAATTGACGGAGAACAACTTCCATTTTATGGTGAAAGGTAGCAGGGGCTTGGTAAAGAGAGAAGCGGTAAAGAGGGAGAGAGGTGATACCTGACTTGAGAAGAATAAGGCGGCCTGCTGGGTTGAGCCACAGTGATCCCCATTGTTGCACCTTCCTCTTCACCTTATCAATGATTCCATCCCAGGTACCAGCCTTCAAAGGACCAAGGCTCACTGGCATGCCCAGGTAAGAGAAATGAGTCCACTCTAGGTTGCAGGAGACACCAAATATATTTGCAATACTGTGAATTACCTGGTTTGAAGTATTCCATCCATATATACAGCTTTTAAGTTGGTTGACCATGCCTCCAGAGTACCCCATAAATTGGTCAAGGAGTTTCTTGAACCTCCTTGCTATTGTGGTGGAAGCTCCTCCAATTAACAAGGTGTCATCAGCAAACTGTGAGTGATTGATGTTCTTTGCTCCATTCCCGAATTTGATTCCAGTTATGAGGCCCACTCTCCTGTTATGATCCAGAGCTTGACTGAAGGATTCCGCCATGAGGATAAAGAGATAGGGGGAGAGGGGGCAGCCCTGTCTAAGACCCTGGGAAGATTGAAATGCTTCACCTGGTCTGCCATTGATCAGGGGGGAAATCCAGGGCCCAGAGATGCAAGTAGCTATAAGGTTAATGAAGGCCAACTCGAATCCCATCTTTTTTAGGACAGCTATGAGGAAGGAGTGCCGGACTCTGTCAAAGGCATTAGCCAGGTCAAGCTTGAGGATGAACCCTTTTTCCTTCTTGGAGAGGCTCGAATGAATGGCTTCTTGCACAAGAAGAATGGAATCAGTGATCTGCCTATTAGGCAAGAAACCTCCTTGATTTTCAGAGATCAAAGAGGGAAGGAGGGGTTTGAGGCGAGAGGCTAGAATTTTGGACATAATTTTATAGGAAGAGTTGCAGAGGGAGATGGGTCGGAATCTGGAGAAGGAAGTGGGCCGGTTTTCTTTGGGGATGAGGGCAAGAAAGGTGGAGTTGGTGAACCCTCCTATTTTACCCTTTCTCTGCATCCACTTGATCATCTTAATCAAGTCCCTTTTTATAAGACCCCAAAACACCCTATAGAAGCAGATGGGAAATCCATCAGGCCCAGGTGCCTTATCAGGATGTAGATTCCAAATCGCTCTTCTGATTTCCTCTTCTTCAATTTCCTTGTTTAGACTGTCGTTCATCTCCTTAGTGATTCCTTTGGGTAAGTGTTGGAGCAAATCAGTGTAATCCTCTTCGCCTTTGGTTTCGGTTAGGAGATTTCTGTAATGCTCAGAGGCGGCCTTTCTAATGGTCTCTTGGGTGTTGTGCAGATTTCCTTCATTATCCAAAATTGAGCTTACATTGTTCCTAAGCTTTCGAGCAGTGGCCTGTTTATGAAAATAGGCTGTATTTTTGTCTCCTCCTTGGAGCCATAATTGCTTGGATTTTAAACGCCATTTGGTTTCTTCCTCCCTGTTTATGTGGCTCAGCTGTGTATAGAGAGCGTTTTCTTGCTCCTTGTTTTGCTGAGATAGGCCATGTTCTTCAATCCTTAATTGAACGCTCTCAAGATCACTCTTAATCTTCTTTTTAACCTCCTCGGGTTCCTTATAATTCTCTTTGGCCCATTCCTTTATCACCTGTTTGGTTCTTTTTAATTTAGTTTCCCAGATGAAGCCTGGGGAACCTTCTACATGCTGGCTCCACGCCTTCTGAACAATTTCTCTGACTGCTGGAATCCAATTCCAAAGGGGGCTGTATTTAAATGGGATAGGCCCGAGGGGGCAATGCGTTTCCAGAGTGAGAGTAATAGGGTAGTGATCGGATGCTGAAGTGTTGAGGACATTGGCATATCCTACAGAAAAGGAAGAGAGGTACGAGATATTAACTAAAAATCTGTCAAGCCGCTCCATTATATTGCCAATGCCAATCCTACGGTTACTCCAAGTATACCTGCGATTTTTAGGAACAACATCAACTAATTCATGGTCTTGAATGATAGCCTCCATTCGACCTCTGAAGGGATCTGGAGTAAAACATCCTCCCCTTTTTTCATTGGCATGCAAGACTAGATTGAAGTTGCGTGCTACTATGATGTTTGAATTTGGCTCCCCATCGATACTTTCCCTTAGATCATCCCAACATATTTCCTTTTCTCTGTAATGGTTGGGGCTATAAACATTATAAATAATTACTGTATGGTTGCCTATTCTGCTGTCCAAAATGGTTCTGATCCAGTGCTGGTGGAGATTTGTTGAAGTGCAGTTCCATTTACTATTGTCCCAGATGGTGACAATTCCTCCGGAGGCTCCTCTTGAGTCACTAATACATCCTATATAGTGTTTCTGCTGGTCTATTATTCTTCTCATTTCATGTTGATCTTGTTTTGTCTCCTGTATCAACATAATTTCTGGCTTTTCATTGTGAATTAGGTCTCTGAGGGCAGCAACTTTGGAGGGGTGCCCTAAACCCCTGCTGTTCCAAGATAAGATTTTCATCATTGGGTATTGGGCATGCGGAGAGGTGCTCGCCTCTCTTGTTCTTTGTGACTTGTCTCTTTCTCTTGATGCCCCAGAATGAAAGATTCTATTGGTGTTTGCATTCCCATGGCTATATCTTTTTGAGCGTTCTCATCCCTGTGTTGCTTGGCTGATTTCCTTCCAGGTCCCGGTTTTTTGTAAATGTCACTGGATGTTCCATGTTCTTTCGAAGAGCTTCTGGTTATTCTGGATAGAGAGGGCTCAAGGGATGCCTGCGAAGAGATGATCTGGGAAGGGTGGGGGTCAGAAGGCTCAGATAGGGCTGAGGGGGGCAAGGGGGGATCTTCTGGAGGAGACTCAGAGAGAACAAGAAAGGGGTTAGAAGAGGGGGGGAGGGGCGGATCAGGTAAGAGGGGAACAGATGGAGAGGAAGAAGAAGGACGTGGAGCAGAGGGTCCAGGGTTATCAGAAACCAGGGGAGGCTTGGATGAAGGGGCAGACTTCTTCTTTTTGACTGATTCCCAATGGCCTTCCTGCTCATCACTCTCTGCATCAACAAGTTTAGAACATCTATTAGCAAAGTGTCCATATTCGTGACATACCTTACATTTAAATGGTATCTGCTCGTAGTCCAGTTGCTGGACATGACTCCATTCGTCCACTTTCAGCTTTATTGCTTCAGGCAGTCCTTTGCCTAGATCCACTTCGACACAGATCCTTGCATAGGCTTGCATGTTATCCTTCGGCTCGCTACGATCAATATATTTGCCTACAACGTTCCCAATGGCCCGAACAGACTCATCTCCCCAGCAATGGAGAGGGAGGTGAGGTAGACGGACCCAGACCGGAACAACACTGGGAACATCCAGCTCGGGGTCAAAATCTGGGGTCCATTTGTTGAGGTAGAGACCCCTGGAGTCCATGAAATACGACCTGTTTCTGAAGATCAAATCCTTGTCCTCTTTGGATTCGAAGTGGAATGTATAGTACCCTTTTCCACAAAACCTAATTGATATTTTCCCTTGGATTTTATCTGACCAGTTTCGTTCAACCCATCTTTGAACTGTTCTTGGAGAGGGCCAGAGGCCTGTGAATTTCCCTATGAGACCTTTTTCAGCAAGAGATAATGTTGCCATGCGAGGCAAGGTTGGAGGCAGTTGAACTTCTTGAAGAACATCTAATTTCTTGACAAATTTCGAAATCGCAGGTCTAGGGCGTTGAGGAGGGAGTGATTTCACAAGATTTGAAAAGGCCTTTTGAGGATTGATTTCCTCTCGAGGAGAGTCTGGGGGGGCCATGGCGGGAGGCCAAGGCCTAGACAGCCACGGTGCCGAAGGAGGGGTGCAGTCTCAGAGGGCGCGCACAGGCCAAGGCTCCGGTCCTGAGCGGCAGCGAAAAAAAAACTCAACTAACATATTGATGTGGTATAAAATATATTATTGTAACAATATCAAATTTTATTTTTAAATAATATTCAAATCTTAAAAAATTTCTTACTTTATCTGCTCATACTAAATCGCATAGTGGAAAAAATTACTTTAAAATTTATAATACTATGTAAATTTTTATCCTTAAATTTAAAATTTCAAAAAATATTCAACTTTGAATCTTGTAATACATTTTGCTCACCAAGTTCAAAAAGGTAATAACATGACGATCAAAATCTTAAACTTCGAGTCACTTTGTCATAACGCAGAGGAGGACTTCCCTCATCTCTTTCATTGGTGTCTATTCGCTTTGGAAGTTTGGAGACTAATTTTGATGCAGGTTATCAATCTTTCGAACATCTCATAGAATTGGGAAGAAATGTTAGAAACTTCGAGGCGTAGAATCCCATGGCAGAGGAAGATGAATTCGATAGTTTCGAGATGTTGGATGGCCCTACTGAAATACCTCTATTGGGTTATATGGATAGCTAGGAATCATGTAATATTCAAAGAAGAAAAACTCGTTGCATCCTCATCAACGTCCAAAGCATTATCAATGCTCTTTGAAACAATTTAAGCTATAGGCTATGATTCGAAGGAGATCATTGATCTTTCCCTGTCTGAAAAGGAATGGCTGAAATTAGATCAGCCTTTCTATCATGCTAGCAACTTCAAATTCAAAAGTATGATTCGTAAATCATTCTCAATATGATTAGATCATGATGAATTTCATTATTAGTAGAAGAATTTGGGACATTATCTTCTATTCTTTGATGGAGTTTCGAAAGACAACCCTAGGGAGGTAGGAGTGGGAGGGTTATCTTTCTCCCCGATGAAGAAAGGGATACTCAATTTTCCTGGGGCCTTGGGATCACTGCAAACAACTAGGCATGATATTTTGCGTTGTGGCAAGGATTGGAGTTATCCTTCTCTAGAGGATTTCGTCATCTAGTGGTGTTTGATAATTCCATGATAGTAATTTAGCAAGTGAACAAGATTAAAGATTTAGAAGAACAATCTCCCATTTCTATTATGCAAAGAATCAAATTATTAATCAACAAGTTTGATTTATTTCAATATGGTGGCTAACTCATTGGCTAATCAAGGAGTACAACTAGAACAAGGAGTTCTAAAGATTGATGAAATGTCACATTACAAAGCAATACCACGAAGATATCATTTGAATTTACGCTTATGGAAATTATAAATATCAAATCGGGTATAAGGAGTTGGATCTCTTCGTATGGTCTTGGCATGCATTATAATGAGAAAACACTAACTTCTCTCGTATGGTGTCGACTGTGGTATGTCACGGAGGAGGTGTGAATTAATGAACACATGGGAAGTGACTGTCACAAGGTGTCAAGCACATGACATATGGATTAGAATTGATCAGGGTAATAAATCCCCTCGAATGGGGGAAACATTCGATCTCGCAACTATGATGCAACCTGCATGTGTGAATCACTATTTTTTTTGGAATTTGTTTTTGAGGGCAATTTTACGATAATGGCTCCCGAATTCCCTGGTAGATGATTGTAGAGGCTTCAATAAAGATGATTGCAGAGGCTTCACATCTCACAAGTTTCACTCGGTTATATATATAGAACACCAACTTATATGTGAAAAAGCAGAGTTTGAGATAAGCACCATCCCCTGTCAAATTTGGCATAAGGTTTGGCATAGGTTTGAGAATATGGAGTGTGATTGTTAGGTACCAATAATACAAGCGTAACCCCTATATTGTTATTTTTGTGCTCCATAAAAGCCCGCTATTGTTATTTTTGTGCCCTTACGTTATTATTGTTATGTAGGCCCTGATTATATTGTGACCCCTTAGACTCTTATATATATACCAAGGAGGTTTTGTCATTTGAATCATCCAAAAATTGCTCATTTATGTAAAGTAAAAGGATATTGCCCCCTCGAAGAGGATTATTTTCAAGTCATTGATCCATCTTTTCTTTTGTTTTTTTGTGATTTGGTTACATAACATTTGGTATTAGAGCTTTGAATCCTATGGTTTCACTACCTCAAAAAGGTCATATTGGAGTTTTCGCTATAATTTTTTTTTCTACAAGGCTTCAGAAGCTGAAATTTTGACCACATGGAGCCAAAATTGTCGTGAACATTGTGTAAAAAATTAAGATCTTGGTACACTCTATTCTCATAGATATGATTCAAGGAAGTTAGGGTTTTTGTATGCTTCAGAATTCTGCCTCAAACAAGTGTCTCGAGGAAAATCGTCGTAACTTTCATTTTGAGCATCCAAATTGAATTTCATAAGTGGCTGAAATTGCACAGACAATAGTTTCTTGGGTACGATTTTCAGGGCCGATGGATGAAACAATGACACGTGACATTTCGTACAAGTTCACTTTATTGAACCAATCCATAATCAAGTTATCTTGGGAGAATTGACCTAACTTTACCTTGAAGAATCCAATCTCAGTCTAACTAGTGGTGTTGGAAAGAGGACACAGAGGGATACTACAAGACAAAATTTCAAACCTTGGGAGGTCAAAACTATAGATATACAACAGTTTCAATATCAAGCTCTTAAAAAAAAGAAAAAAAGGTGTGTATTTTTTAAATTTGCATAAATTTTGTTTGAAAAATCAGTCTAAAGTAATTCAAAGGGCACAATAAAGCATAGATATCATTATTTGGTTCCAATATGCCTCGAAACAAAAAAATGGATACTCCCAGTAAGCAACCAGAAAGCTCTACTATGACACATGAAGAAGAGGAAGAAATGCAACATGATATATCAAAATTACAAGACCAAGTGCAACAAATTTTTCTCTCACAAAGAGTAACCAAAAATGAATTGGAAGCAATGATGAATGTTAAGATGGATGGTTTAGAATAAAAAATAAAAAGGGACATGGAAGGTTTAAAAGTAGATATGGAAGGTTTGAAGGATGGTTTAAAAGCATATATGGAAGGTTTGACAAAGTTGCTACAAGAAATGCTTCCTAATGGTGACAAGGTATTCCATGAAACTCATGATGAGACAAAAGGAATGTGAATCATGATTTTAGAGACTCTAACTTTGGGTTGAAGACCAACCACATTCCAAAGATCGATATGAGAAAGTTTGATGGAAAGGATCTGATAACATGGATACTACAGATGGAGCAATTCTTTGATCTACATGATGTGCAACACACACAAAAGGTATGCATTGCATCTTTATATTTAGAACCTAATTAGTTTGTGTGGTATCGATGGCTTTGTTCTCGTAAATCACTTGTCACTTGGACAATTTTTATGGAGGAATTGATAGCACATTATGAGGATACAAAGAGCAATACATTCTTTAGCCAATTGATAAATCTCAAACAAAAGGATTCAATGGCAGAGCACATTGAGGACTTCTAAAGATTGAATATCAAGGTAACTGATATTCTAGAGGAGCATATGATTGATGTCTTCATAGGGAATTTAAAGGATAACATCCAACATGAGGTTCGCCTTTGGGAATCTAATTCATTGGAGAAGGCATTCAGGTGCAAAGAAAAGTTGAAAGGGAAATTATGTCAACAAGGAATTCGATCACTCACAAGTATAAATATGAAAGTGTTGTTGCTCCGAGCCTCCCACAACCTACAAGGTTGTCACCATGATAATTGGAGGAAAAAAGAGGAAAATGGATTTTTTAAAGTTCTGATAGCAAATACACTAAAGGTCATATAGTGTGCTGAGAAGAAATTATTTTACATAGATTGCAAAGAGGAGGAAGAAAAGGAACAATAAATGTCAAAAGAAAAGGATATACACCAGGAAGCCACCCCAGAGAAAGAATAAATCAATATCATCATATCTTGTAATGCATTGGTGGAAATTACCACTCCTCAAACTCTGAAGATTGAAGGATATGTCAAGAAGAAAAAGGTAATAGTGTTGATTGATTCATGCAATACCCATAATTTTATTCATTGTAAGATAGCCAAGGAATTTAATTGTGTTCTATATCTAGTACCAGAGTTTCAAGTGATGGTTGCAAATGGAGGAACTATAAATTGCTTAGGAAAGTGCCATAATAGGTGGTGTTGATGTTATATTAGGAGTCCAATGGTTACAATCTTTGGGGATGATAAATTTTAATCTTCAAGAGATTTTCTTGATGAATTAAGGGTATCATCAGGAAACCATGGAATATAATTAGTTTTAATGGCATGAAAAAACTTTTGAAGAAAGAACAACAAGGCGTAATTGTACTATTATTCTCACTAGGTGTTCAAACATCAAAATAATCCATTTCTCTAAATATCCAAAGAGTCTTGGACAATCATTTCAAGGTATTTGAGACTCCCAAATACCTCCCACCTATTCGTGATCATGATCATGCTATTCACTTGATTCCAGGAAGTGTTCTTGCAAACAACAAGCGTTACAAATATCTCTATGCCCAAAAGAGTGAAATTGAAAGTATGGTTGGAGAAATTCTTGAGGCTCGCATAATTCAACCTAGCCAAAGTTCTTTCTTTGCTCCAGTAGTCTTCGTACACAAAAATAATGGATCATGACATATGTATATGGATTATAGCTAGCTCAACAAGCTCACTATTAAAGATAAATTTCCCATTCTTGTCATTTATGAATTGTTGGATGAATTACATCGAGCAATTTACTTCACCAAGCTGGATCTTCATTCACGATATCATCAAATTAGAATGGAGACTGAAGACATTTTGAAAACAACATTAAGTACTCATGAAGGTCATTATGAATTTTTGGTCATGTCTTTTGGCCTTACTAATGCACCTTCCACATTTCAAGGTTTGATGATTTCCATTTTCAAACCCTTCCTTAGAAAAGTTGTGTTGCTATTTTTTTGATGATATACTAATCTACAACAACTCTTGGAAGGATCATGTTCAACATGTTGACAGGGTGCTCAAACTATTTGATCAGGAGAAACAATTGTATGAAAAAAATTCCAAATGTTTCTTTGGAGTACAGGAGGTGGAATATTTGGGTCATATTGTATCTCATGGGGGTGTTAATGTAAACCCTAGCAAAATTAAAGCCACCAAGAATGGAAAATCCCCACAACCCTAAAGCATATTTGAGGATTTCTCGAGTTGAAAGGGTATTATCGCAAGTTTGTTAAGAATTATGGGAGAATAGCCATGCCTCTAACAACATTGATGAAGAAATATGCATTTTCTTGGACTGCATCAGCAACTAAAGCCTTTGAAAATATTAAAGAGGCAATGTGCCAAGCTCCAATCTTAGCTACACAAGACTTCAAAAAAACCTTTATTGTGGAATGTGATGCCTCAAGAAATGGAATTGGTGTTGTTTTAATGTAAGAAGGAAGACCCATTGCTTTTGAAAGTCGTCCAATCAAGGGAAAGTATTTACACAAACCTATTTATGAGAAGAAAATGTTGGCAATACTACATGCACTAAAGCAATGACGACCTTACTTAATGGGAAGAAACTTCAAGGAAAAATAGATCGTGATATTATTAAATACTTTTTGGAACAAAGATTATCTTTAAATGAGCGACAAAAATGGGTCACAAAGATGTTGGGTTATGACTTTGAAATCATCTATAAAAAAGGGAAGCAAAATTTTGTTGCATATGGGCTCTTAAAAAGGGTTGAGGATGTGGAAGCATTATTTTGCTCCATTTCTATTATCCAACCTAATTCAATAACTGAAGCAAGGAATAAATGGAAGAATGATGAAGAGGTGTGGACACTCATTCAAATTTTGTAGCGAGATGGTGGGCTCCAGTATTGCAGCAATAATGCTGCAACTCCTAGGACTCCCGTCTTTACTTTTATCAACCCGGTAGTTCGTAACAAACTTGGAAGCGACGGTGCTGTATGCACAAGTACTAGCTCTTGTCGCAACTATCACTTGGTCAACTGGCATAAGTCCGCTAAGAGCTTAAGCTATCTTCTATGAGCTCTTAGAAGAAGCTTTTTAATTTATGGATGAAAGCTAACTCGAAGGAAGCTAATCTATTTGTGAAAAGAGATTGAAAAACTGAAGGAAAACGCAAACCCTAACAAACCCTAATTCTACCAGCTAGTCCTACTGATGCAAAGGAGACAATGCAAACTACTGAAAGAGATGCCGTTACTTCTATGAAGGTAAAATACATGTGTCTAGACTACCTCTATCTGAAGAAAACATCTTTTTGTATTTTTGATTAAGTCGTCAGTTTCATCATGCATATGCCTTCACTGTTCTTTGACTGTGCAGGGGTGGATCAAGGAGGAGAAATGCTTGGAAGAGGTCGGGAAGGTTCAGAGAGGGTCTAAGGAGTCCCTAACACCCTTCTAGAGAGTTTCACAAAGTTTGGCTATCAAGAAACCTCATTTGTGAGCTTCTACAGGAAATCTGCAGGGGTTCTACAGGATGTTCATGAATTTCTACAGGATGTTCAAAAATTTCTACAGGATGTTTAAAAATTGGATTTTGGAGGATGGGTGAGTGAGGGAAGATGCATGAATGCATATGGAGGTAGGATAGGGGTCTGAAGTGGCCCAGGGACTGGTGGATGGAGTGGTGAGAAGGTGTAGATGGATAAATTGGCTCAAAGAAGGCTGAAACAATGATTGCACAAAAAGGTAGGGTTACGTGGGCAAGAGGACAGATGTGAGACGAGGAACCTAGCTAGGAGATGGAGCAGATGGCTCTGATGATGCTTAGGTGGATGAAAGAGTGGTAGACATGCTCTGCACCGTATATATTCAACTGAATCAACAAAGTCTTGCAAGTAATCAAAGTCCTAGCTAATATAATCTAACTAACAATAAAGTGAATGAACAACAGCTTTATTTGAAAGAGAACTATGTATATCAACTATGCAATGAAACATTTCAGAGATCTGAACACATAACCAACTTCTGCAAATGAAAATAGTACACTAAGGGTTGCATGGTAAAGCAAACTAGTGTTTTTGTTTGGGACAGCACGGTTACTTCAATTCCAGCCCCTGATCTAATAAGGAAGAGGTGAAACCAAAAGTGTTTGTTGACCCTTTTTTGGAGCCTTTTTCCTGTTATTATCCTACCAATATATTCTAAACATCTGAAGCATTATATTCATAAACAGTGACCTAGTTAATCAACACAACTTAATCTGCCTAACAGAAATACGTTTGCAAATGCACAAAAGGAAAACAACGATGCTTAAAGGAAAGATAACAGTACATAAAGGAGGCCCTAGGCTCTCAGGTTGGGCCCAACCCTGAGAGCTACGACTCCTATAGAAAACTCAGAGTTGATATGAAATAGGACTGCTTATCATTATCAAAAAATAGTCATCAGTCAAGAGTTATGCCAAAATGGCTACAAGAAAACGAGCTAAAGCTGACAGCAATGTAGTGCAAAAATATGCAATGGTTTCAAAAATGTCCCTTACGAAGGCTGAGGCCTTATCATTTATACACCATGAGGGCCCTAGCAGGCCTCCTAAATCTGGGGGACTTGGCTGTCCAACTGTTAGTAGACAGTCCCTTTTCCAAAATCTGCTTGGCTGCCTTCAAGATCCGGTTTTGGTGGCCTGTGAGCTCGGAGTTTGGGGGTGAAGATCCCAAGGAAGGGCTATTTAATGTCATAGACAACCCCCCTATGAATCCTCACCTCAAGCTTGGCTATCTTCTAGCCCATGATTGCTCGGTTTTGCTCCAACATGTGTCAAAAAACCTGAAATAAGCATGTGTTAGCCACCTAGGAAGAGTGACCACCCTTATTCGTACAAATGACATAAACATACTAAAAAAATAATGCATAAGCTATGAAAAATGGAGGATTGAACAAGGACTGAACAAGGATAATTAGGCAAAATGAGCCCAATAAGTTACCCAATTTGGGGCTCATCATCACCCCCCTGCTAAAAGGGTTGCTCATCCTCGAGAAACTAGTCCAGCTCCTCGTCCTTAATTGCTTTGATCGCCTCCCTCACATCCCAGGCTTTTGAAGTAGTGTCCTCTTCACTGTCATGAAATCCAGCCTTCCTTTCCACCTCTTCCCACTGCTTATCCTCTTCTTCTTCTGTGCCTCCTTCTAACAATCCCAAAAGCAACCTTGGATTTAGCGATCTTCATCCAAGTGTGGGTCCGTACTCTTTCTTCCTCTAGTGCTAGGAAAAGTGGCACTGTGAATTTTTGAGGGATGATTTTCCCAGCCTCTAAGAAGTTATAATAAGAACCCAGGCTGGGCTGGGGGCTTGGTTCCATAATGGTATCGACCTTCTCCTCCTCCTGTGATGACTTGGCTGCTCTTTCCTCCATCTGTTCAGTCTCTTTCAGCCTAGCCAAAGTTTCCTGTAGAGCAGCCTCGACATCCTGTAGAGAGGCCTCCAAGTTCAATTTCTCCATCCTTTCCTTCCATGTGGATGTCTTCGGGCTTCCCCACTCATAAGTGATGGATGCCTTGGAGGGGGACCTCTCCTTTGGTGTGGTAGGGGTATCTATAATTGTGATTGGCTCTTTTGATGGAGGCTGGGGTCTGCCAGTCTTAATCCTCACACTCCTCCTTGCCTTAAAATACAGGGGAGTCTCCCTCTTTCGCTTTTCCTACTGCTTGGGAGAGGTGCTTAGGGTGGCTAGCACAGCTGCTACCTCCCTAGCTAGAATCTCGGTCGATTTCTCCTTCTGCTGCCCTTTCTTCAGACTTCCTATAGAAATGCCTGTAGTGGCTGGTTTCTGGCTTCCTGTAGAAGCAGTTTTTGGACTTCCTGTAGAACCAGTTGGCACTGTTTTAGCCTGCTTGGCTGAGGGTGCTTTTTCCTTTAGCTTGGCTGAGGCTGCCTTAGGGGTGCCTTCACTGGCTTGGACTTTCTCGGTCCTTTCTGCCCTGCTCTGCAGTCTTTTCTCCCTGGGTGTTTGTGTTATTTTACCACCCACTGTTTTGGCCTCAGCAGCTTGGCCTTTTTCTCGTGGCTCTTTCTGTTCTTTCTTTGGTGGTTTGCCCGGGGTTTCTTGACCTTTAGCTTTCTTTTCTGCCTCGGTGTGCTCCTTCTCCTCGCTGCTGGAGGAAGTGAGCTTCTCGGCCAAAATTCGGATGTCACCATCGTTAGACATATTTCGAAAAATTTCCTAGGAGAGAGGGACAATGTAAATATGGAGTGCATCTTCCACGAGGAGCTTGATAAGCCCATGATGGGCCAGCTGGTCTGGTGTCCCCTCCCTCAGCTTTGTGGCACACTCAATCAAGGATTGCAGGAGGAAGTAAGGGATGCTCAATTTTTGTTCTGAGGGCAGTTCCTAAGTTCTGTTAGCAAACGGAAATGATAACCATATACGATGCTGAATCGCCCCTCACAGGTAATATACTTCATAATTTGGAGGCTGACTTCGCTCCAAAATGGCTGTAGGCTGGTTCTTTGGACCCCATTCTTGTCCTCTGAAAATTGTTCCTCTGGCAAGAAGAACTCCTTTTTAGCCTTTTGACCCAATTTTCTCTCCTCCTTATCCCAGGGTACCCCCATCGGTAGATCAGTGACTCTGCTAATGAGCTGTGGGGTGAGTCTTAGGGTCAATCCTCTGAAGTTGACAGTGGCTAGTGTCTTCAATTTCGGCTTCAGGGACCTTAGGAATTCTTCTGTAATTTCATCATCGTGACCTTGAAGTTTGTCACAGAATGTCATCCAGTGTGCACGGGAAAATAAGTCTACCACCTCAGGGGTTTCTCGGAGTTTCTTGGAGTCTGAGGGTTCCTTTCGGATAAACCCTCCTGGCATGGTGAAAAAGACTCTGTTTTTGCTTGCGCTTTGAGCAGAAAGGGAATTCTAGGTGTGTTTCCTTCTCAGAGCGTTAAAAACGGTATCTGCAGGCCTCTTCGTATCAGTTCCTCTGTTTTGAAACCTGACTACTCGTGTACAGAAGGACGACTCGGGATTTCTCTAAACAGAGTGCAGGGCTATGTTTCCAACATACACACAATCATATAAAATTCACAGTTTTTCCACCGGTTAGCCTTGACAGTGTCTCACTTCTCTACAGGAGGAATTTAACTCAGGACTTTGTGGAGAAAATCTTGGACGCAAACCACGAAGACAATTTCATGCAACGATAAGTAAACTGCTTTTGGATTCGCAGACAGACTTGCTTTTAATTTTTTCTCTACCCCAGCACATTGAATTCACCACCTTTTGAACTATTTTGCATGGGAAAGGTATGTTCGGGCCTACCTCTCTGAGAATTGCCACCCTCGATGTGAACAGTCCAAGCTTCTTCGTAATGCCGGGCTTCCTGTAGCGCACCTTCCTGTAGAAAGCTTTCCCGGCTTCTGGAGGATGTTATGGTGGTTCTGGACGAGTCTGAGCTGCGGAAGGACATTGGAACAGACCGAGAAGCTCGGGCTAACAACTTGCAGAGGAGGAGGACGCGTACTCGGCTGCAAAAACGGTTGCAAGTGCGAATGACAGCAGTTTACCATGAGTTATTCGACCGGCCAATTTGAAATGCTGCGGAATTCATGGCGCGGGGGTGAGCTATCCAGGCCGATCCGTTGGCCGACATCACAGCCATCATTCCTCGGCGTGTCTCTGACCGCCGAATCCTTCCCTCTGCATTCACCGCCGCCATTTCTGTCATACTACCGATTCTCCCCGACTGGACACTTCCCACGTGTCAACTGCCCGTCTTTTTGGCATAACCAAGCCCATTCGGATCCTACGAGGCCATCTGACTGGCTGTGGGTGGCCAGTTGAATGGCCACCAAACTTGTTCAATCCGCCCATTCTCACAGTCATGCAAATTTTAGAGTATAGTTCATGTAATTCGACGAATAAGGTTAGGCACTTACCTGTGCGGCCGTGGACATTTTTTTCAGGCTTCAGGACGAGGAATGCTGGATTTGCTTGCTGCTGCTTCGTGCACGGGTGCTGGAGCTCCTCTTCCATTGGCTGATGCTGGTTCCAAGACCTTGAGACCCGACTCTCTGGTGGTGAATGCTGCATGCACCGGCTTCGTTTGATGTGAGCTGCTGGTGTCTCCATGGTATGTGCTCCAGCCGGATCAGCTGCTACAGGATTCCTGTAGGACATCTTGTAGCTGTTTCTCCTCCTGGGGTGCATGCTGAAATAGACAAAGTTGCGTTCATGAATGAAGGGTCCTGAGGGTGCCTTAACAGGTAAAGTGTGCGGGCCTCTGCATGCTTTATTTTTCACTTGAAAAAAACAATTTTTTATTTGAGAAAACAGGGTTCTAGTATGACTGTGTAGGTATATTCAACCAGATGGTGGCAATGGTGGTGAAAGGAGATGAAACAAGTGGAGGATGGAAGAAAAGAGTGGTTTCATGCCTCCTCAACAAACTTCAAGCTTCAAATCCCTCTCCATAATCGATTCTGGCCTGCCCAAAGGCTCTACAGGATGTTTCCTGTAGAAATACAGAACTTCCATTAGAAAATCCTGTAGCTTCCTGTAGAAGGTTGAACCACGACTAGATTGTGTCCGAACCCTGAAAAAAAATGAGTGTCCATGGAGGGAGTGGATGTGAGGATGCCTGATAACTTGGTAGGGACCCTTGTCCTTGTGTTGGGAGGCCTCCTTTCTGCATTGTGTTCCTGCAACCTGCAACAATTTCCAGGGATTAAACTTGTTTTTTTCTCTCTATTTCTTCCTTCTTTTTCTTTCTCTTTTTCTTTTTCTCTTTTTTTTTTTAAAGAGACAGCAGGGGCGCCTCAATGAGGTTTTCACCCCTACTATCTGCCTTGGGTGCCTCAGAGAGGTTTTCGCCCAAGGGTCTTTTTATTCAAATTCTTTTTCAGAGAGACAGCAGGGGCGCCTCAATGAGGTTTTCACCCCTACCATCTGCCTTGGGCGCCTCAGAGAGGTTTTCACCCAAGGATCTTTTTTATTGTTTTTTTTTTTTTTTAAATGATGATGCTCAGGGTGTGGCCAAAACAGAGGCAGAACCCTTCTCTATTACCAACACTGATTTTTCCACAGTTTCGATGAACTCTTGCCTTGAAAGAGGTTTCCTGTAGATCTTTAGTCGATGCCCATTGACGAGCATGGGGATGGCTTCTTCATCAATGGTCTGGATAAGGACGGAACCATTGTCATTGCACTTCTCCACTGCATATGGTCCTAGCCATCTTGTCCTCAGCTTCCCTTTGAAATCCTTATGTCTGGAATCATACAACAACGCCCAATCTCCCGGCTGGAATTGTTTGTCATTAAGGTGCCGGTCATGCCATATCTTCCTCTGAAGTTGAACCACTTCTGAGTGGAGGAGGGCCTGCATTCGGTGTTCATCTAACCCATTCAGCTGCAATAACCTTTCTCGTTGAGCATGGCTGAGATCTAGGTCCAACTGAGCTGCCATCCTCAATGTGTTGTACTCGAACTCGATTGACAGCAAAGCTCTCTTCCCATAGACCAGCTCATAAGGTGTGAAACTGGTTGTGGTCTTCCAAGTGGTGTTGTAGGCCCAAGTGGCCTCAACTAGGCGATCTGCCCAATCCTTTCTGCTGCTGCTCACCACCTTAGTCAAAATCCCTTCTAATGCTCTATTGGTGACTTCCACCTGCCCATTTGCTTGAGGATGATATGGGGTGGAAGTCCTATGCTTGATCTTGTGATGAGCGAGCAAGTCTTCAATTAAGTTGGAGGTGAACTGGCTTCCTTGTTCGGTGACTAACTCTCTTGGGCAGCCAAATTTTTAGAAGATATTTTCTCTTAAAAACTCAGCCACCTTTTCTTCTGTTGCTGATTTGATTGCCTTGGTTTCTGCCCACTTTGTCAGATAGTCTGTGCACACAATGATGTAAGACCTTTGCCTTGAAGGAGGGTTGATAGGACCCACAAAATGCATTCCCCACTTCTCAAATGGCTCAAGGGTCACTTGAGGTTGGAGAGGCATTTCATCCCTTGGAGTCGGTTTCCCCACCCTCTGGCATCGGTCACATTGGCTGATATATCTTCTGACATCTTGATGAAGAGTGGGCCAATAGTAGCCTGCCCGTAGAATTTTGAAGGCAGTCCTCTTGGCTGCAAAATGTCCTCCACAGGGCCCATCGTGACAGGTTAGGAGGATGTCAAAGACTTCCTCCTCCCTTACACAACACCTTAAGATCTGATCGGGGCCAAGTTTGAACAGGTTGCCCCCGATCCAAGTGAATGAGGCACTCTTCCTCACGATTTTTCTCTTCTCCTTTGAGGATAGATGCGAAGGGAACTGTGCTAAGACCAGGTAGTTTGCTATATCATCAAACCATGGGGAGAGTACTGAGATAGCATACAGATATTCATCTGGCATCTGGTCATCCACTGTTCCTTCTTCACCTGCAGGCAAATCCAATCTAGATAAGAAGTCAGCAACAACATTTTCTTTACCTGGTTTGTCAACGATAGTCAAATCAAACTGCTGCAACAAAAGTAACCATCTAATAATACGAGCATTCACATCAGGTTTATTCATTAAATATCTAATTACAACAAGATTAGTATGTACAAATGTTTGATAGCCAGTGATGTAGTGTCGGAACTTGTTCAGGGAATGGACCATGGCCAGGAACTCCTTCTCAGTTACAGTATAATTCAATTCTGCCTTGGATAAGTTTTTGCTGACAAAGTATATGGCATATGGAAGTTTTTCCTCAACTTGTCCTAAGGCTGCCCCTATGGCTTTGTTCGAGGCATCAGCGTGGATGTGGAAAGGTAGGGCCCAGTTTGGGCCTCTCAAAATTGGGGCGGACACTAACTTATCCTTCAACTCATTCAGAGCCCTCTGACAGTCGTCAGTCCATTTAAACTCAACATCTTTTCCTAAGAGGCCAAACAATGGCAAGGCTAGCTTACTGAAGTCTTTAATGAATCTTCTATAATATCCCGCTAAGCCTAAGAAACTCCGCACATCTCTTACCTTCTGAGGAGGTGGAACCTTTTTGATGATAGCAATTTTATTAGGATCCACCTGTAATCCTTAGCGAGAAATGGTATGACCTAACACAGTCAGTCATCAGGAATTCACATTTTTCAGGGCTGAGGGACAGGTTCATCTCAATGCACTTGCTTAAAACTTTTCCCAGGTTGGACAAGGCTTCTTGGAAGCTAGACCCGTAAGGAGTAAAGTCATCCATATAGATTTCCACCGAATCATGAACCAGCTCGGCAAATATGCTCATTACAGCTCTCTGGAAAGTGGCAGGGGCATTGCATAGCCCAAAGGGAAGGACTCGGTAGGCAAAGGTACCCCATGGACAAGTGAAGGTGGTCTTATCTTGGTCCTCCGGGCTGATTTGGATTTGATTGTACCCGCTGACCCCATCTAGGAAAGAGAAAAACTTCTTTCTTGCCAGTCGATCCAACACTTGATCTATGAAAGGCAAAGGGAAGTGGTCTTTCTTGGTGGCTTTGTTCAGTTCTTTATAGTCCACACAGATTCTCGACTTCCCATTTTTCTTGGGTACCAACACCAGAGGGGAAACCCATTCGCTATCCGAGATGGGGTAGATGAATCCTGCATCCAACAATTTTTGCACTTCGTCTTTAACAATGTCCTTAAGGGTTGGATTCATTCTCCTCTGAGGTTTCCTGATTGGTTTACAGTCCTCCTTAATGTAAATATGATGGGTACATACCGATGGATGGATTCCTTTCATTTCCTTGTAGCTCCAGGAAAAAGCCTCCAAATGGCGGGTCAAGAGGCTACATAGCTCCTTTTCCTGAGAGGGAGAGAGAGAGGAGCTGATATTTAAAGTTCTTTCAGGGCCAAACTCCACATTCTTAACTCTGGGAGTGGTCAGATCAGTCACACATAGGTCCACTAAAGCACTGGCTTGGGTATCTTCCACCAACTCTTCCAAGGATAGTGCACCGGGGGGAGGATTTTGGATCAAGTTCTCAATCAAATCATCCTCAGTTTGAGGACCTCCCCTGGTGGCCTCCACTGTGCATAATGGTGCAGAGTAGACCTCATCCTCATCTCCTTCTTCCAACCAGAGGGGTAAGTCATGTTCTAGTAGAGGTTGTGCAGGAGGTTATAGGACCAGCTGTTTGGACATAGGCCCATTTTTGATGGTCATGCTTCCTGCTCGACAGCTGATGTAAGAATCTGCAGTAGCTAGCCAAGGCCTTCCCAAAATGAGGGGATATCCAGTGAGTTTTGCCTTTGGCTGAAGGACCAAGAAGTCCGCAGGGTACTCCTAGGAGTCAACAGAGGCCAAGACATCTTCCACAATCCCTTGGGGAGTCACGATGGAGTGGTCTGCCAATTGCAGTACTGTTGAGGTCTTCCTTAAGGAACTCTAAAGGTTGAGCTTAAGCATGGTGTCCCTGGTCATCACATTAATGGCGGCCCCTAGATCAATCAAGGTGTGGGGTATGATGGTGCCATTGATGTGAACATCAACTACAGGACTCCCAGGGTCCAAATACTTTGGATAGATTACTTACCCCAACATAAGATCGGACAGATGTCCTATGACATTGATAGTTGAGGCATCTCTCTTTCGCCTACCTGGGTGCTTGAAACACTTCTCCTTAATCAATTTGTTGTATATCGGTACATCTTTTATGGCCTGGAGAAGTGGTATTTTCACACACAACTGCTTGAGTTCTCACATAAGCTCAGTCTCTTCTGGGTTGGGTTGTGTGGTTACTGTGAGTCGCTCAGGAAATGGTGGAATGGCTTAGGGTTCACTTTCCTGTTTCTCTTCCTCCTCCTCTAGGGGAGGAGGTTGGCGCTCTGGAAGGACCTTCCCAGATCGCAGGTTGATCTCCTGGATCTCCACAGCATAGGTAAGGCATGTTGTCTCCCCAGTATATACCTACTGGGCCTGTGTGTTGTTGGGGTTCGGGTTCAGTTGAGCAAGCATCTAGGGTTGTCTTGGAGGAGCAGGAGGTAATGGTTTTGGTTGAGCCGGTGGTGGAGGCAAAATGGCGGGAGGAGTGTTGTACTGGGGCCTCCACCCCAGTTGAGGTGCATTCCACTGAGGTTGTGGCTGGGCATGTGAGTGAAACGAATGAGGAGGAGGTTGAGTATGGTATGGAGATGGATAAGACCACGGAGGAGGTGCGGACTAGGAAGGATGAGCAGGGGGCCCCAAGAAGGTATATGAGCGGATTGGTTGGGGTTATAATAAGCTTGGGATGTCCCTTGCATCCCCTGTTGGTAAGGTCTGGGCCCATGTGGCCTCCTTTGGTTGAGGAAGTAGAGAGGTTCAGTTGCCGCCTTAGTCCCTAGGTACATGGCTTTAAATCCAGGCAAGGTAGGGCATTGGTTGGTGGGGTGGTCTTCCTCACAAATGAAACATACCTCTACTGAGTTCAATGGGCACTCATTCTTAGGATGCTTCCTTGTGCATCTAGGACAAAAAATGGCCAAAGCCCTCTCAACTTCCTCTTTCTTTTGCTGAATTCAGAAGGTATCAAGTTGCATGGCAATAGTCTGTCTCATCTCACTCTTGAGGTCTTCCATCTGGTTAGCAAACTCATGCTTGGAGAAGGTGGTACTAGCTGAAAGTGGATTCCCCCTACCTCTCTTCTGGGCCGCCCTAGAATGGTTTCTAAACACGGTCTTTATGTCCTCATAAGGTAGTTGGTAGATGTCCCCTCCAGCCAGCATGTTAAGGGTGTCCAGAAGGTCTTCAGGGACTCCTCAGAGTAGAACCAGCTTCAGAGATTCCGGGTCAAGTGTGCACCTGGCCCATTTATAACTAATTTGGAACCTTTCCTCGTAATCTTCTAAAGACTCATCGCTTCCCATGGTCATCCGAAAGATTTCTCCCTCGGTTTCTTTGGACCTACAGTAGTCTCGGTATTTGGCATTGAAAGCTTGCTGCATCTGAGCCCAAGTGGTGATACTATTTCTAGGTAACCCCATGAACCAGCGTAATGCTGCGTCCTTGAGGGTAGAGGGAAAGAGTTTCAACTTTTGCTCGTCCTTAGCATAGTCGTAAGTTCGACAAAGGACAACAAACTCAAACAGGAAGGTATCAGGGTCTTCAATAGTCAATCCATTGAAGTGAGGTAAAGCTGAGGGACTTATGTTTTTCATTTTCATGTCTCCATTGGTCTCCTGGATGGGAAAGGCACCTTCGATTCTCTCATCTTCTCTTCTACCGTTTTGGTTTTCAGCCATGGCTTCAGATGGAGTGTTCTCTAACTCTTCTTCTGTTATAGGATCTTCGTATATCTCAGGAGGTTCACCTATAGGTTCTTCTGGCTCACTGTCACCAGAGAAGAGAGAAGGTTGACTCAGTGATGTGGTGGGGGTGTTGGGTAAGAATTTTCTGGTTTTATCTCTGTTCCTACGAGGCATGTAATGGGAAGACTTGTGATTGCTTTTGTTTTTTTTTCTTCTGGTGTTATCTCAAAATCAGACCCTGATAGGCTGCTGGTCAGGTTGACTCTAAGTAACTATTTCAAACCTACTTTAGGCTGAGGCCTAGCCTCCTCAACCTGAGAGGGCTCTCTCTTAGATGGATAAATGATTTTGATTAAAGATAAGATGGCTAACTCTTATAAAACAACTGTGAAAAATATGAATGCTGGAAACACATTAAACAACTATCCATTGGGTTTATGGAGTCAACAACACCTCAATATAACAGTGAACTTAACCTTACATAGAAGTCAGGGCATTCAACATTTAGACATTCAGAACATCAACTCATATGGGACCACACAGTTTATAAATGTATACAGGAAATCAGAGCACATTCAGTGAATTCTGAGTGATTATACATCTATACCACTGTAAGAATTAAGAAAAGGACAACATCACATATTCTGAACATAAGAAATCCTTCATGAATCTTGAGAAGTAAAGTCAAAATTATATTACTGAAAATGAGTCTTACATAAGCCAAATACAAGCTTTGTTATAAAGTTTTCCAACCCTGATTACATTTCTGTTTCAGCTATATATAGAGCTCTTATTCTAACTGATCGAGATTCCTCCTCCAGCATGAGGGGAATTCGAAAACTACTTCTAATGACACCTATTAACCCTTTAACTAACTAATAAATACAACAAAGTGTTGACTGGAGTTTTTTTAGAGATCTAAATCAACTATGACTCTAAATCCATATTACATGCATGATGGCTTTAATTAAGATGATTCCTCGTTCTTTGACATCTGGTTCCCTTCTAGTTTAGTTGTGATGGTCTTCAAGGCTCCATAGTTGTCTTCAATGACACATGTTTTCCAATGCCCTGAAAGATAGGAAACTACCCCTGTTTACTGGTCTTTAGTTTTCCCCAAAATATTCGAATGCAAATAAGCATGTCCTTTATCCTTTAATTACCCAAAATGGAGCAGACTGCCACGTCCTTGATGTGTTGTAAGCTTTTTCCCTTGTACATGTGTGCAGGCAAAAGTTTCTTGTAAACTGTTTGATATATCCTGAACTGTGGTAAATGTGCTCACTTTACGGCAAAAATTTAAAGTTGGATTTGAATATATATTTTCTCCACCTGTCTTGACCTGGTTGACTGTTGATAGCTTCAGATGATGCCTTGTATGCCTTTTAGACGTTTCCCTTTCAAAATTCCCGCTTATAATTCAAAACTGCTTGATTTACGTTGAAATCATCACTTTCAGCAGTTTCGTAGCGCGCTACGGAACTGCTGAGTTATTTAAAACAGCTTGTTTTTGACATGAGACCTTTATTAGCCAAGTGCTTGATTTCCAACAACTTCTTTAGACTTTCCACAGGTCGAATAGGAATTTATATTTTTTCAGAAAGATAAGATCAAGCAAACTTGTCAAAATTTTTGAAACAAAATCTTACTTGAAATGAAAACTCATTTAGCAGGTCCTTTAAGCTGGCTTAGCTGTGCCTTCAGATCTTCAATTTGTTTCTTCATAACCTTATTCCCAGCTCTCAGTTGCATATTGATCCTTCTGATGTACTTGGCTTCTTTGATTGCTGGTACTGTCCAGGTGTGAAATTGTGAATGGCCATCAACCACTGAATTCAACTGGGCTTCTACAGTTTCATTCCCTTTCCATAGAGCTTTATAATACTTTGCGTGTATGACTGCATGTCTTCTAACGGCTTTCTTCAATTTGGCAATCTCATACTTAGCTGATTCTAATTGGCTCTTCAGGGCTGCTATATTATTTTCTTTAGGTGTAATGACCGTTTTGCCTGCGTTTTTCTGTGTCTCTTCCCCTGTTTCCTCTGTTCTTGGCAGTACTTCCTGTACTTGCTGGAATCTCCTTGTCATAGGTCTTCTAGGTTTAAAAACGAACTCTTCAGCTGGCTCATCAAATTTAAGCCTTTTTGAGGCCTTGGATTTCTTGGTGCTTTCTTGTTCTGACTGTATTAACTCGATTTGAACTGGTAGAGACTGCTCAAATTCAATAGCCTGTAATAAGTCATTTAAACTTGCCTTGGACACTGGACTTTCTTTGACTGCTATAGCTTTACCTTTTTCCTTATTCATCTGGCTTCTTGTTCTTATCCTTGAGACTACTTCAGATGTGCTTGTTTCAGGTACAGTCTTTTTACCATGAGCTTTTTCCTTAGTTGATTGCTGAGGTTGATCTTGGATGACGAGTGGCTTCACTTGTTTTCTTACTTGTGACTTTGGAACTCTTTTAGCTCTTACTTCTGTTTGGAGCTCAGCTATTGTAAAATCTGTAGCAGGTTGAGGAGTGAGGCCAGTCTAGCTTTTGAAGCCAGCCATAAAAATAAATGAATTCCAATCTCTGTCTACCTTTTGGAGCCCATCTAAAACCAGTAGTTTGATCAAACCATGATGAAACAAAGAGGTTTCACAATCCTCTTTCCTCAGCTGTACCTTATCACACATCTTACTCAAACTTCGGAACAGATAAAAAGGTAAGTCTATGGAGACCTTCCCGATGAAATGTAAAAGGAGTTTAAAATGGTAAGAGTAAACCTTGTTATACCTTCCTTCACAAGTTAGATATTTCTGTATGCAGGTGAGTAAGTGAGCATAATATTCTTTGACATAATTCCTGGGCACTGCCTTACTTAAATCTTCATTTACAAATTCATCCTTCAAAAACTCCTTACAAGGATTCATGTCAAATTTGAATTTTTAAACCATTCCTCTTGTCCTCGTGGGATCTCTGTCACAGTAGATATCACTTCTGGCGAAACCTGCAATTCTAACATGGCTACTTTTGAATTCAAGCCTGTGAAGTTAAGTGCAAATTCTTTGGTTACCTGTGCGTGTCCTCCTTGTAACTTTTTGCAAAACTTCCAGCACCCGGCCTTTTTAAATGCTTTTTCACCTCTTCATTTCTCAGCGTTATATCCAGGCCTTCAGGCTCAATCCTTAGACATTTGCCGGATCTGTGCTCCTTTTTCTCCATTGATTCTTCCAAATCCTCGCAAACAATAACTACCAGCTCCGGTTGGAATTGTGTTTCAGCTTCTATTTGAATTCAGCCTCGCTTGAATTTTAAATTTTTCCGTTTAAAATCTTTCAGGATGTAATCTTGCAGATTTGTCATTCATGCAAGACTTACGGTCATCATTAAGATTTATGCACGGTTGTCTTTCTTGGGAATGATAATTCGTGCGTAATCAACAGATCTAGTGGTGGTGAGGTGGCAATGAGTGGTAAAATGTGATAAGAGAGGTACATGAGCTGACATGAGAAGACACGGCCTATGACTCACCAACGGACTTGACATTTCGGGAAAGATTCGCTGCGAAAGGTACGAATCCATGTTCGCAGCGCGGGTCAGTTTTAAATTTGAATGATGCGCTGCGAAATGCCTAATCATGATTGCGCTGCGAAACTGCCTAATTATGATTGCGCTGCGAAATTGCAAACAGGCACGGTGACTGACATATGATAACAAGTGGCTATAGAACAATGGTAGATGGAGGGGAACAATGGGAGCTGAGAATAACTTGACTCAAAAACTCTTCAAAACTCCAGATTCTAAGGGAAAAAATTAAAACAAAATTAAACTAGCACTGACCTTTGTCATTGGGCTAGGATAAAAGGTTACATGTATCAATTTTAGTTCTAAGTGATAACATTGGTACCTGGAAAACTGAAATAGATTGAACTGCAACTAACTATCTTGCTGAAATGAAAATGCGGAATTGAAATGAAAGCAGGAAAGGACTAATCTATTTTGCTCAAATGAAATTGCAGGAATGAAATGCTAGTCTACGCTTGCAGAATTGAAATGCTTAATCTACGCTTGCATAATTGAAATTGCGGAATTGAAACGCTAATCTATGAAAGCAGGAAATATCTACTCTACTTTTGCGGAAATGAAATGAAATAAACTACTTAGTAGAAGGTTGTAGTGGAAAATAGAAGAAAAGCAGCAATCACAAATACTCTGACGCTTCCCCGGCAACGGCGCCAAAAAATATGGTGGGCTCCAGTATTGCAGCAATAATGCTGCAACTCTGGGACTCCCGTCTTTACTTTTATCAACGGTAGTTCGTAACAAACTTGGAAGCGACGGTGCTGTATGCACAAGTACTAGCTCTGCCGCAACTGTCACTTGGTCAGCTGGCACAAATCCGCTAGGAGCTTAAGCCAACTTCTATGAGCTCTTAGAAGAAGTTTTTTAATTGATGGATGAAAGCTAACTCGAAGGAAGCTAATCTATTTGCGAAAAGAGATTGAAAAACTGAAGGAAACGAAAACCCTAGCAAACCCTAATTCTACCAGCTAGTCCTACTGATGCAAAGGAGAGAATGCAAACTACTAAAAGAGATTGCCATTACTTCTATGAAGGTAAAATACATGTGCCTAGACTACCTCTAGCTAAAGAAAACATCTTTTTGTATTTTTGATTAAGTCGTCAGTTTCATCATGCATATGGTTTCACTGTTCTTTCACTGTGCAGGGGTGGATCAAGGAGGAGAAATGCTTGGAAGAGGTCGGGAAGGTTCAGAGAGGGTCTAAGGATTCCCTAACACCCTTCTAGAGAGTTTCACAAAGTTTGGCTATCAAGAAACCTCAATCGTGAGCTTCTACAGGAAGTCTGCAGGGGTTCTACGGGATGTTCAGGAATTTCTACAGGATGTTCAGAAATTTCTACAGGATGTTTAAAAATTGGATTTTGGAGGATGGGTGAGTGAGGGAAGATGCATGAATGGATATGGGGTAGGATAGATAGGTGTCTGAAGTGGCCCAGGGACTGGTGGATGGAGTGGTGAGAAGGTGTAGATGGCTAAATTGGCTCAAAGAAGGCTGAAACAATGATTGCACAAAAAGGTAGGGTTACGTGGCCAAGAGGACAGATGCGAGACGAGGAACCTATCTAGGAGATGGAGCAGATGGCTCTGATGAAGCTTAGGTGGATGAAAGAGTGGTAGAGATGCTCTGCACCATATACATTCAACTGAATCAACAAAGTCTTGCAAGTAATCAAAGTCTAGATAATCTAATCTAACTAAAAAAAGTGAATGAACAACAGCTTTATTTGAAAGAGAACCATGTATATCAACTATGCAATGAAACATTTCAGAGATCTGAACACATAACCAACTTCTTCAAATGAAAACAGTACACTAAGGATTACATGGTAAAGCAAACTAGTGTTTTTGTTTGGGACACCACGGTTTACTTCAATTCCAGCCCTGATCCAATAAGGAAGAGGTGAAACCAAAAGTGTTTGTTGACCCTTTTTTGGAGCCTTTTTCCTGTTATTATTACCAATCTATTCTAAACATCTGAAGCATTCTATTCAAAAACAGTGACCTAGTAATCAACACAACTTAATCTGCCTAACAAAAATACGTTTGCAAATGCACAAAAGGAAACAACGGATGCTTAAAGGAAAGATAACAGTACATAAAGGAGGCCCTAGGCTCTCTCAGGTTGGGCCCAACCCTGAGAGCTACGGCTCCTATAGAAAACTCAGAGTTGATATGAAATAGGACTGCTTATCATTATCAAAAAATAGTCATCAGTCAAGAGTTATGCCAAAATGGCTACAAGAAAACGAGCTAAAGCTGACAGCACTGTAGTGCAAAAATATGCAATGGTTTCAAAAAAATTCCCTTACGAAGGCTGAGGCCTTATCATTTATACACCATGAGGGCCCTAGCAGGCCTCCTAAATCTGGGGAACTTCGTTGTCTAACTGTTAGTAGACAGTCCCTTTTCCAAAATCTGCTTGGCTGCCTTCAAGATCCGGTTTTGGTGGCCTGTGAGCTCGGAGTTTGGGGGTGAAGATCCCGAGGAAGGGCTATTTAATGTCATAGACAACCCCCCTACGAATCCTCACCTCAAGCTTGGCTGTCTTCTAGCCCATGATTGTTTGCTCAGTTTTGCTCCAACATGTGTCAAAAAACTTGAAATAAGCACGTGTTAGCCACCTAGGAAGAGTGACACCCTTATTCGTACAAATGAAATAAACATACTAAAAAAATAATGCATAAGCTATGAAAAATGGAGGATTGAACAAGGATAATTAGGCAATTGAGCCCAATAAGTTACCCAATTTGGGGCTCATCACAAGATCTCAGTACATTGATATATTTACTGGAAAAAATGAGTCATTATAGTACAAAGGTCACTTATATCTATGTAAGAATTCCAAACTCAAACAAAGGATTCTTTTGGAATTGCACACCTCTCCATTATGAGGGCACCAAGGATGTTTTAAAAATTACCACAGGATCAAGAAGGGTTTTTTTTGGGATGGCCTTAAATATGATATTTAGAAGTTTGTGGCAGAATGATCGGTTTGCCAACAAAATAATTTTGAGACAATTAAGACCCCATGCATGTTACAACTTTTAGCCATTCCAAGTCAGCGTTGGAGGATGTCCCAATGGATTTTATCTAGGTCTACCCAAGTCGGAAGGAAAAGAGTGTCATCATGGTGATAATTGACAGAATTACCAAGTATGCACACTTTTGTGCACTATCTAATCTTTTTAAAGCAAGTACAATTTCCATTTCATTTATGGAAATAATTCAAAATCTACATGGAAACCCAAAGATTATTGTAAGTGATAGAGATCCCATTTTCACTGGAAATTTTTGGACATTATTATTTTCTTGTCTTATAGTACTCAATTAGCTTATAGCTCTTCTTATCATCACCAATTTGATGGACAAACTGAGATAATAAACAAATTTTTGGAAGGATATCTATCGTTGCTTTGTATATGATAAACAAACACATTGGTCAAATGGTTACCTCTAGTAGAATGGTTGTATAACACATTCCTTCCATAGCGCAAAAAAATGACCCTGTTTATGGAACTTACGGATATCGTCCACATCCATCACATCGTCTTTAAGAGAAAATTCTAAGGTTCAAGTAGTGGGAGATCACAACAAGCATCAAAACAAGTTCTCCAACTCTTAAAGGACAACCTCACTATGGCGCAGAATCGAATGAAACAACAAGTAGATCAACATCACAATGAATGAAGTTTTGACATAGGCAATTAAGTATTTTTACGGCTACAACCATAAAAACAAATTGTCCCTCAGGCAAACTAAGAAGGATAGTAAATTATATCCAAGTACTATGGTCCTTACAAAGTGTTCCAAAATATTGGTACTATGGCATACAAATTGGATTTGCCTACATCTTCCTGAGTACACCAGTTTTCATGTTTCATGCTTAAAGAAGGTTATTGGTGACAAGCTCCTGATTCAAACAATATTTCATAACTTGACGAAGAAGGAAAAATCATATTAGAGCTAAAGCAATCATGGAAAAAGAACTCGACAACTAAAAAATCAATCAATGTTAGAGTATCTCATTAAGTGGAAGAAATTACCCCTAAAGATTCCACATGGGAGGATGAAAATTTTATACAGAAACATCCAAAATACTCAAGTGTTGAGGAAAACACTTTTTGAAGGAGAGGGGATGTTAGGTCCCTATAATACAAGTGTAGCCCTTATATTTTTATTGTTTGCTCCATAGAAGCCCAATATTGTTATTCTTATGTTCTTACATTATTTTGTTATGTAGGCCATGATTATATTGTGACCCCTTAGAATCCTATATATACCAAGGAGGTCTTGTCATTTGAATCATCCAAGAATTGCTCATTTATGTAATGTAAATGGAGGTTCCCCCCTCAAAGAGGCTATTTTCAAGTTGTTGGAAATGCAACAGAAGAGCTTGGTAATTTGCTTGTTCTGTTGGCAGGAGCCTTGGAATTGTTTAGTGAATTGATCTGTTATGAAACCAGCTCACAAAAATATAGAAAAGATAGATAAACGCCTTCAAAATAAACCTCTTCGAGGGCAACCGAGTTCCTAAAGTTTAGGAGGGGTTGGGGTCCTCAATTTGTTATAAATAGAAGTCTTAGGGCCTCATTTTAGTTAGTCACTTTGTAGGCAGAAGTTAGCTAGTTTGTAGTTGGATTTTAGTCATTTTTTAGGCAGTAGTTAGCTCTGCATTTAACACACTTTCAAGCTTTCCCTTGTGGACAGTTTTGATGTAACTATTATTTCTTGCTCAATAAAGATGAATCCAGCTTTGCACCAGCTCTAATCTCTC